>QEPC01008309.1:4327679-4346283 GCA_003113815.1 Sphenodon punctatus | reverse complement strand
TCTGGGGGGAGGGGGCTGGGGAAGCAGGAAGGGGGCTCAGCAGGAGGCGGCTGAAGGAACGGGAGGGGCTGAGGGAGCAGGAGGGGGTGCCCTGGGGCAAGGGGTCTGATGGAGCATAAGGGGGCTCTGCAGGGAGGGGGCTCTGTGGGGAGAGGGGGTTGAACGAGCAGGAGGGGGGCTCTGTGGGAGGATGGAACAGAGGGGACTTGGGGGAGGGAGCATGAGGGGAGAGTGTAGGAGGAGAGGGCTTGGGGAACAGGAGGGTGGTCTCAGAGTGGGATGAGGGAGCAGGAGGGGGGATCTTGAGGGGAAGGGGCTGAGGGAGGGGGAGTCCACACTTTGCCTTGGTCTTTCAGCTCCAATCTTCTTCCTTTTCAGATTGGGGGCAACACTAAAGCTGAGCAGAATGCTATGTAAGTGTTTAATAAGAATTTGTGGTACACGTTCACATTAAATGCATGGAAAGGCCAATGGAAGGAATTGAGGAAACATTAATGCTAATTTGGACTTAAATTATATCTCATTAAGTGTTTCTGAAATAATACAATGGAGATGCATCTTTGGGAGTGGGGGGGAAGATGATGTGGAATAACAAAGGCAGCAGGGAGAGACGGTGGAATGACAGGGAGGAGGATATAAGGATGAAGTACAGGAAAAAAGAACTTGGTGGAATAATAGGAGGAATGACATAAGGAATTAGTATAATTGCAAGATTGTTGGTGATGTAAATGATTGGGAGGAGTGATAGAGATGGAAAACACTACCATGGTTCTATTAACCAACATAGGTACGTCCTTGTTGTTCTACTCTGTATTGCCCCATTGTGTTTTTCAGCTCCTCTTCTTGGTGGTGGGTTTTTTGGGGGTGAAGGGTGTCATCTCACACAATGTGTTGCATTCTGTATTAGAGATGATCTTCATTATATTGGTCAGGAGTCTTGTAATTTTTTGGGAGGTGATTGAAGTTTATTGGGTAGTCCAGATGTCTGGGTTGCATGTCATTGGGTTGGAAGGTAGTAGATTAAATGGGGGGGGTGCACTGGGGGTGGTGGAAGCTGGAGTCCAAACGTTTCTATCTTCTAACACTGAAGTGGTACTTACTGGGTCACAGTCAGTGGGGGGCAAATAAGTAGTGGGTTAGAGTAGGTGCGGATCTGAAATAAAAGGAATTTAAATGTAAGGACATAACTGGTCCATGTAGTTGTTTGATGGTGGCATATTTACATGCCTGTAGTCACCTGTGTACTGGGGAGATGTAGTTGATCTAGTGCCACAGAATGGAGATGTGAAATGTAAATAAAAGATAAATTCTTGCCACGTTGGAAGTAGAGTACCGATGTAATACTAGACAGGGAGGAGCATACCGTGCTAGCTTTAGTGTTGCCCCCAACCTGCAGAGGAAGAGGATTGGAGCTGAAAGATCAAGGCAAAGTGTGGGTGCATGGAGCCTAAGTTGTAAACGAGTACGTATGCAAAGCCATACAACATCTTTACTGCTTACATGGTGTGGAAGTTAAGGCGAGAGCCTTAAAACAATTTCTAGGTTTGTTAAAGTTTGCTTGGTATGAATCTGCCTTAACTAAGCTTGTAAAACAGTAGGTTTTTTGTTTATCTAATAGGAACATTCCCATTGCTATCCTCCCCCCAATTAGAGTGTTCTTTTCTCAGAGAAGCTATCTTTAGTGGCAGTCTGGCAGGCACATTCAGAGTTGTTTCTCAAGGTCTATAAGATTCCAGAACACAGTAAAGGAGAACACAATTGCAGCCTACACATAGAAGCATCAGTGCTAAATACAGTATACCCAAAGGCACCAATATTAGGCTGATAGCACTCAATCAATAAATAACATACCAAATATTAAAGATGAAATAAAACTCAAGCAAGCACCAAATCTAGCAGTTAAAATCAACCAGAGGGGGAAACCAGAAAACTTTAAAAGCCTTAACACACCAGAGATTCCACACATTGCAGAATCCACTCAACACAAGAACAGCAGCCAGCCACATAATGGGTATTTTCAGACATTACGAGATCACAGTGAACCACGGTGAATACCCACCTGTGGTCAATGTGTCTTGAACGTCTGTTTGGCGGCCACCAGATGTTCGCCATGGTCAATACCCACATGGGGTCAATTTGAACCACTCTTCCTGGGCTAGCCGGGGGAATGTCCCGGGAAGTGTGGTCAAAGAGATCCCCAGCGGGGACCAACAAAAAGTAACGTCTGGCTGGGCGCCATGGCCCGGGATCCCCGGCGGGATCCCGGGCCGTGGCAAATTTGGCCGGATGCTGCAGCCGCATTGGCCCCGCCGCCCGCCTGTCTCCCCAGAGGGCGGGCGGCGTGGAGCGTGGAGAGGGCGGGGCCGTGCGGCCGCACGTTGCACCGCGCGGCCCCGCCCGCTCCCAAATTCCCTGCCGGGATCCCCCGGCACATCTGATATGGCGTGACGGGGTGACCCCAGCGGGGAATGAATTGGGTGATTTCGGTACGGGGCCAAGCGACCCTGTAACATCTGAAATCACCCAATGTTGCAAAGTTGATGTTGAAATGCTGCATGCATGCACACACACACACACACACATATGTATGCAGGCAAGTTGGGTAACCCAGATTCCTACATGTAAGAACAACCACATCAACTATGTCCAAAGACAACATTTTTCAATAGCAGCCTAGTACCTGCACATAGCAATCTACCCCAGACCCATATACATTACATAGCACTGAGTGAGGGTGAAATGATTTAGACCACACTACTCACCAGGTATCAAAATTCTCCAGACAAAGCACGTTGTTCCCTCGTAATGGAATCAATTCCAATCCCACAGCTATTGTTTTCATTTGGCTGCCTGCAGCACCCCCTTTCAGTGTGAGTGCAGCAAGCTGCCTTTGTGGGGGGGAGGGGCCAGCAAGATAGTTGTGGGGTGGTGATTGTATGGCAGTGTGGTGGGGAGAAGGGGTAGTTGTGGGGTGGCACTAAAGTGTGGGGGGACGTGTGACAGAGGTTTGGAGGGGGACATTTAGATTGGAAGACAGCTGAGGGGTTTGGGGTCTGGCATTGGTTTGGGGGGAGGTGTGCAAGGCACTGGGTTTGGTGGGGGAAATAGCAGGGGTTGGGGGATTTTAGTATGTGTGTGGTTGTTGAAGGTGGCTGTGGACTTTGGGAGATGTCTTGTAGCTCTGGGGTGGGGTGCTGTGAGGTCAAAGGGGACTGTGGCTAACTGAGGGGCAAGAGTTAAGGGGGGCTAGGGGTAGGGAGTTGGGGGTGAGGTTGAGAGGTGGGGATGTGGGTGGCATTAGCTTTGGGGGCAAGTGACAGAGGCTTGGGGCTTTTAGTGGGTGGGGTGGTTTAGAGGTGGCTCTGTTTAGGCTTGGGGGGGTATGGATATCTGCCTGTGCCTGTGAGACTGTTCTGCAGTGCACATGGGCAACTGGGGCATAAAATGGCTGCAGGGGACAGGGACAACAGTTTACAGTCCTTGTTTTTCCCCACTGCAGCCCATCCCTGCGCCTCCTGGGGCCTGTTTGCCATGCCACTTCTGAATGGCGATTGGTTCATTAACCCCCACTTCCCAACTCCCTCCCCCGTCCCACCCCACAACTGCCTCGTCTCGCCTATGCTGCATTCTGAGATCAACTTTGCTTTCTGCTTGTCCCCAGCCACAGGTGAAGGGGCGGCTGCGGACAAGCAGGAAACATAGTTGATCTCAGGACATGGCACAGGTGAGACGAGGCAGCTGCAGGGTGGTTGGTGTGCCTGAGACTGGCCAGGAAGGGCCCGTAGTAACCCAGTCTGGAGAGCAGAGCTCTGAGACAGGGCAGTGGTGAGAGAACAGTAGCACTGCCAGAGCCCAGGTGAAATGGACCAGGCTACAATTAACAAACGGGGAAAGACACGGAGTGGCAGAGAGCAAGCTGAACAGAGCCCAGCAAATAGCAAAGGTGCCTTTGTCATCTGCTGGACTCTATCCAGCTTGCTCTCTGCTGTTCCACATCTTTCCCTCTTGTCAATTGCAGCTCGATTCATTTCACCTGGGCTATTGTTGCTGTGAGCCACAGATATAAAACAGAATTTTAGTATCTGTGGCTTGCTTTAGTATTATTACTATTAGTACTCAAATGCCTACATTAGAGCACTTTAGTATTAATAGGAAATTAGTATTCGCATATGTAACTTGGCAGAGTCCCTGAAAGCTGCTGGCTTTTTAAGCGAGTGCAGCTAGGACCAGCAGAGATATTAGGGTGTCAGGTGGTGAGCAAGGTGGAGGATAACACCTGACCAAATGCAGCTGTGTTTGGGGCATGGCAGGAGCCAGCCCTAGAGGATAAAGCTGATCAAGAGCTCAGAGGCTTCAGTTGGACTGTGACAGAGGTATGAAGTAGAGTGATTTTCATCCAAGACAAGCCTTCCCAGAGGGGTTTGGAGAATGCTTGTTGGGGTATAGGGTGCCTAACCAAGACGCTCTGAGAGATTGGGGAAGCCCAGAGGACATTAGGGATGGGAGAACGTGGTTCGGAAGTTTGGTTTTCGGCCCGAACTCGGCCTGTTCAGATGACCGAACCCAAACCCGAATCCAAACACAAACTGACCGAACCAAACTCAGTTCCGGATGTCGAAATGACCGAAGAGTTCGGTCACTTCGGATCGCATTCGGGTGAGTTCGGGTGGCAAAAAAAGGGTCACTGGAAGGTCAAACGTGACAGGGATGGGTAGTCACTGAGGAGCAGACGTCCAGGCACCAGGGGTGGAAAGGCTTGCAAGAAACAAAACTATCTGCCTCCCCCCTTCCCAACACCTTCTGAGCTAGTCACTGTTCCTGAACAGCAGGCGTTTCAGAAGGCTCCCTCTCCCAGCATTTCCCAGCTCCCCAATCCATTGCAATCCTCCTCCCATTTCACCCATCCAACCCATCTACCCCCATATTCTCATTCATTTATTTAGCTTAGCTTAGATAGATTTAGTGGTTATTTTTTGTTTTTACCCCTCCCTGTGTTCAATCTTCCTTCCTCCCTCCCCCCTCCATTGAATCCTTTCCCTCTCCCATATATTCCATTCCAGATTCCCTTCCCTTCCCCTGTTTTTTCATTTAGAGTAGGATTATTAGATTGATTTAAGTTTCATTTCAGTTTTGTACTGAAATGAAACTTAAACCTTAAACTGAAACCTTGTGTTGTGTACTTATTAGATAATCCATTTAGTTCATAGCATTCAGAATAGTTAATAGCAGTTAGATTTAGTGTAGATATATATATATATATATATATATAAGATTAGATAAAAAAATTAAATTAAGAAAACCCATATAAAAACAAAAAAACCAAATAAAAAACCAAAACAAACCATATAAAAACAAATAAAAAACCAAACAAACATATTTAAAAAAAAAAACAACCCATAACAAAACATTTCCCAAACGGCCGAACCCGAACCAAATGGCCGAACTGAATGGCCGAACCCGAACCCGGCGAACTAACCTAACGGCCGAACCGAATGTAGCCGAACCAAACAGCCGAACCCGAACCGTGATCTGTTTGCCCTTCCCTAGAGGACTTTGCCTGGGCTAAAACTCTGCATGGAAGAGCCAGAAGCTTGTGCTGGCTAAAGGTACTGAGAAAAGCAAGGCAGAGGCCTGGCTGGGCTAGTGTTAGAGACTGGGGGATGCCAGGGAGCTGATCTCTGGCATTAGAGAGAGGGATTGTATAAAGACCTATATGTGTATGGTGGATATATTGAATGCAATATACAGACTGTGATTGTGTATCCAGTAGAGATTTAATCTAATTCCTTAAAGAGTGACTGCTGGAGCTGATTCCCCAGAGCAAGCAGTTGGCTAGGACCTGGATCCTGACAACACTTATCCCAAGTGAGCTTGTTGTTGCCACACCATCCCTACTCTTAACTTAATAGAAACAAAGGTCAAGTGCTTAGGCTCTGTATTTAATTTTATATTATTTATTAATAATTTAATTTATATTATTATTTATACCTTTAGCTTTCTCCTTGTTGTTATGTGTGTGAATGTATTTATAATTGTATTTTAATGAAATTGTTAGTTGCCCTGAGCTGCCTTTGGAGTGGGGGGAAGTGGGGTAAAAATCCTATATAAAGGATTATAGCTTTATAGCTATTATAGCTACACCCCTGCATGAGCTAGTTTCAGTAATAGACTCATATGAACTGAAGAGCTGAAAATGACCTCATGATCATTTGACCGAACCCTCTGCTTTGAGGCAGGATACACTGTTCCTAAAAGTATAGCTGATAACATTATTCCCTTGCCCATACATTGCCCTGTAGAGAGAACATGAGAGAGAATGAACTATGCATGATAGATTTTGGCAACATGCTTAATGCAGCATTAGAAGGTGCTCTGATACTACAGTGATGGTATGGTGCCATGGCAGTGACCCAAATGGATGATCCTCAGACACAATTAGAATTTAAATCACAGCCAGCTTTATTATCATATGAATTAGACAAAAGGGGAATCTAGACCCCAAAGCAGGGATGAGTTATAATCGCAGGCCTGCCTGCTCTGATCTTCTGCCTCAGGGAAGGCTGATGCCGAGTCTCTCCCCCATTCCAACACTGATATATGTGCTGCCTGTCAGCCCACAAATCCCACCCCATGTGCACTACATTCCCTTCCCTTAAACAGGATAGGATAGGTGGCACGCTGCTGCCGCAGCCTACATAAAGCACCAGTGATGCTCTCACCCCAACTTTAAAAGCAATGTCTGTAGACGAATGGATAAGCCTCCTCTGGCCGTACTTACTCCTGAAATGGCCACCCCAATCTTTCAGCATTCTCCCTGGAGAATCCAGCATAACCCATGCCTGCTAGAAACCACCACAAGAAGGTAAGGTGCAGTCTAAGAGGGAGAGTAGAACAGAGTACCATAGAAGGTGAATGTTGTCCAACTGTTTACCAGTCATCTACCCATAGTTTTGCTCCTACCCTGGTCTATAGCTAAAACCCTTCTATGACAGACATATGTTGTAGCTGCTATATAGTTTGCTGATCATAAGCCATGCTGATGAAATAGGATTTGTTGTAATTATCCAGTGCACTGTGTGGATGCAAGTTTTCCTTGGCTGCTATACAGAAACTGGCACTGAGTGGGTGTAAGTCATATCACATTAGCATCCTCTATATATGTATTTCATACAAAGTTATTTTTAGATGATCCTAGTCCTGCTGACTGGAGATGAGTAAGGACCAATTTGAATTTACCCCTATTGCAACTGACAATGATGAAAAAAAAAGAGGAGAATATTAAGCTCGTACTTTTACTTAGTCAATTCTTCAGAGAGTTGTAACATTCTTAGATGTACTTTCATTGACTGCAAAAAAAAGTCCTATACTAATGAGGTCCCATGGTAGAGCTACCAATACAGCAGTTGAATACCATGGTTCATTATTTCTCATATATGCATGTGGTGGTAGTTTATGAAGGAAGCAGCATCCAAGATCATCATCTCCTCCCCCTGATTTGAATAACCTTTTGTTTGTACACTACTGGAAGTGTAGACAAGTTCAAAAAGTAGAAGTTGACAGGAACGACTTGAAAGGGACAGAGCTACCTGAGAAAAGCATAAAAGGGGTTTCAAAAATTCCTGCAATTCCTGAATCTCTTAATGCTTGCTGAATCTTTAACATGCTTGTCTGATAAAAATGCAGTGAAATTACACACCAAAAAACACTGTTTTTTTTATAAGGGAAGATTGGTTAACACATTGTAAAGGTTCTGTCAAAGTTTTACAACTGCATAATTAATGACATCTGGCGTTTCAAAAAGACTAATCTTATTTAAGATGGGCTATGAGAAAACACAGATTAGTAACAAGGAAATGTGTTTCTAAGGTAGCAAAAGGGCAAATATGAGAAATTGAACTTTTCAGCTCATTACATCGGGGACTGTGCGTATAATTAAGTATATGCTTGTTTAAATAATCCTTTGTACGATGAAATGTCAAAAGGTGTCCTAAAAACTGGCACATAAATTTCAGAGAGTCATGCTCCTTTTTTCACTGTACTTCCCATGTCAGTACATTTTAACATGAGGAGTCTTTTTTCATATCCAGACATATTAGTACTAGGGATGGGCGAATGCGGTTTGGAAGTTCGGAGTTCGACCCAATCTCGGCCTGTTCGGACGACCGAACCGAACTTCCGAATAGAGTGCTCAAACTTCCAAACAGTTCAGATGAGTTCGGGGGCGGGAAAAATGTGACTTTGGGCAGGAAAAACATGACTGGAAGGGGGAGGCAGCTGAGGAGCAGACTTCCTGGCACCAGGGGTGGACACCAGGGGTGGTTTCAGGCCCAAAATGACCAATACCGAAAACATTTTGGTTTCGGTACTGATAGCACTTTTTTGAATGTTCGGCCAAGTTCAAACAAACCGAACTCCTCTGAGCCAAACCCAAACTCAGGTTTCGAACCGAACGACTGAACGTCCAGACGGCATTCTGTTTGCCCATCCCTAATTAGTACCTGGATAGTTAAGGTGAGTAGTAACTTCCATTATAGGAGTTCCTTGCTGTCCTCATAGAGTCTGCAAAGTCACGCCCGGCAGAGCTGTTTTGGGTGGTGCGGGGGCTGGTTAGTCTCGCCTCCCTCTGCCTGGATGGGGACTTGTCCCAGACCCACTGTGAGGAGTTTGTCAACTACTTCACAAACAAGATTGCTCGGATTCAGACCGACTTTGACGTTGGATTAGGGGCAGTAGGGGGAGAGCGCGAGGGGATGGAGGCCCCGTCTGGTCCATCTTTCTGGGGGGAGTTTCGGGAAGTGACACCGGCTGATGCGGCGGATGTCTTGGGGTCTGCGAGGGCCATCTGTTGCGAACTTGATCCATGCCCGTCCTGGTTGGTGAAAGCCTCCAGGGAGACATTGGGGACGATGCTGGCAAGGGTAGTGAACGCATCCTTGCGGCAGGGGAGGTTGTTGCCCTGCCTCAAGGAGACTGTGGTGCGCCCCTTGCTGAAGAAACCATCTTTGGGCGTGGATGCGCTCGCCAGTTACTGACCTGTCTCTAACCTTCCCTTTTTAGGGAAGGTTATTCCCTTTTTAGGGAAGGTTATTGAGCGGGCGGTGGCACTCCAGCTCCAGGTGCATCTGGACGGCATCGGCTTCCTAGACCCGTTTCAATCTGGGTTCCGCCCCGGCTATGGCACTGAGATGGCATTGGTGGCCTTGGTAGATGACCTCCGCCAGGTGATGGATGCAGGATGTTCAACATTTCTCATTCTGCTAGATCTCTCAGCCGCTTTTGATATCGTGGACCATGGGCTGCTGTTGAGGCGGCTGCGTGACCTGGGGGGTCTGGACGGGACTGTTCTTGAATGGTTCCATTCATTCCCCTCGGGGAGAAGCCAGTGGGTGGTGTTGGGGGATGAGACATCGTGCCCCCATGCCTTATCATGTGGCATTGGCTTCCTAGACCCGCAGGGTTCTATTCTGTCTCCATTATTATTTAATGTATACATGCAGCCCTTGGGGGAGGTCATGAGAGGGTTCGGGGTGCGGTGTCACCAATATGCTGATGGTACTCAGTTGTACCTCTCTTTTTCAACTGACCCAGACCCGGCTGTCTCGTTGCTATCCCAGTGTTTGGAGGCCATGGCAGAATGGATGCAGTAGAGCAGACTGAAGCTCAACCCCGATAAGATGGAGGTGATATTGGTGGGGAGGGCGAGGGAGGTAGTGGCCCCCCTGATTGGGGGGGGTTGCCCTCCTATAGCTCAGCAGGTCCAGAGTCTGGGGGTGATATTGGACACGGACCTCTGCCTGGAGCAGCAGGTGGAGGCAGTCACTAAGGCTGCCTTCTGCCAGTTGTATCTGGTGCGTAGGCTGCGTCTGTTCGTCTCCGGCCCGGACCTGGCCTCCCTCATCCATGCCTTCATCACCTCGAGGCTGGACTACTGCAATGCGCTCTACGTGGGGCTTCCCTTGTTCCTGGTTTGGAGGCTGCAGCTAGTGCAGAATGTGGCGGCCCGTCTCCTTATGGGGACGGGTCGTCGGGAGCACAGTACACCAGTTCTCTGGACTCTGCACTGGTTGCCAATAGCGTGCCGAGCTAGGTTCAAGGTTTTGGTGTTGCGCTATAAGGCCCTTCATGGTCTGGGCCCCTCATACCTCAGGGACCGCCTCGCCCTCTGCACCTCAGAGCGGCTCTTTCAGTCAGCTGGGGGTGCCTTCTTGGAGGTTCCCCGCATAAAGCGGGGGGCCACAATGGAGAGTACATTCTCGGTGGCCGCGCCGCGCCTTTGGAACTCCCTTCTGGAGGAAGCTCGCCTGGCCCCAAGCCTATTGACATTCCGGCGGTGTTGTAAAACCTGGCTGTTCACCCAGGCCTTTGGGGTGGGGGGTGGGGGTTAGGGTTTTTTATCTCCCCTACCCTGTTTATTGTTTTAATGTTAAATTGTATCCCAGGGCCCTGTTTTAAGCATTTACATTGTTTTTGAAGTATTTAAAATTGTTTTATATTTGTTTTATATGTATGTTTTATTATTGTTGGAAGCCGCCCCGAGCTGTTTTCAGGAGGGGTGGGGTATAAATTTAGAAAATAAATAAATAAATAAAAATAAATAACGCATGAACATTCTATTGCTTATAACATAAAGAATATTTATTTGTCATTTAAAAATTTTGCACAGAGGGTCTCTGAGAGGCTAAAACAATGAAAATTTCATGAGATATGACAAAAAATGAGTGAGATACAGCTGTTTAGAAATTGCAGGCTGGGGAGCAGTTTTTTTCTTCTTCTGACCATCTCACACAGCAGCCTTTGGGGGTTTAAAAGCCTGTCTGTTAAATTGATTAGAAAATTCAAGTCTACCACCCAGTGGTGCCTTTGGTTATTTATTTATTTTAAATTGAGAGTAGTTTTAAAGTGATAAACTTTTAAATCTCCGCTTTAGGGAGAACTATGGGACAGAAAGCTAAGTAATGCATGCACAGATGCACAACGGGGAGGTGGGAGAGTTTCTCCTCTGTTTGTCTGCTCCTTGGCAAGACTCGGTGCAATTGTCCCCTGGGCTTTTGAGGTGTTGGGGGAGACACCCCCCACCCCTTGCCACTGCCGAGTAGCATGTCTCACCAGGGCCCGCTCTGTCCCTTGGCACATGTTGCCTCAGCGCACCACTGATCCAATCCCTGCTACTCACAGCAGAGATTCATTGGCTAGCTGCTGGAGCGCCCTTCCTTGCAGCCTGCCCGGGACTCATCTAACCCTCATGACAGCATGTGTGTGTGAGGGGGGGATGAGGGAAGAGGAATTAAACCACTCCCCTGTCCCTCTTCTCCCTCATGGACCTGATGCTGCTGGTTTTACCTTTTTTTGCTCTTTTGTGATTTTTGCTGCTGTCACTGTACACCTCCAGCAAGCCGCCTCCTCCTCCAACCACTGTTGCTTCTGCTTCAGATCAAAGGCTGCACATTTCAAAGGCTCCCACCATGCCACATGTGCTCAAATGGGGGGGCATGTTTCCATTACTGTCTAGCATGCTGCGAAATGTAGTCCCAGTATGCCAGACAGTGAGGGAAAGATGGTGGCGGCCCCTTCATGTGCACACACACATGGCAAAGAAACCTTTGAAATGCACACACCTTTGAACAGAAGCAGCAGTAGCAGTGACTGGAGGAGGTAGTGGAAGCAGCTTGCTGGACAAGTGTGACAGTGGCAGCAGCAACTTGGTGGCAGAGGTGGTTTGCCGGAGGTGTGTGGTGGCAGCAGCAGCAGCAGCAGCTTGGTGGAGGTGGCAGCAATTATATGAGGGAGGTGTGCGCCTCATACAATTGCAGAACAACCACTTCCCCCTCCTCCAACACACTCTTAAATGAGCGTACAGGGGAGGGGGGAGTATGTGTGGTGTGAGAGAGTGAAAGTATGTGGGGAAGGGGCATGTGTGTTTGTCTGTGTGGTATGTGAGAGAGTGTGTGTGTGGAGGAGGTGGAAGGGGCATGTGTGTGAGAGTGTGGGGGGGGAAGGGGAGAGTGTGTGGTGAGAGAGTGTGTGAGGGATGTGGGATAGAGGCGTGTGTGTGTGCCTGTGTGGTGTGTGTGTTTGAGAGGGAGTGTGTGGAGGAGGGGGTATGTGTGTGTGTGTGTGTGTGAGAGAGAGAGAGAGAGAGAGTGTGAGTCAGGGGAAAGGGGTGAGTGTTTGGTGTGTGTGTGTGTGAGAGTGAGAATGAGTCAGGGTGGGGGGGAGGGGGGAAAGGGTGGGTGTGTTTGTGTGGTGTGTGTGAGAGGGGAAGGAGGGAATGTGTGTGTTTGTCTGGTGTGAGACAGAATAAGTGTGAGGGGAAAGGAGTGTGTGAGTGAGAATGAGTCAGTGTGTGGGGGAGAGGGGAAGGGGTGAGTGTGTGGTGTGTAAGAGAGTGAGTATGGGGGAAAGGTGTGTATGTGTAACAGTGAGTGGAGGTTAGGGGGAAGGGAATGAGTGTGTTCATGGTGTGTCTGTGTGTGAGACAGAGAATGAGTGAGTGAGAGGAGAAGAGACCATGCTTGTGTGGTGTGTGTCCCTCTGTGTGTCTGTGTCTCTGTGTGTCTGTGTTTTTGTGCATGCATCCCTTAGTGTCCCTGTGTTTGTTCGTGTGTGTCTCTATGTGGGTGGGAGAGTTAGTAGGTGTGTCCCTGTCTGTGTGGGTCTGTCCCTATCTGGGTGAGTGGGTGGGGGAGTGTGTGTGTGTGTGTGTGTGATGGGGGGAACACTGAGGAGAGGGAGGGAGAGAGAGGGAATGTCCCTGTGGTGGGAGGGTGTATGTGGGAAGAGTGGGGTGGGGGGAGTGGCGGTGGAGGAGTGGGGGTGCATGGGATAGGGTTCTCATACCTCCCTTTTAATCCAGGATGCTTATGAGAAATGCATGGTGAGGGCTGCATTGATTCAAATGCAGCCCTGCATCATACATTTTTATAAGCGTTCTGAATTAAAGGGAAGGTATGACAACCCAGAGGGGGGAGGGAGTGGAGGTGTGTGTGTGTGGAGTGAGAGAGGGTTGCACCCTCTTCCCTTCCATGTCCCCCTCATATGCCTGCCCCCTGTCTCCCCCTGTGCTTCTACCTCTGCACATGACTGCCTCCTCTTCCCCTGTACCCCATGACTCCTGGAAGAGAGGAGGGAGCCACCATAATGTTCCTGCTGTCTCTTGCCAAGCACCCTAAGCCTGCCTCTTTTTGACTTCCAGCACTTCCTGAAGAGCCAGGCCAGGGCCCTGATCTCCCATGGAATTTTATTGGTTGATTGATTGATTGATTGATTTCATTATATTTATATGCCGCCCCCCCATGCTTACGACATCTCGGGGTGGCTTCCAGCATAATATAAAACAATTTTTAAACATAAAAAAATTACAATATCATAATTAAAACAAATTTAAAACACCCCCCACAAAAATTAACCCCCCCCCACCCTCCCCTCTGAAGGCCTGGATGAACAGCCAAGTCTTACAGATACGTCGAAAGACCAACAGGCCCGGGACCAGGCGAGCCTCCTCTGGGAGGGACTTCCACAACCGCGGCCTGGCCACCGAGAATGGCCTCTCCATTGTGGCCCCCCCATCTTACATGGGGGACCTCCAGAAAAGCACCCTCGGTGGACCGAAGGGATCGCTCTGAGTCGCGGAGGGTGAGGAAGTCCCCGAGATATGAGGGGCACAGACAGTGCAGGACTTTGTAAATCAATACTAACACCTTGAATCTGGCTTGGTATGCTATAGGTAGCCAGTGCAGAACGCGGAGCACCGGTGTTATGTGCTCACGCCGCCCTGTCCCCATTAGCAGACGGGCTGCCGCATTCTGCACTAGCTGCAGCCTCTGAACCAGGTCCAGAAACAAGGGAATCCCCACGTAAAGCGCGTTGTAGTAATCTAGCCTTGAGGTGATGAAGGCATGGACGAGAGTGGCCAGATCTGACCCAGAGAGGTAAGGTCGAAGCCCCCGTACCAGATAGAGCTGGTGAAAGGTGGCTTTAGCCACCGCCTCCACCTGCCGATCCAGACGGAGGTCCAAATTCAAAACCATCCCCAGACTCCGAACCTGAAGAGCAACAGGCAGGCGAATCCCCCCCTATCAGGGGGGCCAGCACCTCCCCCGCCCTTCCTACCACCATCACCTCCGTCTTATTGGGATTGAGCTTCAGTCTGCTCTGCCGCATCCAATCCACCACGGCCTCCAAACATTGGGAGAGTAACGAGACAGCAGGACCTGGGTCAGTTGAAAACGAGAGGTACAGCTGAGTATCATCAGCATATTGGTGACATCGCACCCCAAACCCTCTCATGATCTCCCCCAGGGGCTGCATATACACATTGAACAACAGTGGAGACAGAATGGAAACCTGAAGAACGCTGCAGGTCAATCAACGCCCGGGGGCTAGATGTTTCAGCCCCCAGCACCACCGGCTGGCTTCTTCCAGAGAGGAATGAGCAGAACCATCCAAGGACAGTCCCGTCCAGACCTCCCAAGTCTCTCAGCCATCTCAACAGCAGCCTATGTTCCACGGTATCAAAAGCGGCCGAGAGATCTAGCAGGATCACAAAGGTCAAACATCCTGCATCCATCTCCCGGCGGAGATCATGCGTCTAGGCCACCAATGCCATCTCAGTACCTTAGTTGGGGTGGAACCCAGATTGAAAACAGTCAAGGAAACCGATGCCGTCCAAATGCGCCTGGAGCTGCAGTGCCACTGCCCATTCAATAACCTTCCCTAAAATGGGAAGATTAGAGACGGGTCACTAGCTGGCGAGTGCGTCCACATCCAAAGATGGCTTCTTCAGCAGGGGGTGCACCACAGCCTCCTTGAGTCTGGGTGACAATCTCCCCTGCCAAAGGGATGCATTCACTACCCTCGCCAGCACCGTCCCCAAGGTCTCCCTGGAGGCTTTCACCAATCAGGATGGGCATGGATCTAGTTCACAACTAGTGGCTGTGACAGACCCCAGGACATTCACCGCATCGGCCAGTGTCACTTCCTGAAACTCATCCCAGAAAGATAGACCAGACGGTGCCTCCATAACCTCGTGCCCCTCACTTACTGCTTCCAATTTGGTGTCAAAGTTATTCTGGATCTGAGCGATCTTGTCTGCAAAGTAGATGGCAAACTCCTCACAGCGGGTCTGGGACAAGTCCCTGTCCAGGCAGAGGGAGGCTGGACTGACCAGCCCCCACACCACCTGGAACAGCTCCACTGGACACTACTTCGCAGACGCTATGAGTGCAGCAAAGAACCCCTTCTTTGCTGTCGTCAAAGCCTCAACATAGGACCGCAAGTCAGATTCAGAGCGAGTCTGACGCCAGCGTTGCTCTAGCCTCCTACCTACCTGTTTCATACACCACAGTCCCTAATTAAACCAAGGGGCCCTGCGGTGATGAGACAGAGGAAGAAGATGCCTCGGAACCACCCTGTTGATGGTCTCCCCCAACAAGATGTTCCAATGCTCGACAAGCTCATCTGCAGAGTGGTCATCTAAGGTTAACTCCCTCAAAGCCTCTTGTAACCGCTGCGGTTCCATCAGCCTCCGAGGGCGGACCAACCTAACTGGTCCATTCCCCTTCTGGAGGAGGTGTGCTGAGAGGCTAGCCTGTAGGAGATAATGATCCGTCCATGACAAAGGCATGACCCTCACATCCCCCACTAACAGATCATCCGCCTCAAGGCCAGAACAAAAGATCAGGTCGAGAATATGACCCCCCACATGGGTCGGGCAGTTGACCACTTGGGACAAGTCTATGGCTGCATGAACTCATGCTCTGCTCCTAGAAGGCCGGCATCAGCATGGGCATTGAAGTCCTCCAGGACCAAGGTCCTGGAGGAGTTCAGTGCCACCTCCAAGGCCAGGTCTGCTAGAGTGGCAAGGGATGCTGCCGGACAGGAAGGGGACAGTATACCAGCAGCACCCCAAACTTGCCCCCAGCCAAATCAAACACCACGTGGAGGGCTTCAATACCTGTGAAATCTCCTGAACTGGATATCTCCTAACTGGCCACCCCTCTCTAAAAATAATAGCTACACCTCCCCTCCCCCTGGGGCTTCTGCAAGCCTTTGGGCCCAATTCCCAGTCCTCTCCTCCCACTTGCCAGCTGACCAATGTAGCCCTCCTCCTGTCTCCCCCACCCCACCCCTGGGGATGAGTTGGGTGCATGGGGGTGCTCAGGGTTGCCTCCTCTCCCACCCTCCCCACTAGGTGGATATAGAAATAATCAGAATAACATTTATAAATTAGAATTTATGAATGTCAGAGATTGTGTGGTCACCATGTTGATCCCAAATAAGAGAGAGACAAAGTGGTTCAAATTATATCTTTTATTGGACCAACTCTTGTTGGTGGAAATAAGCAAGCTTTTCAGACCATACAGGGCCTTTCCTCAGGCATGTTGTCTAGGGAGTTAGAAGTATATAAACTGAGCCAATGTAGATATGAACTGTAAATGTAAATATAAACTGAGCTACATTGGTTCAGTTTATTTATTTATACTGGCTATGCTACCTGCCTGAGGAAGGGCTCTGTGTGACCTAAAAGTCTGCTTACTTCACCAACAACAGTTGGTCCAATAAAATATATAATTCAAAACAAATTATGAATTGTGAGACTTTGAAAATGACAGATTTTATTGTTACTGTGTTAAACATTCGCAATGTGTCAGCAGGAATTTTGTGTATTGCAAAAATTTTCTGTATTCCAAATCTTTTTAAAAACAAGAAATTCAATAATAAAAAAACTCTGGGTTATAATGAAAGTTAAAGCTCTTGTAAATTTACTCATGCACTAAAAAGTATTGGAAATTGCAAGTTAAGGCTCTGGCCTTAACTTGCTAGCCATGTAAGCAGTAAAGCTGTTGTACAGTCTCACATATTGTACTTTATTGCAACTTAGGCTCCATGCCTCAACACTTTACATTGGTCTTTCAGTCTCAAACATCTTCCTATGCAGTTTGGGGGCACGTTAACACTAGGGATGTGCGATCAGAATGCGGTTCAAATGTTCGGTTGTTCGGTTGTTTGGTTCGGAAACCGAGTTTGGGTTCGGTCATTCAGTTCAGAAACCGATTTCGGGTTCGGTTTGGCGGAGTTCGGTTCAGCTGAACATTCGGAAATTGGTATCGATTGTGAAGATTTTATTTTCGGTATCGTTTGGCCCTGAGACACTTAAGTTTGTTGGTTTTATAGTGGGAGGAGGGGGAGGATTCAATGGAGGGTAGGTAGAAAGAACACAGGGATAGGTAAAAAATAAAAATAATGCCTAAATCTATCTAATCTAAATAAATGATACTAGGGACGTAAATGTCTGGGTTGGATGGGTGAAATCGGAAGAGGATGGCAATGGATTGGGAGGAACAGAAGCTGCTGGGAGAGGGAGACTTCTGAAAACGCCTGCTGACAGGATCAGTGGCTAGATCAAAAGGTGTTGGAAGGGGGAGGGCAATGACTTTTGTTACTTGCTGTACCCGCCTTACCACAAGCCCCATTGGCTCTGTGCAGTCTACCCCCCACCTTCCCCCATGTCCAATTGTAGACTGTGAAGCCAGTGGTCTGAAGAGAAAAGGCATGGTGATTGGGCAGGCTGGCTACTACTCCAAGCCTCTCCATCCCTGGTGCCTGGAAGTCTGCTCCTCAGCTGCTCCCCCCTCCCTGTGCCTGCCTGTGCCTGGCACTCACGTTTTTTCCGCCCGAACTCATCCAAACTCACCCGAACGGTACCAAACTGTTCAGTCATTTTCGAGTTCGGATCGAGGTCGGTTCGGTCAGTTTGGGTTCAGTTCAGAAGTTCGGTTCAGTTCAGTCGTTCGAACAGACTTGAGTTCGGTCCAAACTCCGGACATCCGAACCGCGTTCGCACATCACTAGTTAACACTGAAGCTGGGGAACGGAGAGGATGAAGGGGCAGCAGCAGATTTGTGGGAACCCAGGGAGATTGTACATTGCCTTTACTGCTTACTGGGTCACAAGTTAAGGCCAGAGCCGTAACTTGCAATTTCCAAGACTTTTTAGTGTATGAGTAAATTTGCACAAGTTTTAACATCATAAACTGGAGGTTTTTTTATTATTGAATACTGTATAAATTCCAGTGAACCATGGCAACCATGGCAGGGGCAGCTGGCAGGTTTTGATGTTGGAGGGGCACTGGGGCAGTAAGGCCGGCGGGCCTAGGTGCGGAGCCAGGGGGATGGTAGACGGAGCCAGGGGGATGGTAGGCCAGTAGCATAGCATAACCTAGCAGCAAGGAGTTCCCAGGGTTAACATCGATGGAAGAAAACACAGTTTACATGCACATCAAGCTTAAAATAAATAATTTATAAACCCAAAACACAGGGAAACACCCCAAACACTGGCATAACCCAGGAGCAAGGAGTTCCCAGGGTTAACATCGGATGGAAGAAAACATAGTCTACATGCACATCAAGCTTAAAATAAATAATTTGTAAACCCAAAACACAGGGAAACACCCAAAACACTGGCATAACACTGGCATAACACCCCAAACACTGGCATAACCCAACAGCAAGGAGTTCCCAGGGTTAACATCGGATGAAGAAAACACAGTCTACATGCACATCAAGCTTAAAATAAATAATTTATAAACCCAAAACACAGGGAAACA
>QEPC01008309.1:4310426-4326563 GCA_003113815.1 Sphenodon punctatus | reverse complement strand
CCCCCTCCCCCTGTGTGCCCACACTCCCCCCACCCTGGGCCTCACAATTTACTTACCCTCCCTCCTCATCCTCAGCGCTGCCTCCTGTATCCAGGGAGGGACTAGGGAGAACTGCATCCAGATCTTTGCCTCCCTGACTCCCTTCCTCCCTCCCTGCTGAAATCCAGCAGGGAGGGAGGAAGGGACTTGGGGAGGCTAAGAGCTGTACACACATCAGCAGGTCCCAGCCCCCTGCACAGGCTGGGACCCAGCCTGTGCAGGGGGCTGGGAGCTCTGCTGCTGACACACGCATGGCTCTTAGTTCATACCGGGGGTGCCTCTATTGGGCGCCCCGGTATGAACTTTGCCCCTGCCAGGCCCCTGCAATGCAAGAGTGCCCCCTGCGGCACTCTTGCATTGCAGGGTCCCTTGATGCAGAATGGATGGCTCTTCTAGCTGTCCACTCCTCATAAAGGGAGAACGCCTCCCTTTTCACCCTGAAGGCTTCCTTAGGAAGCCTTTAGTGGGGGGGTGAGTCACCAGTTGTGTGCGTGCACGCACAACCGGTGAGACTGTGTGGATCCACGTCAAAGAACTTTGTTTAGCAAGGCAGAGACCGCTAAACAAGATTCTTTGAGGTGGCTCCGCACAGTCAGCATGATGCTGACGGGGCCGGGGGTGTTTCTTTGTTTTGTTTTTTGGTGTGTTAAAGCTGCGGCAGCTGCCGCCAGCTCAAGGAGTCCTGGGGGGCTAGGAGGGCATTGCCCCTCCCTAGAGGGCCCACTGCCCCTGAACCATGGACTTGTCCCAAGTGGCCAACTGCCCGACTCATATGCGGGGGGACATATCCTTGACCTGGTCTTCTGTTATGGCCTTGAGGCAGGTGATCCGTTGGTGGGGGATGTGAGATCTATGCCCTTGTAATGGGAGGACCATTATCTCCTGCAGGCCAGCCTCCTAGCGCACCCCCTCCAGAAGGGGAATGGACCAGTTAGGTTGGTCCACCCTCGGAGGCTGATAGAACCGCAGCGGTTCCAGGAGGCTCTGAGGTAGTTAACCCTGGACCCGGATGGCCACTCTGTCGATGTGCTGGTACAGCACTGGAACAGCTTGCTGGGGGAAGCCATCGACAGGGTGGCTCCGAGATGTCCCCTGACTCCATCTCATCACTGCAGGGCCCCTTGGTTTACATACACCGCAGCCCCCAAGGGGTAGGCAGGAGACTAGAGCGACGCTGGCATCGGATTCACTCTGAATCTGACTGATTTCTCCATAGGACCCATTTGCGATCATATGTTGAGGCTGTGAGGGCAGCAAAGAAGGAATTCTTTGCTGCCCCCCTCATAGCGTCTGCAATGTCACGTCCAGCGGAACTGTTCTGGGTGGTGCGGGGGCTGGTCAGTTTGGCCTCCCTCCGCCTGGAGGAGTTTGCCATCTACTTTGCAGACAAGATTGCTCAGATCCAGAGTAATTTTGACACTGGGTTGGATGCAGTAGATGAGGAACATAAGGTTATGGAGGCACTGTCTGGTTGATCTTTCTGGGAGGAGTTTCAGGAAGTGATACCAGCCGATGCGGTGGATGTCTTGGGGTCTGTTCGGGCCACAAGTTCAAATTAGATCTGTGCCCATCCTGGTTGGTGAAAGCCTCCAAGGTGACATTGGGGTCGATTCTGGCAAGGGTGGGTAATGCATCAGCAGGGGAGGTTGACGCATTACCCACCCTCCCAGAAGAGGAGGTTGACGCCCAGTCTCAAGGAGGCTGTGGTGCACCCCCTGCTGAAGAAGCCTTCGCTGGATGTGGACGCACTCGCCAGTTACAGTCCTGTCTCTAATCTTCCCTTTTTAGGGAAGGTTAATGAATGACAGTGGCTCTGCAGCTCCAGGCGCATCAGGACTGTATCAGTTTTCTTGACCCTTTTCAGTCTGGGTTCATCCCCGGCTATGGTACTGAGACGGCGATGGTGGCTTTGGTGGATGAGCTCTGCTGGGAGATGGATGCAGGATGTTCTACATGCTTGATCCTGCTAGTTCTCTAGCTGCTTTTGATACCGTGGACCATGGGCTGTTGCTGGACAGCTGCGAGACCTGGGGGGGTCTGGACAGGACTGTCCTTGGGTGGTTCTGCTCATTCCTCTCAGGGAGAAGCCAGCAGGTGGTGCTGGGAGCTGAAACATTGAGCTCCTGGGCGTTGACCTGCGGCGTGCCGCAGGGTTTGATCCTATCTCCGCTTTTGTTTAATGTGTATATGCAGCCCCTGGGGGAGATCGTGAGATGGTTCTGGGTGCGATGTCACCAATATGCTGATGATACTCAGCTGTACCTCTCATTTTCGACCAACCCAGGCCCTGCTGTCTTGTTGCTTTCCCAATGTTTGGAGGCTGTGGCGGATTGGATGCAGCAGAGAAGACTGAAGCACAGTCCTGATAAGACGGAGGTGATGATGGTGGGTAGGGCGTGGGAGGTGCCGGCCCCTCTGGTCTGCCCTCCCATAGCCCAACAGGTTCAGAGTCTGGGGGTGGTTTTGGATCCGGGCCTCCATCTGGATCGGCAGGTGGAGGCAGTGGCTAAAGCCGCCTTTCGCCAGCTGTATCTAGTACGGAGGCTCCGTCCATACATCTCCGGGCCCGACCTGGCCACTTTTATTCACGCCTTCATTACCTTGAGGCTAGACTACTGCAACGCGCTTTACATGGAGCTTCCCTTGGTTCTGGTTCGGAGGTTGCAGCTGGTGCAGAATGCGGTGGCCCGTCTCCTTCCAGGGATGAGGCAGCGGGAGCATATAACACCTGTGCTCCGCACTCTGCACTAGCTGCCTATAGAGTACCGAGCCAGATTCAAGGTGCTGGTGTTGATCTATAAAGCCCTATATGGTCTGGACCCCTCATACCTTGGGGATCGCCTCGACTTCTGTGCCCCAGGGCGATCCCTGCGATCTGCTGGGTGCGCCTTCTTGGAGGTCCCCTGTGTTAAATGCGGGGCCACAATGGAGAGGGCTTTCTCGGTGGCCAGACCGCGACTTTGGAACTCCTTCCTGGAGGAGGTTCCTGGCTTCTGGTTTCTGACCCCGGGTCTGATGGCTTTTCGTTGAGCCTGTAAGAACTGGCTGTTTGCCCAGGCCTTTGGAGGGGAGGGTGGGATGGTAGGGTAGTGTTGGGGTGGGGGTTGATTGGTGTATAGAAAATGATGGGGGGGATTGCCTTTTAATTATTCCTATTTGATTATGTGTTTATGAGTTTTTATCATTGTTTTACTTGCTGTGACGCCCTGGGATGCTGTAGGCATGAGGGGGTGACTAATAAATAAATAAATAAATAAATAACTTTTCCATTCATAATTTAAAATAAATAAAACTTTTCCCTCAGTTTTTCCTAGGTTAGTAATTAGCTATAAATATTGATCTTTTTAGGTAGAAATCGCTTCCCCTCCACCACCTGAAGGTTTTTTCAAAAACTTAGTTTAGAAATATATGTTGTTACATGCTGTGCAATTTGAGCTCTCACAAGGGGAGAAAGAATGCGACGAGAGGTAATAGAGCTGTTCTATTAGTTCAATGGCAGAACTAGCACGTTAAAAATAGTCTCTTATGTCTCCAGTTCCAAACAGAGACACAATAGTTCATGCAATATCTTTCATTGAACCAACTACTATCGGTGAGAGTGTTCAAGTGTCCGATAAAAGATATCGACTGAACTACTTTGTCACAAACTCTTCCTGGGACTGACACAACCGCCTACACTTTCTCGATCCAAAAGCTCTTCCACTACGTGTTTACCGTAGTATTTTAAATACAAAATGAAATCTAGTTTGAAGGGCTCCTGGCTAAGAAGTGTAAGGACCCTTCAGTCCCAAAATTCAACAGTAGAGGGTTATGGGCAGAAGTCCTGACCACATTGACACCAGAGCTCAAAGATGGACAGTCCAAGAGCAGCAGCACAAGTACTGAAAACTCACCTTTCTCTACCATATACACCAGTTGTAGGGAAATGTTTCTCACCTGGGGAACCACTTTGAAAATTAGTACAAGCTCTGAGGGTCACAGAGAAGTTGGGGGTGGGGGTGAATATGGGTTGCACTCAAGAAAAGGAGGGTTCAGATCATGCACCTATGCCATGGATCTGTCCATTATCCTTGGGTGCATTCCCTCATCTTGTTCACTTAACATGACCTCAGTTTTTCAGTGCTTGAGGCAGGTACTGGATCCAAGGGCCAGATCCAAGAACCGGAAAGGGACCACATAAAAACTTGCCAAGGGCCACGTTTTGCCCCTGAGTCTGAGGTACCCCATCCTCGGTCTGTGTTTAGTTAATGTTTCTTGCTTCCTCGTTGGCTGCAGGACTATCAAAGAGATTTCAAGATGAACATGGCATAGTCTAACCAATCAATGTACTGCCTGTGTCTTGTTTCCTATCTGGACCATTGTGCATGCTTCTGTCTTGCTCCAACCTTGCTGAAGCATCAATACCTCATTACCTGGCTACTCATGAGGGCCTGGTTGACAACCTCATGACTTCTGGTTCCTGAATTAGCTTTAGTTCTATGGATTCTGACCAATAACTCTTGACCTAGCACAGTTCCCTGTCTATAATTTTGGTTTACCCCTTGTTGTTAATGTGGGCTCTGGCATTTGATCTTACCTGTGGTCCCCACGTGAGAGGAGTAGGAAGATTGTAACTCCGTGGTCAGTCTAAATAAATTTTCAGATCTTACTGAAATCCCATCTTGATCTAAGTTCATACTCGCCTCAAAGGCAATGGCTGCAGTCCCATGTTCTGTGGATCCCAGCACGCAAGCTGCGTGTGGGTGCATGCACGTGGTTTGTGCATGGCAGAATGTGCCGGTAATCTGGATATGCACGGGCCCACATGGTTGCGTGCACACACAGCTCCACACGGGATCTGCTGAGTAGAAAATGTAATAAGATATGATGAAACACTAGTCACAGCTTTAGAGATGCTACCACTCAAACAAAACTTCCATTCCAATCTGTGATCGTCCATTTTCTTCCAATTACCTGCACCAGGGGAACTAGCAGAAAAGAAAGTGATGTGATGCTGGGAGAGGGGGTGAAGGAGGAAAATTGGGGCTCTTGCTAGAAAAACAGACAAATTAAAACTCCACCCCCATATCATCATTATTATTATTATTATTATTATTATTATTATTATTTTATTTTATTCACATTTAAATAGATCAAGCAATGTACCTGGAACTTTACAAAAAATAAGCTAGACACGGTCCCTGCCTGAAGGCTTACAATCTAGAGACACGGAAGGGGGAACAGAGTGAGAGCAGTCTGCTGTGACCTGCTTTGGCCTGGTCAGGTGGGCCTTAGCTTGGGCTGTGACTTCAGTGGTTTCCTCAGGTTAGAGCCCAGTCTAGTCACTGGTGAATCCTGGACCAACATCTGGTGGCACAAAAACAGATGTGCTGGTGGCTCATGGGCCAAAGCGTGCCACCACCATGTTCGTTTTTATCCTATGTTTGCAGAATATGAGACTTTGAGGGTTAGCAGTTCAGTTGCTGTCTGATTACGTGTCCCTTTTGAAGATTTATGTATTTAAATTTATATGCCACCCTTCCCAACAGCTCAGAGTGGCTCACGATAAAACACACATATGCACGCACACATTACAAATATATATCTATCAATCTATCGATCCATATACATATACATATACATATACATATACATATACATAATAAATCATACATAAAAATAACCTTTAAAAATCCTCCACCAGAACTACCCAATTACCATCTTCTCAATTTCCCACATCCAAACCCCCTCACAACCCTACCCCAAAACCACCCATCACAACCCACCCACCAAATGCTTTTTCAAAAAATAAAAGCAAAAAAGTCTTATACCGCCTCTGGAAGATGCTCAGGCTTAAATGAACCCCCAGGAGAAGGGAGTGCATAATATTTGGGCAGAGACTGAGAACATTTCCCCAAAAGCCCTCACTGTATGAACAAGGCTGACAGATGTACCCGCAGGAAGGTGCTCCTAGACGATTGCATGGGCTGCAGTGGGACATGGCTTCACTTTCAGATAAGTGAGGCCCCAGACCATTTAGGACTTTACTGGTCACTATGACTGAAACATGAATGAAATTTGCATGACAATCTTGCAGCCGCAGCAAGATCTCACAAGATTCTTACAAGAAACTCGAGAATCTCAAAAAATGCCCCCAAATCATCTGTGCATATGCAAAATGGTCCTGGTGGCAATTTTTGCACACGCACAGACCATTTGGGGGGCTATATTATTATTATTATTATATTTATTTAGTGCAAGGAGTGTGCTTGGTACTGTAAATCAATAGTTATATACAGGTCCCTACCCACAAGGGGCTTACAGTCTAAGAGACAAGCTGTAGCTCTGACATTTATTGTAATTTGTCTGAGTTCTCCCCTGGCCAGGTGAAAAGGCTTTGATCGGAAAAGCTGCAGGAGCTGAGATGCAAGTCCAGGAACCTATGGTAAATGGGAAAGCCATGGTAGAAAAGTGGTGAAGGGGAGTTAAGTAGAATCTATTCTGTGTGGTTCCTGGGAGATTTAGGAAGAGATGGGGTTAGTGATAACTGCAGGACACTATCCTAAAAGCCAGTTCTGCTCACCATGAGGAGCAGAAAGCCTATTTTTTGGATGCTGCCTGAAGAAAGAACAAGTTAGAACAACATAGTGCCCTTCTCATCAAACTTAAAGACAGGAAAGAGAACTTGGAAACCTAATTTTCCAGAACCTAGTGACCTGCAGAACGATTTACATCTAAAAGTAAAAACAGATGTACAGGTGGTGCGGTTGCTCCCAAGCCAAGCCCAGCCCAGGGTGGGAAACCATAGTTTAATGGCCCAGGGAGGGGCACTAACCAAATATGTCCACAGCCAGATAGCCGTCCCAGCACCTGCACGCCCCGGGTATGTCTGGGGACTAAACAAACCCTAAGTCCTACCTGATCCCTCTTCCCATTGCCCCACCCCCTGCCATCACAGACAGTCATGGTGACTAGTCATGGCGCTCGGCCATGGCAGCCCCTGGTCTAGGGCAGATATGATGTGGCAGAATAACCATGCTATCCTGCGTTGGCTTGTGTTGATGAGCATGGGAAGCCCTTAGCCTGGACTGTGTCCTTGGAGATTTTCCAAGGATGCAGCCTGGGCAAACCTTCTACCCGCCCCAGGGCAGTCACGGACTAACATCTGGCAGCACTTAAACAGATGTCCTGGTGGGTCCCAGGCCAGTGTCATGTCTGTTTTTACCCTATGAAAAGTGGGTCAACATCTTTAAAAACAAAAATAAAAAAACCCCACACACCAACAACAGAAGGCTAATGTTTTACAGTCCCTTTGCATAGGACTCAATTCAATGACCATGCAGAATGCTAAGCAATATACCAACAGACTCTAACAGTATGAACTCGGGACACTTGGCACTAGCTTTAGCTCTCATTGCCAGTACAAGTCTAATTCACTTCTGCAAGCCATGTGCCAGTCTAAAAGACCTGGGGGGGGGGGTGTCATCATGATGTAAAAATGCAGTTCGACTTGGGACAGCCGACTGCATTATGGCACAGAATCATGGTGGGCAAAGTGTGGAACCCAAAGATCCACATACCAAACTTTGCATATGACCGAGAGCCATGAGACACATGCATACCCCGCTGAAGCACCTCACAGGCTGACTCTCTTCTGCTTCATGACTGGATGGCACAACTGGTGCTCTGTGATCCTGACTGCTGAGATTTGGGTGCAGTGGACTACAGCGCAGGACCAATGGGGGCTGGGATTGACCTTCAGAAAAAACTGCAATTGAACTGCCCAAGAGCTGCATGTGGGTCCCGAGCCACAGTTTGCCCACCCCTGGCATTGAACATGAGCATGTACTTCCAGTGGAACATGCAGATATAGGCTGCGATTTTCAGGTTAGGTTGGGTGTAATGGCAATAGTGCGGCCCTGCAGAAAGGACTACTACTGGACTTGCTAGGAAGAGGGATAGAAAAAAAGAGAAAGTGGAGTTATATCAACTCTTCCACAAATTAAATTATTCCTACAATTAAATCCTTCCCCGGCCCTCCCCTTGTTTTCACACAGGATCTCTGACCACTCACATACTATATTTCAAAGAGGACATGAGTCAAGGAGTTGCCATGGGGAAAATAAAGAGCTGCAGTTGTTGTGAAGCCAGCTTGGGATAGTTTTTTCCATAACTAACCAGAGAGCAACTGCATGTCTCTACTTAACTTGGAGACTATTTGGGAGATCAGGAGGACTGCCGCTATCCCGCAGACTACAGAAAAAATACAGGTAGATGGAGCTCTTGGAGTAGTTAGGTCAGCTCAATATTTAGCTGGTTTTTAAACTGTTATATATCTTACCTGACTTCCAATATATTTAATTGTTGTATTTAAGATAAGCTTTAAATCAGGCTAATATTTATCACCTCGTGTTTAGATTTCTCCAAAAGTGGAGAAAGGAATCCATCTAAGTCCTTCTTTTTTGAATTTATTTGTATGCAGAAACCCCCCCACAAAATTGGTGACCTGTTACATGCCTCAGAGTAACAGTGCATTTATTATCACTGTATTTGCTGCAAAGGCTTGTCACATGCTTGAGCAAAATTATGTATCATCTCTGAATGTGGCTAAGAGCCTGTGCAAGCTTATTCTTTGATACACAAAAAATGCCTGTATGCTTGAGTGATGAATTCAAGGGAAAATAATTGGGGTTCCTTTTCTACCATCTTCCTCCCCTTCTATAAAACCACTAAGCAAATATGGACTTTTGTCACACAGCCCTGAAAAATGAAACAAACAATTCAGGTGCTGCAAAGCACTGCTTCATTGCTCCACTGCTCTGATCCAGGACATCAACTCAATCCCCAAGCAGGCAATGAAAATAGCTGAAGATCCTTCGGGACAACGAGGAGAATCTTAAAGGGTGAGCTCCATCTTTAGCTTTAGTTGCTCTTTTCCTCAGGCCACCTACACTGGAGAGTAAGGTTGTATTATATAAGGTTAACAAACACGCTGTTTTGTTTGTGCCTATGTTTGGACACATTGACATTTGGACTGAGTTAATGTTATAAAATGATAAAAAAAAATAAAAAAATCTTAGAACAGGAAATCCTCACAGAAAGGCTATAATTCCTGAAATTTATTTGCCTGGCTGTTTCCATTGTAGTATAGCACCATTCATCACCTCTACTAATTCAATAATGAAACATTGCAAAATATGATAAATCACATTTTCTGTTGAATTAATGAAGATAGTTGGTTACTAATAGGATAAGACTGCATTAGGGGGAAATGTTAAGTTAAGATTTTGTGTAATTTGTTTACATTCCCAGACAGAAAAAAATGGAAACATGTATTGTTAAGACAACCATGCCTTAAACTTGTTGCTAATCCTTGTATTGTGATGGTTACTTCTATAGTTGCCTTTGAAAAGACCGGTTTTGTTTAGTGAATAAATCTTGTGACAGAAATAAGGCCTAATAACTGAAGAAAAGTTCCTAGACCTTTCTTCAGAACCCCTTGCCTTCTCTTCTTGTCTCTAACAGCAATGCTCCTCATGCCCCATAAACTTGGTATCTCCGTTTACAACTGGATGTTCAAGAGCCACATATATTCTGTAATGCTGAAAAACCAGACTGTCTATTTTTCTGACTTAATTTACTCATTTGTATGCTGAAAAGATTAATCAGTTAAAATCTAGAAAGTCGTTTAAAGAGCGAAAGTATTTATAAAATTTCTATAGCAATTGTTAATTGTAAACCAAAACAGTATGCGACTCACTGAAAACAAGATCAATTAGTGTGAGGTAACATTGAATGGGAAATATTGTAAAACAGAATAATAAAACAGTTTTCATATGAGATAACCTGTGCTTTTTATTATTATTAATTATTATTTTATTATTTTATTAATTATTATAGATTTATACTCTACCCTATCCCAGAAGTGGCTCGGGGTATCTTACAATAATTAAAAAACACAATCGCAATTACAATTATTTTCAAAAAGTCAAAATTACAATATATACATAAAGTTGTGTGTGTCAATTTCTGACCTTATTTATTTATTTATTTATTTATTTCATCAATTTATATCCCGCCCCTCCTGAAAACAGCTGAGGGTGGCTAACAATTTCAAAAATATAAAAATACAATTACAAAAATATTTTTAAAACACTCATAAAATCACAACAATTAAACACGGTTAGGTTGACACTAAAACAATTGATACAATAAATAAGGGTGGATGGAGATAACCCCCCCTAACTCCCTCCCCCCCCCCAAAGGCCTGGGCAAACAGCCAGGTCTCTCAAATTCACCGGAATGTTAAAAGGCTTGGGGCCAGGCAAGCTTCCTCCGGGAAGGAATTCCAAAGGCGTGGCACGGCTACTGAGAATGCCCTCTCCATCGTGGCCCCCCGCTTAACACAGGGGATCTCCAAGAAGGCACCCCCGGTAGACCAAAAGAGCCACTCCAGGGCGTGGAGGGCGAGGTGGTCCCTGAGGTACGAGGGGCCCAGACCTAGAGATGAGCGAACAGAACGCGGTTTGGATGTTTGGATGTTCGGTCGTTTGTTTCGAAACCCGAGTTCGGGTTTGATGGTTCAGTTCAGCTGAGTTCAGTTTGGCCAAACTTGGCCGAACATTCAAAAATATCGAAATCGAAACGAAATCGAAACCTAATTTTTGGTCCTGGAAAGATGTTTTTCCTGCCTTCGAACTCATCCGAACACGACCGAACTGTTCGATCATTCAAGACATTCGGTTTGGACGTTCGGTTCGGATGTCCAAACAGACTGAGTTTGGTCCAAACTCTGAACATCTGAACCACGTTCACTCATCCCTACCCAGACCGTGATTATTGCAATGTGCGCTATGTGGGACTGCCCAGGATGACGGTCTAGAGACTGCAGCTGGCGCAGAATGTGGCAGCCCATTTGCTATGGGGAGTGGGCTGATGTGAGCACATTACACCAGAGGTCCAGGCACTCCACTGGCTGTCTATAGTCTCCCGGGCCAGATTCAAGGTGCTGGTATTAACCTATAAAGCCTTATATGGCCTGGGCCCCACTTATCTACAAGATTGCCTCACCTCCCGGGTCTTGGATTGACCCCTATGGTCATCCGGGGTGTGTGTGTGTTTGGAGGTACCTTGGATGCATTGGGTGGCCACTGATGATTGAGATTTTTTGATTGAGAATTTTCCCAGAAATTCCCACCTCACTCCACCATCTCCCATCTAGCAAAGAGAACCTATCCTTCCCACCTGAACTTCAGCCTCCCTCCAACCTCACAAACTTAAAAGATAAACCCCTTCCTTGTCCCCCATGGGGATGTGGCAGTCCCACCCCATATCCCCCTTAAAGAACATTAAGAACATTTTTATAATAGACTAGGTCCGCTGCCTTTGGCAGCCAACTGAAAGGGCAGGAGGCTGAATTCAGAAGTTAGTTCAGGGCAGCTCCCCAAATGTTATCAGTACAAGCCCCACAACTGTTACAGCATATACCTAGATGCTCTCCTTAAATGTAATTAAAATGAACACAGCTCTACCTTTAAAACCATATGAGTCTAATCCTTCTCTCTTGACATCCATGACAGTTCAGCAAATGATTTCAAGAGGAGTGGTGTCAAGTCATCATATGTTTGACATATCCAGTAGTATTCTCATAGGACTTGCAAGCCCAGATTCATGTGAGTAGTTCTACTGCTTACCTTATTCCAATTGTACCTCAACCTCATCTAATCTACATTGGTCTATAGTGATGTGAAAATTTAAGGTGATTATGTTGAACCAGGTCAGTAACATCATTTATGTGAGAGAGACTTCCTCATGTTAGCAGGGCCATGGTGATAGTTTGACTTTTCATTCGCAAAATTTCATTTCATTCCCAACAGTTTTTAAAATTAATATTACAGACCACTTTCAGGTCATATGGATCCTAGAAGGGCTGCTAGTTGCAACCCCTTGTAGAACAATGGTTAGGTAGCTAACGAGCAGCCCATATTCAACCACTTCCACAAAGAGAACTATGAAATCCTGAAGTCAAAGGCTGACTGGAAGTTCAGTGGGAGCAGAATGAGGTAACTGCTAGAGCCCTGTCCAGCAATACTTTGGGTGTCTTGGGAGAATATGGGCATTCTTCATTCCCAAATATATTCCAAAATGTGAACATCTTAATGCAAAATAAGTTTATATTCCACTACATTGCATTGCCCCAAATGGGAAAGAAAAGTAACTTACACATGATTTTAAAGTCTAGTACCTTGAGACTGGCCAGGAACCTATTAGAGGCCTTATAACAATAATTACCAGAAAACGTTCTTTATAGAATTCATGGGCAGTGTCCCAAAGAAATGTGGTGGATAGTCATGGAGCCTTTAGATTTCGCTTGTCTTAAGAGAGCCATCCTAACAAGCAATGAAAATGAACCCAAAGATTTACCATGTTTTCTGTGCCATCTTTACTTTTATCAAAGGGTGTTTTCAGACGTTACGAGATCACGCTCAACCACAGTGAACCACGCTCAATCCCGCGGTGGGGCCAAAGAGCCCTGAACGTCTGTTAGGTGGCCGCCAGATGTTCACCATGCTCAATACCCACATGGGGTCAATTTCAACCATGCTTCCCGGGCTACCCGGCGCAAAATCTTGGGAAGCGTGGTCAAAGAGATCCCCACTGGGAACCAACAAAAAGTAACATCTGGACGCCAATCCCCAGGCGGAACCAAAGGAAATGATCCCCAGCCGTGGACAATGCACGCAGTGTCGCTGCCAGGCAACCAACAACAACACAACCACCGGAGGGAGATTTAAAGGGAAATCTGCAGCAGGGAAGCATGGCAGGATGGAGCAAGGAGGGAGGTGGAAGAGAGCGGTGGGCAAGAGAGCGATGGTGGAGGAGGAGGAGGAGGCAGGGGCAGCGGTGCAGGGAGCACAGGCGGAGGCGGGGGAGCCGGGGGTCGTGCTGACCATGGAGGAGGTGCAGGGACAACACTCGCAGCAGCAGGTGGGACACGATGCCCTGGGGACATCAGCCGGAACGGGGCCGGAGGAGGCACCCAGGAAACGGGTAAGGGGAAACAAGGGCAGGGGAGCAAGGGCACCAGGGGGGGCATGGGGTAAGCCCAGGCTCCTGCCAGGGAGGAGGGGGTGCCACGCAAGGGGTCAGGGCTCGCACCAAACCCTAGCCCCCTGCCTCCTGCAGACATGGAAGAGCGCCCAGGTGGACGAACCCCCGGAGGACACCGGACCAGCCCGGACGGAGGAGGAGGAGGAGGAGGAGGAGGAGGAGGAGGATGAACCACAGTGGGGAAGAGGGAGGAAGGTGTACCACAGAGGGGGCCAGTGGGGCCTCCAGGAGACCCGGGACTTCATCAGGATATGGGGGACCCTGGAGTACCAGCTGGAGCTCACGCTCAACCAGCGCAACGAGCATGTCTACCAGGACATAGTGCGGGACATGGAGGCGGCGGGGCATTAGTGCACAGCGGCACAGTGCCGCTCAAAGGCCAAGGAGCTGAAGAGGGGGTACAAGGCCATCTGGGTCAACAATAGGCGGTCCAGACACGGAGCCTGGACCTCCCCATTCTACGATGCCTTGGACTGCATCCTGCATATGAAGGGGTCCATAGTCACCCCACGGCTCGTCGGGAGTGCTGTGGTCCAGGGCAGAGAACGGGCCAAGGTACCCCCTCCCCTCGCTGCCCCACTGGTAGACACAAGCTCCAGGGCCCCGGACCCCCAGGAGGAAAGCCCAGGGTCCCCCGGCACCTGCAGACCCCCCTGGAAAGCAGCCCGGAGAGCACCCACCCCCAGGCTGGGCAAGCGGAGTCTGAGGCTGGCACCCTCATCACCCTCAGCCAGTGGTCCATGGGGGAGCACCCCCACTCCCACACTGAGGGGCCGGCCTTAGAAGGATCTGAGATGAAATTGAGGGTAAGCAGGCAACCCAGAGGAGGGAGGGACTGGGCCCATGAGGGCAGGGGCCAAGGGGGGTGGATGGGTCCGGCCCAGCCCAAGCCCCAGCCCGAGCCCCAGTCCGAGCCCCAGCCTGAGCCCCAGCCCCCCAATACCAAGGTGGGAGGAAGCCCAGTCCCAGGTCGCCCAACCACACACCCAAACACCCACAATCCCCCCATCTCACCCGCAGGCCACGGGACACCCCGGGACCAGACCCTGGTGACCAAGGAGGCAGCCACCGAGGAGACCCACCAGCAGGCGCAGGAACCAGGTGAGGCAGGCGGTCCGGTAGGGAGGGCAACCCAGGGTGCAGAGAGGGGTTTCCCGGATAGTCACAGGGGGTGAGAGGGGCCGGGGTTCAGGAGTGGGGAGGGGCCTGGCGAGACACCTGGGGGTCTGCAGGGCCCATGCCCCTTTGTCGCCAGGGGTCAGGGTCAAGATCGGACTAACCCTCCCGTACCGTCATGGCAACCCCAGCAGCCAGCATCCCCAGGGCCTGTGGCCCCATCGCAGTGCTTGAGGGAGCACCGGGCACGGGTCCGCAGGAGGAGGGATGAACAGGCAGAGGAGATCGTCCGGACCTTGGAGGAACAGGGGGAGAGGATGATAGCGGCCATGGACCAGATGGAGGTGACCATCGAGTGGTCCCTGGAGCAGACAGAGGCGAGGGACCAGAGGCTCCAGGGCGAGGTGCTCCTGGAGTGGAGGCGGGAGCGCCGGGAGCACAGCAGGCAGGTGGAGGCACTCGAGAGGCTGGAGCAGGCCATCACAGGCATGGTGAGGGAGCACTCAGCGAAGATGGATAGGTCCCATGATATTGGGACCTCCCTGCTCCTGCACGCCTTCACGATGTGCGCCTACGTGATGGCAGCTGTGCCCCCAGGCACCCTGCCTGCCCAGGGCCCCATGTCAGGCCCCTCGGTGCCCCCACCCCCTGTACATGTGCACCTGACGGCCCCCCACCCCCAGAGGCTGCGCATCCACCTCCCAGTGCCCCCTGGCCTCAGGAGGGTGCAACCGCCATGGGGGCCCCCTGGGTCCCGCCCCCCCGGCCAACCTGGAGGAGACCCAGGACACTGCTGGGAACACAGACAGCGGGGGGGGAGGGAAGCTCCCAGGGATCCATGGCCCACACCGGGCACTCACGGGGCCGACCCAGGAAAAGAGGGGGGCTGGGGGGGAGGGGGAGGGTGGTGTGAGGGGGGCACTAGAGGGGGCAGGGGACTACAGGGGTGGAGGGAGAGTTGGAGGGGTCACATGTACACATGGGTGAAATAAATGTATACACACATGTATGCCTCCAGGGCCCGTATGTGGGTGACAAGGGGGGGGCAGAACCTGGCAGGAGCCAGCACCAGGAACCCCAGTGGGTGGCCCGGGGAGGGGAGCCCCTCACACCCGGGCACCCCGGGCAATATGCCTCGCAAGGGCGTCCTGGATGCATTTGGCATAACGGTACTCCCTGGGGTTCTTGGCGCTCACGTACAGGGGCAGGGGACCGGGGGACCTGTGGGTTTCTGGGTATTCCAGGACTGCCCCCTCGGTCTCGCAGATGTTGTGGAGCACACAGAAGGCCCTGATCACCAGGCCGGAGGTCTCCACAGTGTATTCTAGGCACCCAGTGAGACTCCTCCAGCGCTGCTTGAGGGCCCCGAAGGCTCGCTCCACCACGGTCCTGCTGGAGCACAGGCGGGTATTGTATAGCACCTCCGCAGGGGTCTGTGCGACAGGGTAGACCTTCATCAACCAGTGGGTGAGGAGGTAGTCAGGGTCTCCCAGGATACAGGGGGGCATTGGTACCCCCTCGATCCAGGTTATCCCCATGTCAGTGAAATCCCCTTGGAACATCCGGGCATGGAAGGGGGAGATGGTCATGATCCGGGCGTCGTGACTGTGGCCGGAGTTGCCTGTGAAGATGTCTATGAACTGGCCCCGGTGATCCACAACCGCCTGCAGCTGCAGGGAGTGGTACCCGTGCTGGTTCACATACTCTGCAGCCTCCCTTGCGGAGGGGTGGAGGATCTCGATGTGGGTGCCGTCCACGGCTCCCATGCAGTTGGGGAAGCCTCCGGCCATGAATCTCGCCATCACGGCCTCCTGGTCCACCAGCTGGATCGTTCTATCCAGGAGCATGCCCTCCACAGCCTCGCACACATCCCGGAGGATACAGGCTACCGTG
>QEPC01008309.1:4238748-4301127 GCA_003113815.1 Sphenodon punctatus | reverse complement strand
CCCCCCCCCCCCCCCTTGAATGGTTCCGCTCGTTCCTGGCTGGGAGAACTCAGCATCTGGTTCTCAGGGAATGTACTTCATCTCCCTGGGACCTCACATGTGGAATCCTGCAGGGTTCAATTCTGTTCCCCCCCTCCCCCCGTTCAATGTGTATATGCAGCCTTTGGGAGAGGTCATGAGAGGGTTCGGCGGGTGTTGTCATCAGTATGCCGATGACACAGAACTTTACCTCTCTTTTTTTGCAGACCCAGACCCAGCAGTCTCGGTGCTTAACTGGTCCCTGGTGGCTGTGGGGGACTGGATGAGGGTGAGTTGTCTGAATTTGAATCCCTACAAGAAGGAGGTGATGTTAGTGGGTAGGACTGGGGTGGTGGTGGCTCCTGTCATTGACGGGGTTTGCCCCCCTTTGGCCACACAGGTCTGTAGTTGGGGGGATGCTCCTCGATTCACAGCTCTGCCTGAATCTCCAGGTGGAGGCTGTGGTGAGGGGAGCATTTTGCCAGTTACATCTGGTATGATGGCTGTGGTGGTATGTTTTGGACTCGGATCTGGCCACCGTCATCCATGTCTTTATTATCTCTCTATTAGACTACTGTAATTCACTCTATGTGGGGCTGCCCTTGGGAACAGTCCGGAGGTTGCAGCTGGTGCAAAATGCATCGGCCCATCTCTTAATGGGGACTGGTTGCCACCAGCACATTACACCAGTGCTCCATTCTCTGCATTGGCTGCCTATTATCTTCTGGGCCCAATTCAAGGTGTTGTTAATGACCTACAAAGCCCTAAATGGCCTGGACCTGGCTTACCTGTGGGACCGCCTCATGCCCTGAATTGTATTGCGCCCGACTCGAAGTCCCCCGGGTTTCTCGGGTGGCGACGATGGGGAGGGCATTCTTGGTGGCCACTACTAGGCTGTGGATTTCCCTCCTGATGGAGGCCCGCTTGGCCCCAGACCTCCCTTCTTTCTGAAGGCAGTGTAAGACCTGGCTGTTTCGCTGGGCATTTGGAGAGGGAGATGGGTGGGGTGGGGATTCTGACCTTTGTATATTTTTAGCATTTTAATGAATTTTAAATTGTATATTGTGGGTTTATTTTTTATTTTTTATTATTATTATTATTATTATTATTACTGTTGTAAGCCGCCCTGAGCTGCTCTGTGAGCAGGAGGGTGCAGGGTAAAAGAGTAACGAAATAAATACATAAACAAATAAAATAAATAACCGTCATAGGAATATACAATCAAATATTATTATTATTTGATATACTGTGTCATATTGTGGTAGTGTTCAGTGACGTATGCTTTTATTAAATTATTGTCAAGGGGAAAGCAGCATTAAAGGAACACGTTTGTCCTCAGTTTATTAATCCTCCATGGAAATAATGACCAAAAATTGTAGAATTTATGTCTGCACATTAGCATCAAACATTAAACATCTAATTAATCAATTTATACAGCACAAAGCCAAAGAATTTTTTTCTTTGCACAGAAATTTAAAGATCTGAGCGAACCGGCTTCCTCTCAACCTGCTGATCAAAGTCCTATGCCATTGTCTCTCCTCTGGTGCTTGTTGTCCTAGTTTGTGCTACTATTCTAATAAAATCTGTCAATTGAAGCTAAGTAGCTGCAGAATGTATTCAAGAGATGAATACCCGCTCACACATTTCTCTTTAAAAACTAAATAACAAGGAGTCTTCAGCAATGAATGGAGCAACACAGAACAGTGCTTTAAGCAAGCACGTTACTCAGTTTAGTACCACTCGGAGAGCTCTAAAATGTCTTGATAATACTTCCATCCAGCATGATCCTGAGAGTGTTTTACAACACAACTGGTATTTAATTAGCCTCAGATATGTGCTAGAAAGGCACATTTAAGTCATTTGTATACCCAGAGCACTACTATATCCCAAAGTATGCATATTATTGTTTATATCACCAGCTCACTTCTTGGTGGTTCATATTGTATAATACTGTGTAGGGAAGGCAATAAACTGTAAGGAAGTCAGCTGAGAACACAGTCTAAATGTGTCATTCAAGGACAGTCATTAAAAATGTCAAGGGGACACCTTATGTTTAATATTGTTCAAAGTAAGATGATGATCATGCCTCTTGTATTATAATGTATGTTGACAACTGCATGCAGTTACTATTATGGGCTTGCAGCAGTATTGCCATAGGTAAAGTTGAATATAAGATTGCAGTTTGATAGAGGAAAATTGCTAAATATATTTAAAACAATGGAAGACAGTATTTAAAATATGATAAATATAAAGAAGCAGCTCAGATTTACTATGTAGTGTACATGCTTAATGCTGGGTGGTGGGGTTTGTTTTTGCTATTTATTTTTTTTTAAAAAAACAAACCTTAATTTGAGTAACTGGTGTTTTTTTTTCTTGTTGTAACTTTTTCCCCCAGAAATTTTAAAAAAAATATTGACAGCAATTTTGCCTGCTGCTTGATACAAGTGTAGAAGTAGCTCTCTATTTAATTATGTACATTAGGAGAATGAACATCCGGTTAGGAAAAAAACCACTATGTTTATTTGAACCCATCGTGTTAACAAGCCAATGTCATTCTTTTGGCTCTGTGAACTTGAGGAAAGGGGTGCTGCAAATATGAAAGAGCTTGTTAAGCTGCATGTATAATGGAATATATGAGCAGGGCTAAGATTCAGTCATGGGAGTAGCATTTTTAGTGAATCCTAGAGGTGTGCACCAGGGCCCCATGTGGTTTTTCGCTTTTCATTATCATTTTTGTTATTAAAATGTGTTTTTGTTAATGACGAAATGTCATTTTTTGTTAGTTGTCGGTATCAGTCCCGATGTCAAAAGAAGATTTTATTTTTGATATTAGTATTGATTTAGTGTGCCATTGATGAATTATTGTCAAAAGTTGAACTCCTTCGCCTTCTCATTGTGATACAGAAAGAACTGCACACAATAATATATACTGTGCACAATATGTAGTTTTATTTATATAATATAGTATCTAAGCTAAACCTAACCTATGTATAATACAAAATATTCCTGTCCTATAATCCTAATATATATAATAAAACAGCCTAGTATCTAATCCATATATAGACAACTAATATCTATATCTATATAATATATGGACACGGGGGTGACCAGGTAAGGAAGGGAATAAGGGATATATATAGAGAGTAGAAATAGATCATATATATATATATATATCCCTTATTCCCTTCCTTACCACCCAATCCTTATTCCTTAAGTACATATATTGAGAGAGAAAGAGTATTGCATATATTGAGACAGTTTGCAGAAGCTGCCTCCCATGATTGGTTCTGGGGGGCAGAGGCATTGAGGAATCACAGGGTGCCATTCAAATGCTGGGATCTGCTTGCGCTGCCCATTGGCCAGAGATACATCCATCAGGTCCTTCCCCTCCCAGTTCAAGAGTTCAACACTGTTTCTGGCTCCGAGATGTCTGCTCCCTCCTCCCCACTCCACGTTTCCCTCCAAAAAACACCCGTCAGTCTGCCAGGCAATAATGAAATCAATAACTACATTTGTTATCGTTATTGATTTTGTTATTTTTGTTTTCGTTATTGCAATAACAAAAATGACAAAAATAATGACAATTTTAGTTTTCGTTATTGATATAATGAAAACGACATGCACACCTCTAGACTGAATCCCCCTCCTGTGACTTTTGAACTTCCTGCTCGCCCCTCCCCTTCTGAGTGCGGTGTTGTTACAGATGGAGGGCGGAGCTCGAGAAGAGCTGCCAAGAAGAGCGGCGTGGAGACTGCACCCAGCACTGGCTTGGCTACAGCAATCAGAGTTCCCCCCACTCCCATACTTGTGTACACAAGAACCGCACCCCGAGTTGCAGACAGAGCCAGCCACTGGGAAGCGGGGAACTAACCAACTGGAGGGTGCAGCCTGTGGAGTTCAGGATGCTCACTTCTCCTGCTGGCCTCGGTGCCACTGTCTCCCACAGGGGCTACTCCTGGATCTCCGCTCCGCTCCATGCTGTGGCTGCCTGGGCCGGGATGCTGCCTCCTCCCCTTCACAAACACATCGGACACCAACGCGACCAGAAGGGAAGCATTCAACAGGCAAGCAAAGCCTCTCCCAGCTACTCCTTCCCTGGAACCAAGTGCTGCTACTATGGGTCAGCCCCCATCTCGGCTTCCCTGACTTCCGGAAAAGCTGCTCTGTCACCACCCCTGAGCTTTGCCTCCAGAGGCATCTGCAATCTCTGCTCCCTCCCGAGCCCCCCAATTTCTGCTCCCTCCCAATCCTCCCAATCTCTGCTCCCTCCAGCCTCCCCAAATGGAACTGTTATTTCCCATTACTTTTCTGTGACTTTTTATCTTTTCTACCATGATCTAGTACTAACTTTTCTTTAAAAAATACCACGACAGAATCTTAGCCCTACGTTTGAGCAGTACAACCTATTTGATGATGATGAATTGCAGCAACGTTCAAGATAGGATAAGGTTTCCTTTAAGTCAATTATCTCTTCATCTCCTTCTCCTTGACAATTTAGTCTATCCATGTCTTGTTTCTCCATCCATATAAGTCTTGTGCCAGTCGACCTGTCCTTCCATATTTCTCAAAGTCATTTTTATTTTTATTTTTCTCACTTCATGACACAATGTGTTGTCTACTCCCGCTGCCTGGACCTCCTCTCTGCCAATTCCTCCCTGGACCCTCTCCAATCTGGCTTCCACCCCCTTCACTCCACAGAAACTGCCCTTGCCAAGATCACCAATGATCTACTTGTCGCTAAATCTAAGTACCTCTACTCCATTCTTGTCCTCCTTGACCTCTCTGCTGCCTTCGACACTGTCGACCACTCACTCCTACTGGACTCTCTTCGCTCCTTGGGCTTCTGCGGCTCTGTCCTTGACTGGTTCTCCTCCTACCTCTCTGACCACTCCTTTAATGTGTCTCTTCCCAATTCCAGCTCCTCCTCCCTCCCCCTTTCAGTTGAGGTTCCCCAAGGCTCTGTCCTTGACCCTCTCCTCTTCTTTATACACACCATTTCCCTTGGCAAACTCACTGCCTCCCACAGCTTCCAATATCATCTCTACACTGATGACACTCAGCTCTACCTATCTACCCCCCCTTTCTCCCCTTCTGTCCACTCACACCTCATCAACTGTCTCGTTGACATCTCCGCCTGGATGTCCCAATGCCAGCTCAAGCTCAACATGGCCAAGACTGAACTCCTTATTTTTTCTTCCTCCTCTTCCTCTCCTCCTTCCCTGTCCATCCACATTGATGAAGCCACCATCCATCCAGTTTCCCAAGCGGGGGTTTATAAAATCTTGAGTGGTGTGGAACGAGTAGCTAGGGAATGGTTATTTACTGCTTGGATTTCATCTTTGACACTCATCTTTCCTTACATTGACCCTGTTGCGAAGTCCTGCCACTTCGCCCTCCATAACATCGCTCGGATCCGCCCCTTTCTCTCTATCTCCTGTGCCAAAACCCTTGTTCGTGCCATGGTCATTTCTTGCCTCGACTACTGCAATCTTCTCCTTGCTGGCCTCCCTCACTCTCACCTGTCTCCCCCTTATCGTCATCCAAAACTCCACTGCCAAGGTCATCCACTCAGTCCGCCGCTTTGACCACGTGCAGCCTCTCCTCTCCTCTCTCCACTGGCTTCCTCTTCCTGAATGCATCCAGTTTAAACTTCTGGTATTCACATATAAAACACTTCACAGCCAAGCTCCCCCTATCTCTCAGCCTTAATCTCCTTACGCACTCCTAGACGTGCCCTCCGCTCCTCCTCTGTCCCCTCCCTCAATCTCCCCCATCTTCTGTGCTCCCCTAACCGCCTTTGTCACTCTCCCTCACTGTCCCCCATGCCTGGAACTCCCTCCCTACCTGCATCTGCCTTGCCTCCTCCCTCCACACCTTCAAATCCCTCCTCAAGAGCCACTTCTTCCGTGCCACCTTTCCCAATGCCTGCTAGTTGTTTTTCCCCTAATAGTTACGGTCTGCCGTCCTCTGCAGACTCCTGCCTAACTGTAACCAAGCCAAGCATGCACACCTGAGACTTTGCAGCCGCTTGCATGTTTGTTTGCTTCTCCTTTGTCTTCCCTTTGTCCCCTCTCCTTGTCGCCCCCTCCTTGTCTTTTTAGATTGTAAGCCATAGGCAGGGACCATGTCTTTATCTTTGTTCTGTAAAGCACCAGGTACATGGCTGGTGCTATACAAATTTTTATAATAATAATAATTAATAATTAATTGCTGCCATCCCTGGTAGTGCTCAAAGCTGCATTGTATTGTTCACTATAAGCCCATCTACAACTATGCTACAACTAACCATATTCACTGCATACACGCACTAGTTTAAAAGAAAAAGGAAAAAAGGCAGGGTACAATGTCCTATCATAAAGAAAGGGGCGTCCACAAAGTATTTTCACCTACTTCCCATTTTCTTTTATCAGCTCTGTATTATTATTATTATTATTATTATTATTATTATTATTATTATTATTATTATTATTATTTTATTATATTATACGTTTTTATATAGCACCAGCGATGTACCTGGCGCTTTTCAGAGAATAAGATAGACACAGTCCCTGCCCGAGAGCTTACAATCTAAAGACAGGGGGCTGGGAGACATGGAAGGGGGAACAGAGGGAGAGACAAGGGATGCAACATTCATGAGGATGCGAGAACTCAGGTACGCGTTCTTGGCTTGGGTACAGTAAAAGGTTACAGTAAAAGGTTATGACATTTCATTGCAGATGCAGTTAAAGTTGTGTGGGAAAGAGAATCAAACCCACTAAGCTCTCATCCTTTTCTGTGATTTCAAAAGCTGGGAGTGCTATCTACTGTGTAAGCCTATCTCACAGAGATAAATTAGTCATGGGGCAGTGATCTCAGACCTTGAAAAAACAAATGATACATTGGTTGTAAACAGATTGACAGCAGCTCTGCTTTTGCCTGTGCCAGCCCACTTCGCCCCCGGGTTGATCTGTCCATGTGAAGAGCAACCGCCAGGTCATCATCTGAAAAGCAGACGACAACTGCTCCAGGGCAGCCCCTCAGGTACTGCTCCAGAAGATCCTGGAGCACAGCTTGCCAAGGGAACCAGCCATTGGCCAAACCTGTGGTAACAGGCAAACATGGAACCCCTGAGTGGGCCCTCAAGCCCCAGGTGTAAACAGAGCTGCCCGGATCGTAGATGCCAGTGGGCCAAAGCAGCTGCTGCTGCCATATCCGGTTCCCACGGTTACCAGAGCAAGCTGTGGGGCCAGAGCAGTTGGTTTGTCTGTCCATGTATTCCCAAGCTGAGGCTTTTTTGGGGCAGGGGAAGGCGTGTTTGCTGCCTGCACACTTGGTTCACCCACCCACTGGGCTGTCTATCTGAATGCAGCCGAACCTGTGGGTGAATGCAGGTCATCCACATGCCGTCTCCAGGGCTCCTGCCCACTCCCTGTTCATCTAAAACCACCCATTTTGTTTTGTAGCATTCTGGGAACTTGGAACAAATTTGACTTGCACTAGAAATTATTGTAACAAATTGTCAGAGTCCAACAAAATTAGCAATGTTGGGTGTGATCTAATAAAGAGGTGCTCCCCATCCTGACTTTATCTCCTTTCAGTAAAAATCTGCCTACATGGACAAAGAAAGATTACACTATGCTGCCTATGGTTGAAGAACTGCATTTGGGAAGGTACAAGGGAAAACTGAAGTAGGGCTGAAACTCGGTCTAGTTTTTTATCTTGATTCTCATTGAGAATTAAGTTTCTTGACTTTATTTCCATGATATGCAAAATGCCACAGTTCTTGACCCTTTTAATTGAGATTTTTCTCTTTATTTACTTACTTGAGCCACATCTGTGCCATGTCCCATGCCCTTGCCTAATCGTGCATCCTGGGTCTGTCTGTCATTTGTCTGTCCTTTCTATTCTCTCTTCCCTCTCTTCTTTTCTGAAGCCATCAACTCCATGCTGGGGTGTGTGGGGAAACTGCAAGCACCAAGTGGCCACCAGACTGCTCTGTGCATCTCTACCCCTTTTCCAAAATGGCGGTGATGCTGCCGGTGCCATTTTGTAAAAGGGCTGCATATGCGCAGAACAGTCCAGTGGCTATTTTGTGCGTGCACAGTTGTTTTTTAAAAAAAATTATTTTTAAGCAAGATTCTTGTGAGATTCTCGCACTGTTAGCGAGATCTTCTTGAGATCTTGTTAAGGGTTTTCGAGTCTCTCCAGAACCAAATTGATTCTCATTTTATCCCTAAAATGAAGGCATGAACTTACTTATTTTCCAATCCTGGGAAGAATCCACAATATTAACATTCTGTGGAGCCCTTGTGTGTTCAGGAACCAGTCAGACTGTGAAATAAAAATAATATCAAGCAGCTGGACTGAAAATAAAGCTCATATATCCTGATCTGTTTCTCCAAATCATAAACCCTCCTGCTCAAAATATTGAACAAACATAGGGAATTATTTGAATTTTCAACTCTATTTGTTCCATTTAAAGTTACATTCTAAGAGTATGCTCTACCATTATTTAGCTTAGCAAGGGACTTTGCTTCACATTTTAAGTACACAGGAATATTTATTACTCAGGCAATGAGTTAATATATGACCTTAATTATAACCCACTCTTAGAGAAAACCTGTCAGGCCCTCAGTAAATGGATGCAACTCCCAATGTCTCTGATTAGAGTAGTAAATATAATTAAAATGACTATTATCCCTAAATGTAATTACCTAGTCAGGAACAGTCGTTTATCCCTTCAAACATCATTTTTGAAAGAATTTAGCTCCACTATAAGTGTTTATTTTCTCCAGATACATAAAAAGCCTAGAAAAATTAATATAGTGATGCTTCCTCTTGAAAAAGATTTTCCCCATACGAATTGGCAAGTTCAATTAAAGATGCATACCCATGGATTTTCCAAAAGCTGAACTATTAAAACAAGTGGAATTAAAGAAGTAATAGCAAGAGACAACAGACCTAAGGGAATGCAAGCAGAAATCCATCAGTACCATTAATTTTTCAGCAGTTTTAAAGTTTCTTTTATTTTTATATAGAAAAAAAATCCAAACTATTGTGTCTCCAAAGATAATCATCAGAATTTGAAACAATGCAGTGCCAGTATTGTCTTCTCAAGTCCAAAGTCTTTCAAGGATGAACAAAGTGCCCCTTTCTTTCTAATGAGATGCTAAAGGTTAATGTTGTTAAACATTTCACTGATGATCCTTGTAGAGAAAAATCTCTGCAGTGTTCTCATCTAGCATTTTCTCTTCTTCTCTTCTGTTCTGGAGTCTGCTACTGACTCATGTACAAACATAGACAAGCTCCTTAGGAACAAAATGTATAGACTTTGGGTGACTTTGATTATTTATTTTATTTATGGCATTTGATATCCTGCACAACCTCCTGTCTCAGGCATCTCATGGCAGCTAACAAGATTAAAAGCATATAAATAAACATATACATATATATAAATAAACATAAACATATAAATATAAAATCTATAAAACAATATAACACTGGAGCTAAAAACAACAACCCAACTCCCCCACCAAACGTCTGGCAGAACAGTCAGGTCTTACACTGTCAACGGAAGGAGGGAAGATCCGGGGACAGACAAACCTCGACCGGGATGGAGTTCCACAGTCTTGGAGCGGCAACTGAAAATGCCCTTTCCATGGTTACCACCTATGACACCTGGGGGACCTCAAGGAGGATGCTCCTGGCAGACTACAGAGGCTGATCCAGGACCCAGGGAGTGAGGTAGTCCCACAGGTAGCTGGGGTCAAGACCGTTTGGGCTTTATAGGTCAATGCCAGTGGATAGCACCCTCCAAGAATTCAAAATGTGAGGGTTCCGACAGACTCCATCACTGTGGTGTGTTCCCTGCTCTGGAATGTGCATAACGACCACTACTATTAACCAAAATGGTGGTGGCCAAAATAACATTGCTACCATTTTGTTCATGAGCAATCTGTAACAGGGAGCATGCCATGGTGAGGGAGTCTTCCAGAACCCCCACTCCAGGGCCCTCGATGGTGGTGGGGAGGTAGGACCCACTGTCCTGGTTCTAGGAATGGGAGTATGGATTGGTTTCTCATTGACTTAAGTGGTAAAATGTCCCATTTAATTCAGTGGAAAAATCCAAATCAGTAAATCCAAATCCATAATTATAATTAAGTTGAACTTTTAAAATTCAAATCCATAATGAATCCATCTGCAAATCCACCAGAATTCCCATAACCAGTGACCACAATATTGTTGGTTCCTGATGCACTCATGCATCTGTTGTTTAGAAAACTCATTAGTATGAGGGCAAAGCAGAAAAGATCAGAGCATTTTATCCCTGGTCATATGTTCAGGTATATTACATATTTTACTTGTCTGGTCTTGTTTATATGCCGTTTCATGACAAATTGCCTTCTAAAGAGGACCCTTCCAGGAAATTTGCTTAAAGTTTGATATACTGGAGCTGAACCTTATTCCCAGAACTGCATTCTGTCAATGGCAGAGATTCCTGGCATGACATCAGAGTCTTATCTGCAGTGACCAGAAGAACAATGTTACCTCTTCGGCAAGCGTTTCAATATGAATTGCTAGAGAAATGTGAATATATGCTGCTTTCAGATGTACAAAAAACTCTCTGCATTGCAACCAGCAGCTGGTGGGTCTCTAGTGAGGAGTTTGCAACATGGCCTTTGTGACATCTAAAATGCTGTACCTGAAATGCCAGTTGTACAGAGGTGGAAGCAGTCATAGGTGCAATGTGCTTTACGTGGGGCTACCCTTGAAGACTGTTCGGAAGCTGCAGCTGATACAGAATGCAGTGGCTTGACTCCTTTTGGGGACTTGTCACTGGGAGCACATCACACCGGTGCTCCGAAGCCTGCACTGGCTGCCTATAGCTTTCTGGGCACAATTCAAGGTGTTGATTTTGACCTTTAAAGCCCTAACCAGTCTGAGTCCCATATATCTGAAAGGCCGTCTGTCCTACCAAGTCCCTTTGCAGCCCCTACTGTTGTCCAGGGGCGCCCTCCTGTGTGTTCTGTCTGTTACCCTCATCCATGGGGCGGGGCCACGCAGGAGAGCATTCTCGGTTGCTGCCCCCATGTTGTGGAACTCCCTTCTTCAGGAGGTTCGCTTGTGCCCAGGCCTGGCTATTTTCCAGTGGCGGTGCAAAATCTTTTTATTTACAAAAGCATTTGGCAGGCAGGGATAGGAGGGGTTTGTTTGCGGGGGTTTGGATGGGGTTACAGGGAAGGATGGGGGTTAGAGGGGTGTTTTTATTATATGAATTTTAATGTTTTAAAATTGTTTTTGTTTATGAGCTGCCCTGAATTGTGTGGGAAGGATGACATAGAAATTAATTAATTAATTAATTAAATAAATAAATAAATAAATAAATAATAGGCACCTTGGAAAAATCTTAAGACAGGCAGTCAGATGATAAAATGTGGTAAAAAGTAAGTACATGGGTATCTCCTACAGGTACTGAAATTCTTAAATTGCTATTGATGGGGCTAGGATTTGTAAAGAAAAGCATGCCACTACTTACTACTGTTGGTGAAGTGGTCAGAGGAATGGGAACTTGGGAGATGAAGTTCAAAGATCTTGACCTATTTAGCCTAACCAAAGAAAGGCTTGGAGGAAATTGCCCCCAAGCCTTGCTCCATCTTTCTCTCCCTGTCCCCCCCCCCCAGCTCAGTGCTTTGCAAAGGGACTGGACTGGACACTTCCCAGGTGGAGGCAGTGGGGGATTCCCCCACTGCCTCTGCCAAGGAACTACCTAGGGAGGCACCCGGACTAGCCCCCATTGCAAAGTGTCCAACCCTCATTGCAAAGTGATGAGCTGGGGCAGGTCAGCGCTTTGCACTAGGGGCTGACCTGGATACTTCCCAAAGAGGTTCCCTGGTGGAAGCAGACACACAGGCCTTTTTTTGTGTATTTTTGAGATTGTTGTGAATCTTGCAAGATCTTGCCAGGATTGCGAGATTTTCATGAGATTCTCATAAGAATGAATTTTATTCTCATTTCAGACCAAGACCTGCCTCTGCTGGGGAACGCCCCTGGGAAGCACCCAGCTGAACACCTTTGCAAAGTGCTGAGCCAGAAGGAGAGAGAAGCCATTCTCTTGCCCTGGCTCAGTGCTTTATAAAGTGTTTGGGCTGGGTGCTTCCTAAGGGGATTGATGATAGGGGAAATCCTCCACTTCCCCTGTTAGGGCTGCACCTTGGGAAACCAGCTGTGCAAAGGGCTATTCGGCTCTAGCCAGAATAGCTGCTTGCAAAGCTGCAAGCCACTGTCTAGTCAATTTCATGCTGAAACTGACCAAACACTCAGGGCTTTGCTGCATTGGCCAGGAGAGCTGGGACCCCTCTTCCGGCCAGGGCACCACAGTGTGCCCACCCTCACCAAACAGATGTTTTGGGAAGTGGCGCTTGGACCAAAATCTTGGAAGAACTCAAACCAGGTGTCAAGACCCGAGCAAGATCTTGAGCCTGGTTCTTGTTCTCATTAGATTTCTCATGAGAATTGTCTGAATTCTTGTTTCAACACTAGTATAAATGGGTACAAGGACAAAAGAATACAAGCTGATCATAAATAAGTATTATATACTCAAAAAAACCTTCAGGTTAAGAGACAAGTTAAGGCCCTTACTAATTCAATCATGTTCCAAAAAGTATGGGATTTGTAAGTTAAGGCTACTTCCTTAGCTTCTGTGCCATGTAAGCAGAAAAGACATTTTAGTCTTACATGCTGTGTGTCAGCTACCTCCATGCCAGCCCCCAAGTTCCCATGTCAAGTGAATCCCTTCAATGGGCTTCCCAGCCCACCCACACAAAGTGACCCTTCTGCCAGCTCCCTACACACCACAGGTCCCCAGATGACCTCTGCCCTAGCTTCCTGCACCCCCAGTGGGTCCAAATGGCTCCCCCAGCCTTGGTCCCTGCACTGCTCATGACCCAGAAAACTCCCCATCCGCTCTGGCTGTTGCACCCCCTATGGCCCCAAATGACCCCCAGACCTCCCCCCCCTGCCAGTCCCAAATAATCCCTCCCAGCACAGTCCCTTCTGAGGGCAGATACCATGCAACTTACAGGTCTCTCTACTCACAGTCTCTTGAGCAGGTTTTCCTGCTCATAGTCTCTGTGGACAAAATACAATCCCTCCTACAGTCCACTAAACCCTTCCACTCGGTCAGCTTCCCCTGAGCAGGGTTTTTGTGGAGCCAGATCCCACCTCCCAGTTCCTGTCTCCTCAGCATCCTTTGGGAACTTGCTCTGTTCACAACTTTGTCAGCACTAAGCCTAGCTCAAGCTGTGAACTATAGTCTGGGTCTCCAATACCTGTTCACAGATAGCCCTTCCATTAACTCTGGAGATACACCTCTTTAAATGGCCAATTACCCACAGGGATTCTGCCCTGTTCAAAATAACCTCCGTACGCCAGCTCCCAAACACCCATCCTACTCCTCTAACTGAATAACCCTCAGGGAGCTAACTAGGGTGAGGAGTGCGGAAGGGTCAGATGGGGAAGAGTAGCAGGAGGCACTTCAACTGTGTATGTGTGATGTTATGAACTCTCCATTGACTACCAAGGGAAATTCAAAACATTATAACTTTAAAAATACTAGATGAACTTTTGAAAAATAAAAAAAGGTATGCACTGGAAGGCACCCTTTAATTTCCTAACATCATTACCCCTCAGAAAAACCTCTTAAAGTACACTTTCAAGACAGTACAAAAAGTGTCTGAAACAGGCAGAAAAGCTAGTTTTCACTCTGATTTTCAAACCTCTGTAACCTTTGTGTGTTTTGTCCAATTTGCATAAAATTTGGACAGATTTTACCCTTCAACCAAAGCAATTAAAAAATTTTTTTTATACAAATAGGATAAAAGGTGCCTATTTTATAAGCAAAAGCATGTTCATGCATTAAAGTGAAAGACACAAGCTGACCTTAACTATAGAGCAGATCCCACTGCTCTATAATTAAAAGGGTTTTAAACTCCAAGGCATCATCTGTGCAAATAAGTTCCCAGGGATAGTTGTGGAAGCAAAGAACCTGGATAATTTAAAAACTATTTAAAGTATTTTGAGGAGTTTTCTATTTGATATTAAATGATTTTTATTTTTATTATTATTATTTTATTTATTTTACTCCAAATTTATTTTGTTTGTCTTTTCTAAAACATTTGTTTTTTCTAAAGCATTAAAGTTGTTTTCAACTTGGAGATGAGACTGATGGGGTATTCTGATGTATGGGTGTAATAATAGGCTGAGTGCCTCACTAGTGGGTCCTTTGAGGGAGAAAGGTGAGCCAGGAGATAGGGGGGTTGAGTGGGAAAGGGTTGGAGTGTGTGGTGTGGGGTTGTGATGTGGTGTGGGGTTTATGACTTATGTTTTATGTGTATTCTTTGTATTTATACCCAAAACATCCAATTCAACGTGTGTCCCTTTTTATGAGCTGAGCCCACTACTACTTAGGATAGGTCCATGCTTGCCATGGAGGTGATGAACTCCTTCTCCGCTCCTAAAAGGTTGACCTCAGTTTGAATGTTGGTCCATTAATACCTTTTAGCCTTGTAGGTTGGGGGACATAGCCTCTGATTGTCAGGAGCTGGGAATGGGCCACTCCATTATGACCTGTTGAGTGCATCTTCAAAGCGATTGATAGTGGCCAGAGACAGGATGCTTGGCTTGGTGTACCATTGGTCTGGCCCATTATGGCAGTTCTTATGCTCTTAGGCATAACTCTTCCTTGTTGTTGTGTGTTTGAGGGGGGGCAGTTTGGATATGGTGAATCTTGCTGTAGTGCAGAGGGCTGGACTAGATGACCCTGGAGGTTACTTCCAGTCCTATAACTTACAATATACAGAGAATTACAATTAGAGAGGACGTCAGACTATATCACCCTAATCCCGAAGACTCACTGTATGAAAACAGGGTTTAAAACAAATTTAGCTATTTTTTTTCTTCTAAAAATAGTTACCCAACTATCCAACTGTCCCTATAAGACCATTGTATTTATTTATTTATTTATTTATTTATAATTAAATTCATATAGGCCGAATTCATGTATGATGCAACAGTACTGACTGGTGCTGAGTTTGGTTCCATATTAGAAGAAGTGATCCAAGATGGTTAAAGAAGGAATGTGTTTCCCTAGATGAAAGTTATAGTACATTTGAAAAGATATAATATAGGAAGCTTGATCTAAAATCAAATAGTCAGTGGAATTCTTTTTAGTGGTGCTACTGGGTTTTTGACAAGGTCAGTAGTAACTGGGAACCTTGAGAGATGACGAGGAACAAAAATTAGAGTAAAAATTAAAAGGAGCCAAATCCCCTTAAGCTTAATAGAATTGTAGATTTTGGGTCCAATTATCAGCTTAATTATGTATTTGTTTTATCTCTCAATATGTTAATGAGTAAAATGGAAAATTATTGAACTATGTTGATCAGTTTTAACAGCCTTAACATAATACATGAAATAAATGAACACTTCTGATTGGCCAACTTTTGTCAAAGCATTCTTTAATTAGCATACTGTGGCTAAGACAACAGAATGTAAGCGATAATGCAAGTTATTTTGATTTTCATAGTAGATGATCATTAGCTGGAAAGTCTCTGTCTTTAAGCATTTAAAGGAAATATGCTGTGACTTACACCAAGTGTAACACACTTTGAAGGATAAGAGTTCTGTCATCTCGGTGATTGCCTTTGTTTTGCATAATGTAATTAAAGAGATCTGTGCCAAAATATGGATGGTGTGCAATGAGAGCATGAATTGTGCTAGCTTCATTTATTCTTACCACTTGACTGCACAAATTCATGTTTCATGTAGACCCCTAAAATACAAAAGCATGAGAAAGTAGATCATGCTGCACATTCAGCATAACAACAGTGCAGTATAAGCACACTCTGGCCTTGGACGTATTCCTGTTAGGTCACTATTTCTTTACGGACAATAAGTCATGACATATTTTAGAATGCATGCAAATATTCTTGGTCATTCTGGAACACACTGCATCCCTGTAGTGTGAAGTGGAGGCCTATAATGTGGGTGTGACCTCTTTTCCCCTACAGCCCAGATTTTGCTGCTGCTACTTGGTTAGTAAAATCCAATATTTTGTTTTTGAAATCACTGCAGGCGATATCGTATCCCGGTTCCAGTCATCTCAACTCTTCATTACTACTATATGGAGATGTTTCAGTTTATGCAGGAAGGGTGGAAAACCTTTTCTCTCCCATGGGTCATTTTGAAAATTAGTATACGGTCTATATGTTGCATGACGGCCTGGATGCTAGGGGTGTGCATGTCATTTTCGTTATTACAATAACAATAATGAAAAGTGTCATTTTCGTTTTCATTATTGCAATAACAAAAACAACAACAAAGAATAACAACAATCGAGAATACCAAAAATGACAACCGAGAATACCAATAATGGTAACGATAACAATAATGATAACAATATCAATACCAATAATGATACTGACATTGATATCAAAAACAATATCAAAACCAATACTAAATGATACCAAAAATGATAATAAAAATTATAACAGAAACGACAACAAGAAACAAAAGTGACAATGTTATCATTGTCATTATTATTAGTGCTGTGGCAGTTGGGTTTTGGAGGGGGAATGTAGAGACGGGAGGAGGGAGCAGACATCTCAGAGCCATAAACAGGATTGAACTCCTGAATTGTGTCTGTGTTGGGAGGGGCGAGCAGCTCAGCAGTATCTGATGGATGTATCCCTGGCCAATGAGCCGCACAAGCAGGCCCCAGCAGTCTCATGGCACTCTGTGATTGCTCAATTCCTGCTGCCTCCCACAACCAATCAGGGGGACTCTGGGGGAGGGCACTGCAACCCTTTATAATGGGTGGGCCAGGTTTTTTCTCTCAGTTGTAACCTGACAAGCAGAGTTCTCACATGTTTACAGAACTGTGGTGCTTGAACTTAAAAAATCCTCCTTAGCTCTCATTGTATTATTTATTTATTTAGGTATTCCCACCAATACCTTTCCTTCCTTATACCCTACATTTTACCTTCTTCCTTTCCTTGCCCTTCTCCCCCCTGTACATGATATGGAGATAGGTAGTATAGATTAGATATATATTATAGACATATAGATTAGATTAGAATAGTTATATAGATACTAGATTAGCTAATAGATAGTTATCCTCTCCCCTTCCCCTGTCTCTCTTAGATTTAGTTAAATATTAGTTATTCACAGGAATCAATAATGATACTGATACAAAACATAAAATCTTTGTTTGAAATGGTACCAATATCAATACTGATATTCATATCGATACCAATAACAAAAATGATATAAAAATGATACCAAAATGATAACAAAAATGATAACGATGACAAAAATGAAAATGACATTGTCGTTAATAACAATAACGAAAATGACATTTTTGAATAATGAAAATGAAAACAAAAATGACATGGGGGCCCGGTACACACCCCTACTGGATGCTAAGGTTTGCACTCAAGATGGAGGAAGAAAGGGGAGGGTTTAGATCATGGTTCTATGTCCTGGATCCAGCCCCTGTCCTTGAGTACATACCCTCAGCCACATTATCTTTTCCTAAGCTCCCTGGTTTGAATACTTGAAGGTAGAGGTCAGGTTTATAGGTCAGATCCAGAAACTGAAAAGGAGGCAAATAAAACCACCATCAGCCAGATTTAGCCCTGTTAGGGGTACACACAGACACTGCACCCAAAAGGGCACCAGGGCTAGTGAAAGGATCCCTCAGGGTCTTATAGTGGCGACGGGAATGAGCTACAAGAGCAGTCCCACACCGAAGATCATCACAGGGACTGGAGATAGCCAAGGTGCCCACTCTAGGACTCTCTCGTACACCCACCCACTCCAGGGAAGAGGTAAGGGAGGTGCAGACTTGGTTGTGGTACAGTGGTAGGGCACGGGCCCCAGGACCCAAGGAATGAGGGGGTGGGGGAAGAGGACAGGGCACTCGCACCGCATAGCAGGGTACCAGGAAAAGGGGACAGGAACACAGAACCTTACACACAAGCACTCTTTATCCCACGTCACTATTCCACGCACTCACCTTTCTCTCTCTCTCTCTCTCTCTCTCTCTCTCTTTGTCTCTACAATCCGTCACCCACACGCCTTCACACAACAAGTCTCAATAATTCACAAGGGGCCAGTCTCACGGCACAAGGACCGATCACCAGCACTGGCTTCTGTCTGTCGGGGGTTTAAATAGCCTTGTCACCTGATTGGGCTTGCAAGCACGTGGAGCGCCGCACTCCTACTTCCGGTACTGAGCCTCGCATGCGCCCTGGCCTCCCTGTTGCCTGGCAACCCCCCGAGGCTTCCTTCTCCCACGTGCGCCTTGCGTTCCCTGCTCCCTGCACGGGTGGGGCTGCCCCAGCTGATGCGATCGTGGAGCGCCGCCGGGGGTGAGTTCCCGCAGCGCGCCTGCGCCGCCACCCGCTATACCTTCTCCCGATCCTATCCCTGACAAGCCCTTAGGCTACAGATTCCCCACCCCTGCATGCATATTCAGACCACTGTCTGTAAAGATGGGGCATAACCCTCCGGGAGGAGAGGAGGGGGGTGGGTTCTCCCTCGTATTCCTGGTGGAGCGGCCGGGGAATGGGAGCTGGGGGGGTCAGCCGGGGCATGGCTATTGGGGTTGTGATGGGCAAGGGGAGATATGGTCTCAGTGGGAGGAATGTACTGCTAGGAAGGCAGGATAGGTGCCTGGTGCACATCCCTCTTGCCCCTCCCCCAGTGGCTAAGCAGGTGGATCAGGGGGCCCTTAACCCGGTGTTGGTGCTAATGAACGCGAGTGGTCAGTGGCAAATAAGGCAACTACGGACCAGGAGGTGATCCTGGACTGTGCTGCTGATCTTGTGTGCATCACGAAAACCTGGATGGATAATTAATCGGGGCCTATCTTGGTTGATCTTGTTTCGGCCGGGGATTCCGTGCAACATCAGCCATGGTTGGAGGGATGGGGGGGTGGAGGTAGTGTAGCTATGATTTTTAAAGAGGGGTGGTCAGCCAGGTGGAGGCTGTGGTGAGGAGTGCCTTCCGCCAGTTACATCTGGTGCGGTGACTTTGGCCACTGATTTCGGTTCTGGACCTGGCCACGATCATCCATGCTTTTATTACTTCTCGATTAGACTACTGCAACGTACTCTATGTGGGGCTACCTTTTGGTAATGGTTCGGAAGCTGCAGCTGGTGAAGAATGTGGTGGCCTGACTCCTGGTGGGACTGGGTCGCCAGGAGCATATTACACCGGTGCTCTGGTCTCTGCACTGGCTGCCAATAGTCTTCTGGGCCCAATTCAAAGTGTTGGTCTTAACCTATAAAGCCCTACATGGTCTGGGCCATGTTTAACTGCGGGACCGCCTCACTCCCCGGGTTCTGGATCGGCCACTGCAGTCGGCTGGGGGCACGTTGTTGGAGGTCCCCTGGGTGTCTCAGGGGGCCACACAGAGCAGGGCATTCTCAGGGTATTTTCAGACGTTACGAGATCACACTCAACCACAGTGAACCACGCTCAACCCCGCGGCGGGGCCAAAGAGCCCTGAACGTCTGTTTGGTGACAGCCTGATGTTCACCACGCTCAATACCCACGTGGGGTCAATTTCAACCACGCTTCCCGGGCTCCCCGCACCAATTCCTGTGGACGCGTGGTCAATGAGATCCCCACCCGTGATCAACCAAATGTAACATCTGGATGCCAAACACTGCCTGGGATCAAAGGAAATGATCCCCAGGTGTGGGCAATGCACGTAACGGCGCTGCCAGGCAACCGGCATCAACACGCTCACCGGAGGGAGATTTGAAGGGAAAATCGCGGCTGGCGAATGTGGCAGGATGGAGTGAGGAGGGAGGAAGAGGAGGAAGAGAGTGGTGGCAGAGGAGAGAGCGAGGGGCGAGGAGGAGGAGGAGGAGGTGGAGGCAGAGGAGGCAGGGGCACTGACGGTGGTGATGGTGGAGGGGGAGACAGCACAGGAGGAGGTGGGGGAGACGGGGGTCACGCTGAACATGGAGGTGGTGGGAGGGAGACAGCACCAGCAGCAGCCAGCACAGGACGCCCCGGGGACAGCAGATGCACCGGCGGCGCCGGCGGCACCCCAGAAACGGGTAATGGGGAGCAAGGGCAGGGGGCAAAGGGGTGGCAAAGGGGGGCCAGGGGCACGGGCGGCCACCCCCAGGGGGGTGCCCCATGAAGCAGTCCTGACCTCTAATGAACCGTGACCCCCCCAATCCCCTGTCTCCTGCAGACATGGAAAACGGCCCAGGCGGGTGACCCCCCCAGAGCACACCGGGCCAGCCTGACCAGAGGTGCAGCAGGAAGGGTTGGAAGAGGAGGAGGAGGAGGGAGAAGACCCAGCACGGAGAGGAGGGAGGAAGGCATACCACCGAGGGGGCCAGTGGGGACACAAGGAGGCCAGGAACTTCATTCGGATATGGGGGACCCTCGAGTACCAACTGGAGCTCGCACTTAACCAGCGCAATGAGCAGGTATACAGGGACATAGTGCGGGACATGGAGGCGGCGGGGCACCCCCGGACAGTGGCACAGTGCCGGTGAAAGGCAAAGATGCTGAGGAGGGGGTACAAGGCGATCAGGGACAACAACAGGAGGTCTGGCCATGGAGCCCGGACAGCCCCGTACTACGATGCCCTTGACCGCTTCCTCCACATGAAGGGGTCCATAGTGGCCCCACGACTGGTTGGAAGTGCGGTGGAGCAGGGCAGGGAACGTTTGGAGGTACCCCCTCCCCTCGCCGCCCCCCTGGTAGACACCAGCTCCAGGGCCCCAGACCCACAGGAAGACTGGCCTGGGTGCTCCATTTCCTACAGCCCTCCCCTGGACAGCAGCCCAGAGACCGACACGGGCCAGGCCGGCCAGGGCGAGTCAGAGACCAGGACCCGAACCACACACAGCCGGGGGTCCCTGGGGGAGCGCTTCCACACCGAGGGCCTGGCCTCGTATGACTCCGCAGCAGACACAGATGGTAAGTACCCACCCCATGGGGGAGAGGCCTCATGCCCATGGGGCCATGCTCAATTGGGGAGGACTGCATGGGCCAGGGAGAGGCCCAGCCGGAGACCCAGGTCCCCCATGACAGGCGGGAGGGGGGCCCAGCCACAGGGCACCCAACAGCACCCCACCACACTTATATACCCCCCCTTCACCCATAGGCCACGGACCACCCTGGAACAGTACCCAGGCAACAAAGGAGTCAGCTGCCGAGGAGCCCACCCAGCAGGCTGAGGGAGCAGGTGAGGCAGCAGGTCCTGTATGGAGGGCCGCAAGGGTTCACCGAAGGGCTATCTGGGCATGGCGAGGAGGGGGACATGGAAGGGGTATATGGGGCGGAGGGTTCGGGTCACATGTGAGTGGGGCAGCGGAGCCCCTGGGCTGTATTGGCTCGGTGCCAGGGGCCCACAGCTTGCTGAAGCACAACCTCCTCTACCCACAGGGCAACCCCAGCATCCAGCTGCCCCAGGGCCTGTGCCTCCAGATGAGTGCATGAGGCAGTACCAGGCATGGGTCCGCAGGTGCAGGGAGGAGCAGGTGGAGGAGATAGTCCGGTCCTCAGAGGAACAGGGTGAGATGATGCTCGTGACCATGGGCCAGATGGAGGTGGCCATCGAGTGGTCCCTGGAGTGGGTGGAGGAGCGGGACAGGAGGCTCCAGGTCAAGGTGCACCTGGAGTGGCGCAGGGAGTGCAGGGACCACAGCAGGCAGGAGGAGCTGCTCGGGGGGCTGAGGCAGGACATCCAAGCCATGTTGTGGGAGCACGCTCTCAAGATGGACAGGTCCCACGACATTGGGACCTCGCTGCTCCTGCACGCCGGCACAATGTGTGCCTATGTCATGGCAGGTGGCCCCCTGGGCACAGTGCTTGCCCAGGCACCCATGGCGGGCCCCTCCATGGCCCTGCACCCTGGCCTTCCCCCCCAGCCGCCCCCACGCCCTCTGGGGCCGCGCATTCACCACCTTGTGCCTGCTGGCCTCCGGAGGGTGCAGCCGCCAGGGGGGGCGGGGCCTGGCCCCCCTGGCCTCCCTACCAGGGCCACCCGAACAGGAACAGGAGGCAGCCTGGGACACCTCTAGCAGCAATGACAGTGGGGGGAGGTGAGCTCTATGAGCTCCATGGCCCAGACTGGGTACGCTCGGGGCCATCCCAGGGGACGGGGGTATAGGTAGGAGGGGTAGGGCTGTGTAGGGGGCATGGAGGTGATGGTGGCAGGGCACAACCTGTTTTGCGGGAATGGCTGTCACTGTACACATGGGTGGTATTAAAGGTGTGTATGGTACAGTGGCTCCTGGTCCTTTATGTGGGAGACAGGGGGGTGGGGCATGCACAGGCATGCAGGGACCATGCAGAGGAACCCCAGGGGGTGGGCCAGAGCGGTGGGCACCCCCCCACAAGGGCGCTCTCCACCGTGCGGCCCTCGGGTGCCTGGAAGCGATGTGCCAAAAACAAACCCCCCCTGGTGTTTGTGGCACCTTGGCCTTGGAGTGCTGATTAGTTGGTATGTGAGAGCTCCTGTGTTGTGCAGCTGTGCTGGGTCCGCACCCCATGCCTCGCTCTGTTGTGCTACAATGTTGCAGTCAGTGGCCGCTTTCCCTGTCCTTGGGACTCCCGGGAGGCCCCTCAGCCCCGGAAGCTGTGCGAGGCCCCAAGAGCTCCTTGCTACTCTCCCCGGGCACCTGGACCATGACTGCATGTTCATCCATGGGGCTCCCGCTTCACGTCCCCCATGGGGCCCCCCGTATCTGGACCTACACCGAGACCATGTCCCTCTGTGACCTGTGGCGTAGCCCTGCCGTGCAGCTGCTCCTGGGCCGGCCAGACAGGCGCTCGTCTGCCTTCGTGAGCCTGAGCTCTGGACTCCGCTACCTGGGTCACGATGCAAGTGCACAAGATTGCCGGCTCCATGCCGAGACCCTGGGGCTGGTCTGCTTCCCTGATGGGTGCGTGCTGGTGAATAGGTGTTCGCATGTGCCCTGGTCCAGGGTTGAGACCGTGAGTGCACTGTGGGTGTGCAGTCTGGCAGCCTTCTCCCAGTGCCTTGCAGATGGGGGCCCTGCCCTGGCCGTGTCCTACTTTGGCAGTGTTCACGGGGCTCATGGGTACCAGCGCACCCGTGTGGCAGTGTATCACTGGCTTCTGGGGCTTGGCCACCTTCATTGGCCCCCTGCTGCTGCCTGCTGTGTAACGGAGCCTTCCGCGGCGGAGCTGTCGGCACTGGGGCGGGTATGGTCCCATCCGGATGTCCAGTTGGGGCTGTCTGTGCATGACCCCTTCGAGGCTTACTACCTGATCGCCCACCACATGTCCGAGCTGGGATATCACCGGGGCATTATCCATTGGCCCCACCTGGTTCATCGGGCCAGGCACCCTGGCTTCGCTACCCCCAGCCCTCGCTACCCCCAACGGCTGCCTGTGAGTCCCAGGGTCCCTCCCTGGCCCCCTTGTGTCCTGGGCCATGTGGGCTTGGGGACCTGCCCGTGGGCCAGACCCCGGTGCCTTCCACCACCCTGTTGTCTCTGCCTTGCTGCCATGAGGCCACCGTCCCTGTGTGCTGCTGCTCCGGCTGTGTCACTGGGCCCCCTCTGGGCCGCTCTTCTCTGCCCTGGGTTTCTTGTGTGCCCCGGGGGTCCGGGGCCCAAGGACTGCCCCTCCTGAACTCCTTCACTGATGGGGCCACCCATCCTTGGACCTGCTGTGCTGGACTGCCTCTCCTGGCTGCCGTTCATTTGCCCCTCAGTGGGATGCCTTGACTACATGTGCCTCCTGGGCCCTTCCCGGCTGGTTCCCTGTGACATCTGGCCGCCCGCTGTGGCATTCGCCTGAGCTGCAGGACCCCCCCTTTCCGGGACTGTGTGTTTGCTGTGGGGGGTGCCCATGGGGACAGTTCTGCTGCGGGGTGTGCTGTACCTGGTGGCGGTGTCCTGCCCTCCCCCTGTGCCCATTCCTCCCCTGTTCCCGGTCCTGCATCCCACCTCCCCCCCCTGAGGAGCTCGGCCTGCCTTCCCTGGTGCCTTCTAGCCCTTTCCCCCCCACCCCTTCCCTGTCTTTGCTATCCTTCGTGCCTGAGTGTGTGTGTGGGGGGATTGGACCGGCAGGTGCTGGTGCTGTGGGTGCCCCCGAGTCCCGTGTGTGTGTGTGCGTGTGTGTGCTTGCTGTGTGTGGAACCTGTGCACTTGTTCTACTTCTCCCTCTCCCCCCTCCCTTCCAGTTTCCCTTGTGTGGGCATTCCTTTTGTTTCCTTTTGGCTTCGTTTGCCCTCAGGCAGCCATGTCTGTGTCCCGCCCCTTCCCGGGGGCTTCTTGGTGTGCTTGCCATGGCTGGGAATCGGTGTAACGTCTGTTGCGCTGCCTCAGTCCATGATCTGCCGACTTGATTCCCATCCATGTTCCAGGCCCCGTCACGTCTGTTCAGGGCTTTTTTTGGCCCCGGGGGGTGGTTGATGTCTTCACCACCACCGGGAATCCACTGTGGTGAACCAGCAGCCCGTAACATCTGAAATCACCCTCAGTCACTGGGCCGCGCCTGTGGAACTCCCTCCCAGTGGGGGCGCGATTGGCCGCCTACCTTCCAGCCTTCCGTAAGAACTGTAAAACATGGCTGTTCCATCAGGCATTTGGCGAGGGGGAGAGGGAGGGTGGAGTAGGTAGGGATGAGTGGGAGGGGTGGGGAAGAGGGGGAGGGTTGTGGGGGAGGATGTGTTTTTATGATTGCTTTAAATTGTTTAAGTGTTTTTATATTGTTGTTTTTATGGTTTTGTTAGCCGCTCTGAACCACTGAGGTGGGGAGAGTGGGATAAAAATCTGTTAAATAAATAAATAAATAACTTTATTCTACCCTTTGTACAACTTCTTGTTTGATGCAGACCCCTAAAATATGAAAGCATGAAAAAGTAGATCATGCTGCATTCAGCATAACAACAGTGCAGTATAAGCACACTGTGGCTTTGGACATTTTCCTCTTAGCTTTATTCTATCATTGGTGCAACTTACAGTATGCTCAAAGTCTAGTTCTGAGAGATGCAAAGACTCAGATTAGCATTCACAGTTTATTGTGAGAACATAGCTTCTGCAGGCACAAATTCTTGTCAGTAAAATGGAAACCACCGTCTTGAAAATATATTTCTTGGACTCATAAGCTTTACATAGGATGTTTTAAGTGAGACCACAGGTTTTTACTAGTTGCACTTAATTTAAACAAACCGTATTGATTTGTTGAAATGCAAGAGTATTGATCCATTCCGTTTTAATCCTAACATATTAGATTTTTATGCTGGGGTAATAAAAGTATTTAAATGTTCACAAATGCTTACCAGTGTAGAATTAGCCAATAAAAAATCGTGAGTGGATAATATGATTGTTACCTGCCTTTCCCAAAACTTCATGCCACATTATTTTGATTTGAATTCTCTGAGGCTCATGAAGCAAGCATATGTGAAACTTGAAAACTTGAAAACATAGATGCTCTTTTACTTGTGACTTGGGAAAATCTATGGAAAATCATGCCACAAAACCCACACTATTCTGAAAGCAATAAACCAGGAAATAAGTTCACTACCTCAAATGTTTCCTCCCAAGAAAAGAATGAGGACATTCTGCTTTCTGCCATTTAAAATATGACTTGTGTATATGTCCCGAGGCTGCACTGCCAGGCATCTAAAGTAACAAATTGGAAGAAGAAGAAGATTGATGATTGATTGATACAATAAACTCCCAAAATATTTTCCCCCTTCTCCTGCAATAATATTGAAGAAATTAGATGGGACATTTGAGCCAATAATTTAGTTATTTTCCCCCCAACCAAGTTTATGTATGAGATCATAACTACACTGTATTTATTATATATTTAAATATATACTACATTTATTAGGGGTGGGCCCTCCTGTAATGTCGGTTCCACTTGAGCCATTAAGTAAAGCAACGTCGGTTCTTCCAGATTGGCCACGGGTATGTGACTCTGAGTTAGTGGATCTAAAAGAGTCATGTAGGAACAGCAGGACCCAAGGAAGGGATTTGATACCTGTGGAACTGTTTAAACATTATAAGGAATGGTGGGTCCCCATGCTGTCAGCTCTTTTTTCTGCCATTAATCAGTCAGGATCTGTTCCATCAACCTGGAAACTGGCCTTGGTTGTCCCCTTCCGCAAGAAGGGCTCATTGATAGATCCCGCCAACTATAGGCCCATTAGCTTGCAATGTGTAATTGGAAAAAAAAAATGTATGCCAAGTACCTATTGGGCAAGCTGAATCTGTGGATGAGGTCAGGCAGGATAATACATCCAGAGCAGGCTGGCTTCCAGGAGGAAAGGTCGGTCACGGATCACTGCATGATACTTTCATATATAATTAAGAAATATAGACATCTAAACCAGCGGTTCTTCGTGGCCTTCCTTGACCTCTGTATGGCGTTCGATTCAGTTGATAGGGCTATTCTCTGGAGCAAGCTGGGTAAATCCTCAATTGATCAATGCTTGCTGCTCCTAATTTGCTCACTCTATTCAGATTCCACACTTGCAGTGAAACTGAGCCCTTGTGGTCTTGTCTTGGCGGAAGTAGAAGTTAGCAGGGAGTGAGACAAGGTTGCATCTTGGCTCTGTCTCTTTTCAAACTTTTTTTTAATGATGATGTTTTGCCTATGACCGAGCTTTCATTTCCCTCCCCTCGACTTGGCCATCGCCATATTGGGTGCCTGTTATTTGCTGACGACCTGGTGCTGATGTCACAGACCCGGGTGGGGTTAAGAAGGCAGTTAGAGGCTATGGCCCTTTACTGTCAGGCCAATAACCTCGAATTAAATTATTCAAAGTCCAAGGTTATGGTTTGTACTAAGTCCTTGAGGAGCAATTACCATTCTTGGTTCATAAATGGTAATCCTAATGAGCAGGTGGAACAATTTAGATACCTGGGTATCTTATTCCACCACTCGGGAAGGTGGAAACCCCATATTGAGGGGGCATTTTTAAAAGCTAAAAATTCCGCTTTGGCAATTGGGAATTTCTTTAATCGATCTGGTAGACTGGCTTACAGTATGGCAATTTGAGCCTTCAATAGTAAGTCTTCAGCGCAACTTCTTTTGGAGGCTGAGTTATGGGCTCCTTTCACTATTCCTAGTATAGATAGTGTCCAGGTAATATTTTTGAGGACTGTGCTTAGAGCACCAGGAGGAACTCCAGGAGTGGTCATAAGTTTAGAGACAGGCCAGCGGAAATGGACATTTAGAGCCTGGGCTATGGCCCATAAGCTCTGGATCAAAATCCATGGGCTGGAACCGAAGGGTTTTTTTCCCTTTCTCCTGGAGGATCCTTTCCAAAGTAAATGGCTGCAAGCAGTTGAGTCCCACCTGACCTCTCTAGGTCTAGCTAAGACTTGCCTGTTATCTAGGGGCTTTTGCCCCATGCTGGCAGAGGGTAGGGTACGTTGGCAGGACGTAGATCTCCAGGTAGAATGGGGAAGGGTGGACTCCTCACCTCATCTAAGGCACTATTGCAGCCTGGCCCTGAAAGTAGACACTATGGCTAGGTATCTCTCAGCCGACATTCCCCTAAGAGGGAAATGGCTTTTAATGGCAGCTAGGTTCAATGCTCTGCCGACCAAGTTCTTGGAGGGTCACTTAAAAAAAAGTCCTTATAGCTCAGAGGCTGTGCCCTTATGACCAGCAAGAATCCGAAACCACCAGCCATGTGCTACTGTCAGGACTGGGGTGGGGAGGAGAAATACTAGGAAGGGAAAGACCCCCATGGCTACACCCCCGCACAAACCACCCCCAACGTACATGGGGGTAGAGCCACTCCACAGGGAGAGAATGAGGTCAGGGAACCCCTCCCGAACCCGGAAGTAGAACAGAGAGACAAGGCGGGGGCTGCAGGGGATGCAAGAGGTGAGGGAGAGGCAAGTGGCGGGGCCCGATCTCACGCTGAGATATTCAGCACGCCTACAAGTGCAGCAGGGAGGAGCAAGGGGGATTTAACGCCGGCGGCTTCAGTCCCTCCTTGCCGGTGATCAGTGCAACTGTGAAGCTGGCCCCAGAGCGTTGTGAGCGATTGAAGTTCTTAGGAAAGATCCAGAGTGTGTGCGGGTGCGAGGAGAGTGCGTGACGGGTACAAGTGGAGTGTGAGGTGCGTGAGTGAGTGTCAGTGGATTGTATTATTGTTGGTGTGCACTAATTACTTCTCCTTCTTGGGATACCCTGATTGTCCTCATCCTAGGCTGGTGTCAGTTGCCCCCCTTCCTACGCCCCCTCCTCGGGGCTTCTCCCCATCCCCCACCTTACCTCACGTGGCAATTTCTTCCCTGCACAGTTGGGTGGAGTGGAAAAGGGCTTGTGGGGCGTGGACATGTGGGCAGGGACCTAGTCCCCCTGTGGACAGTGGAGGGGGCTTGCGCATGCTTTTACTGATCCCATTTCCCTATGATGAAACAGCCTTGTCTCTAACGAGACTTATTGGGCCACCTGCTATCCTGAGGGAAACTTTTCTACGGTCAAAGTGTGTGCTCCGGCTCCCCATAGGAGTCCCTGGTGTGAAAGGGGTGACTGACAGAACAGGTCCGTGGGTTTTCCTCTCCCTCACAGCTACTTAGGTGTCACTTATATGACACCCTGTGTGCTGAAAGTTTGCAGACATTTTTGGATTCCCATCCTGGCTGGCTGGACGATTTTATGTGCAACATACTTTTAGGAGACCATAAACAGGAATTAACCTGTGTTGTTGCTAGGTTTTTGACTTCTGCCTTTGCTAGACGGAAACAATTTTTAGAGTGTACTTTGTCTGGATTGTCTTCTCCGTTGGTTGTATGATTATTTCTGGTTTCATTAAGATGCATTTTATATGGTCTAGTATGTAGAAAAATTTCTTTATTATGTAAAATCTTATTGTACTGTGTTTTTGTATTTAGGGCTATGGCTGTGTGCCTGCCCCAATAAAACTGATTACTACTACTACTATTAGGGGTGGACACTCAGATTTGGCTTTGATCCATAACTGCTTGTAACAGGCTCTTATAGATCAATGCTTACCAAACCAGTCTTATTTACAGATAAATAATAATAATAATAATAATAATAATAAAATTACTGTGCATGTGCAAAATGACCACCTCTGCATGCGTATCCCTTTCCAAAATGTTGGTGGAAACACCATTTTGGGAAAGGGCATGCTTGCGCAGAATGGTCCTGTGACCATTTTGCACATGCCCAAGTTTTATATTTTCCTTTCCTTTTAGATTATGTTAATGTTTTTAATTGATTTAAATATAGAACAGTAATATGGATCCATATTTAAATCTGGAAATTGCAGGATCCAAAGCTGTTCTCAGGGAAGGAAAATGAAGACAGCAAAAAACAGATCCAAACAACAGTTTCCTCTGGTGGACCGCCCTTAATATTTATCATATCATCATTTATTGGGTACCCTGCTGTTAATCAAGGGTGACCTTTCCAAAAATCACATACAACTCAGTGTTTCCCATTCTAGCATCCATCCAGGCTAGGATAATATCTGTACATATAATCGCAAGTGGAAACCAATCTGAAGGGACAGTCTTTCCTAGTTGCTGAATGATGTGAACAACAGCTGCTTTTAGGCAATTTTTAAACAGAACACGGTGGGTGGGAGAATGGGTTTGTGACTGCGGTGGGTGGAGGTGGGTGTGTGCCCATTCTCATGGGCACACACCTATCTCCACCCACCGGGCATTGGAGCCCATTGCTCTGGGCTTGGGTGATGGGTGTGGATGCAAGCGTACATGCACCCCCACCCATCCCCCACAGCATTCACACAGGTGCCTCCACTCATATCTACACAGGGAAACTGCATGAAGATGGTTGGAGGCATCTTGTGTGAAAGGGGCCTTAGATGTACAAAGAAAAAACCCTAACCAATTGAAAATATGACCGCAAACTGCCTTCACTAACTCCAATCTGCCCCCCCCCCCAAATAGAACCAATCTCAATATCATTCTAATAGGCTCAGGTTGCTAATACTGTAACAGGAAGTTATGCTCAACATCCAAGCTTTTAAAATTTCATGAGAAGTTTTAAATATAGACTTTTCTGTGTGGAATGGGGCAGTTGGCCCCAGGATAGGTAGTTGGACCAGAAACATTGTTAGAATAAAGTTGGTTTCCAAGTTTCCAAGTCTCAGATCTGGCCCATGGATTCAGTCTCTATCCTAAAGTTGTGAAAGAATGAGCCCAGGGAAAAGGAACTGGGTTGAGATTATGCATTCAAGAGTAGGGGAAGAATCTATGACCGATTCATGAACTAGATCATCCCATTTCTCTCCTCATTTTGATGCACCTCCTTATGCACAGTGGAATGAATAGGGATAGGTGGGACATTTGTCCTGGAACCTGTGAGGTTGGGGGGCCCATACGCCAACACTGTAGCAGATTTCCCCCCCCCCCCTTGCTAGTGCCGGCAAACCTCCTCCCTGTGAGTGTAGCCAAGCCAGGAGGACTGACAGGCTGTTCCTGCAGGGGAGTGATTGGCTAAAGCCAGGTCCACGGGATTCTGGGAAATGTAGTCCCAGTCTCTGAGCATTCACTCTCTGTGCTCAGAAGCAGAGTTTTGAACTACACTTCCCAGAAATAATTGGGCCAGTCTGCCCATGTGTCATTTGCTAGCGTGCCCAACTTAAAACATTGAAAGTTCTGCAGTGCCGATGCAGGGCTCCAGCTCCTCCTGGCTCACTGCTTTGGTGGGTTTCTGCCCCTCGCCAGCCCAGATAGGGTTACCATACCTCCCCTTTAAAAGAGGATGCTTATGAAACATACATGGTGCAGGGCTGCATTGGTTCTAGTACAACCCTGCAACATATATTTTTCACAGATGTCCTCTTTTAAGAGGAGGTATGGTAACACAAAGCCCAGAGGAATCAAATACTTTCTCTTTCCCAATTCATGTTCTCACTGCCCTCTGGCTCCCTCCCTCAGATCAGGAACTCACCCAGTGTTTGAGCATGGGTGGGCCGCCAGGGTAGTGCTATGAGCAGATGCTGTAATGCTGCAGGTAAGAGAAGCAGCAGGGGAGGGCAGGGGTGGCCTTGTCTCCCTTCCCCCATTGGGTTTACATGGCAGGGTGCAATAGGAGAATTTTTGTGGGAAGTTGTGTGGAAGAGGGAAGAGTTTTTATGGGATATTTATTTGACATGAGTGTGCAGGGGTTTTGGTCATGGTGGGGTTTCTATTTAGAGGTTCTTTAGCAATAGGGTATCTACAGGGTGAGTGGTAGTTTTCTGGATTAAATGTGTGCAGGGTTTCTGAGGAGGGAGTATTTAATGGGGTGCTTAGTTAAGGGACATGTGCAGGGATTTCTGAGGTGGTGGGGTTTCTGCGAGGTTCTTGGAAATAGGGTTTCTATGGAGTACCTAGAATTAATAGGAAGGGGTTTCTGAGAAGGTGGAGTTACTATGAGGTGCTTATTTCAGGGGAATGCGCAAGGGTTTCTGGGGAGGTGGGATTTCTATCAGACATTTGGAGTTTCTAAGGGGTACTTTATTTATCGGGGGTGTATGTGTTCCTGTGGAGACAGAGGATACTGAATCTGTGGCAAGGTTTCTGTGGGGAAACATATTTGTGGGAGCATATTTAGGGAAAGTGTTTAGGCTTCTGTCAGTGAAGGGGTAAAGTATATTAGTGATACGACTAGAGGTAGGTGGTTGCCTTAATCTGCCGTCTCTCTTTTTGCTGTGAAACTGTAATGTCCTGGTTATTTTGTGTCTTTCTTGATGTAGGAGTTGATTCTAAAAGTGATATATTGATTCTAAAAGTGGAGACGGGGTAGAGCAAAAGGAGCTCTGCTTCATCTGTCTCTCTTATCTGTAGCTAAAGCTCAAAGATAACCAGCCTGTGATGCAGGATACAGCTCTGACCACAGGAGGTGGGGATGGGGTGAATTTGACCAACAACTAGCTTTCCCTCCTTGTTAACAGAGATTGCATTGGTCGCTCTTGTCATTCCCCTTCCCCCTCATCACAGTCACTCCTCCTCTTCACCGCCCCACTCTGCGTGCAGTCACCTAGATAGGAGGAGTTGCCTTTTGGCCTCCGCTGCTGCCAACCAAGTAAAGGAACTGGGATTCGGACCTACCACCTCCCTGTTCTACTTCCCTCCCAGGCTTCTGTTCCTCTCACCCCACCCCCCGGCCAAAGCAGCCCCTTTAGCCTCTTCCTCCAGCCACGGGGGTCACTGAAATCCTCAGTCCAGTATTTCCCCCTCCTAGAAATTCATTGCTCTGCCACCTTGCACCCCCCCCCCCCATGTGCCCAATTCAGGCATGCGCACCTGAGCTCCAAGGCAGAGAGGTGGAGGGGAGTCGATTTCTTGTCCTGGGGATAGAAGACACCCAAATTACAATGAAGTAGGTGTTGAAGAAGGAGGGGAGGGTGGGACATTGGATGGGGGGTGGGGATTCCATTTCTTGTCCATGGGCCCATTCCAACCTAGGTATGCCTCTCCTTATGCATTCCTGTCTCCAACTCCTATCTGGCCTGTGGAGCTAGTACTAATTTGCAAAATGGCCCCCAGAAGGGAAAAGGTTTACATCAGTGAAGTGGTCTTGGGGTGGGGGTGCACTCTGGGAAAGCTGATAGGGACAGGCTCTGTGCGTGCCGGGGGGTGGGAGTCAAGATTACTGACCAGACTGAAACCATGGCTGTAGCCTTTGGTTGAAATGTTTAGGTTTCTATTTTGTTAGTGTTGATCCTATGATCTTGACTTGAACATTGCCTAATTGGTTTAGGTTCTTTCCAAAGAAACAGAAAGCTTTAGAGATTAATTGTTCCCACTATATTTTGACATACACCCTCCAAACTGATGGGTAGGACATAGACCTGTTATGGTTCTGGATATATCATATAACCCAAACAACTGAGAATTGAAGCTGAAGCATCTTTTCCCCACATAATTTCTGGAGGGCTTTGGATATGATGTTCTAATTTCAGCCCATATCAAATGTTGATGAGCTTTCCGCAGAGTCCCCTCACAAAACAATCTTCTCATTTTTTATTTTTAAAGTGCTTATAGAAGAAAAAAGTATAAAAGAGTAAAATGTTTTCTTCCTACACCAATTTTGGGCTTGAACTTCTGGTCATGTTCTTATATCACACAGGTTGTTATGCTTCATTTGCAAGTATATATCTTCTTCACAAGCTAGCTGATTATGTATGTACTGCATCATCTTCTTAATTGGTATGGTAACCTTGTCAAACTCATAACTTCCTTGCACAGAGAAAATAAGTTTTAGTTTCTTAAATTCAAGATTATTGTTGAATTCTATATGACTAATCTACTTTGTGCCTATGCTTTACTGTTCAAAGGTCTGTTTAATAGATATGCTCAGCTTGACCATGACCTCTGTGGTTGGCTGGGGGAGTTCTCTTGTGAGTACCATTTGCCAATCTTGTTTATATAGAGAGCTGCTGCCCCTGTAATGTAGAACTCCCTTTCCCCAGAGGTCTGTCAGAGTCCAAGTCTGAACTAGAGGTGTGCACCAGGGACCCATGTCATTATTATTATTATTTTCATTTTTCATTTTCATCATTTAAATCATTCATTTTCGTTTTCATAAATATCTAAATTTGTTTCTGTTTTTGCTTTCCATTGGTTTCAATAGAAAACACATTTTAGGTTGTAATGTTTTTATTTGTCACTATATTTGGACAAAACATGGAAGGATTCTACCTCCAATGGAAGACAGTATGTGTACTACATTTCAGAAAGACTGGATAATGGAATCCAATTTTATAAACAGTAGAATTATGTTATTTTGCAAAAAATCGGTATATACATTCCTGGTTGTAACATCTTTATCTCCCATCTAATGTGGATGAAACTTGGCAAGTTTATACCCTTCCCTACTTTCAGAAGGATTAGATAACAGGTCCTGGTGGTATAAGCAATTAATGTATGTCTGACTGTAACGTCTTTGTAGACCAACTAGTGTACATGAAATTTGGCAGGACTGTATCTCACATTCAGGATCTTCTCTACCAAATATTGAAAATATGTGATAAAGGGTCACAATTTTAGAGCCTATGCAGAGAATGAGCCTATGCCAGGGATTCTCTTATGTGTCACTGTGATATAAAATCGGTTTGTGATGCCAATTGGCCAGAAAAAATGTCACCCAAATATCCTCATTCTGTGCTGTGACCATCCCAACTTCTCTCCTCCACTTGTTACTGGGAAGTTGGAAGCAACTGTTTAGGAAAAAGCTAATAGAGATTCTCTGATGTTCTCTGTCACAGTGCTGCAGGATGTGATTGTGATGATAACTGGCCAGCCTGGATGTGTAAACCATGGGCATTTTTACACACACCTTAAAGTATTTCAATCTTCTGGGTTTATAAGTCCACAAGTAAGTTCCTGGATGCATTCTTCACACAAACATGCATTCTTTAGGCAGCCTAAAATAGCTGCACATGTAGGGGCTGCCATGGAAACCAAGTGACCACAGCTACCTGGAGCAAAGCAGTTTACCAGGAGAACTTTTTACATACAAAAGTTCTGGGTGAAGTTCTACGCATAAGTTGAAAAAGCCACATGTTTAAGATCTGGGTGAGTGATTTAGACACATGGAAAGTTCAGGATGTAACAGCAAACGTGCAGGAGAAATGTGTGTGTAAAAACACTCCATGTCTCCTGATTTCTGGGATGCTATCCTCAAAGTCCCCAGTTATGTCCCTTTTATGCCCACCATGAAGCCACCACCAATTTGTCCTGTAAAGCTAGAAGCATGCAGTAATTTACCAGTGAATGTGTCTGTCAGTCTGTTGGATTGCTCCCCATCCTCCCTCCTACAGTCTCTCTCCCCCTGCCATGCCAGGTGCCTGCTTCTGACTGACTCTGGCACAGCATCTACTATTTATCTGAATAATGGTCTTCAAGGGGATAACGTCAATTGCTTATACAATTGGGTCCCTTTATCAAATTGTCCTGTTGTTTGGCAGAGATGACAGGAAATGTGTGGGATACATTCCTGCCAAGTATCTTGTAAACACTACAGGATGGAATATAACAATGTTACTCCTGGAAATGCATGTCTTATAACATCAGGACCCTTTCCCCAATCTTTCTGAAATTTAGTAGGATTGGTAATCTTGGGAAGGGACATAAGCTTCTCAGGTTACATGCAAATTGGATGGAAGATAAAGAAGTTGTAACCAGGAACGTGCATGTAGCTTTTCTTAAAATCACAACATTCAATTACTTATAAAATCATTTTCCTTTATCCAATCTTTTTGAAATTTGGTACATGTAGTGCCCGCTATCAAGGGTAAAATTTAACCTAGTTTTATTAGAACTGAATAAGAAACAAAAAAGCTATTTCAATTTTTTCCCTATTATTTCAAAAACTAAAATTTGTTTTTGTTTTTCCTTATTATTATTATTTGTAGTTTTCATTATTACATTATCTAAAAAGAAAATGTAAAATTTCATTTTTGTTATAATAATGAAAAAGAATTGCACAATCCCTAGCCTGAACATATTCTGGAGGCCGTGCAAAAACATTTCTTTTTGGTGAAGCATTTGGCAGGTGAGGATAGGAGTTGGGGTGGGTGATTTTAGTGGCAAGTGTAGTTTTTTAAAAGGGATTTTAATGCTTTTTTTAAAAAAAAAATGTAAGCTGCCCTGAGCCTTACGGGAAGGGTGAGATAGAAATTTAAATAAATAAATAACAAGTTTTGAATTCAGTACATGTGAATACTTCATTATGAGCTTTAGTGTATGTATGATTTGGAATTAGGGTATCAAGTTGTCTGTGAATGGATCATGCACACAATGTGTGCACACACCGAGCCTCTAGAGTTCGTAATTATTTCATGTGCTGTTATTTGATGGGCATATGCATGTAAGTCTATTGTACATGCTAAAGCAAAAACAATTTGTTGTTGCCTGCTCAGTTTTTTAAAAATGTACCAGACTGCTTTTATATAGAACAACTAACTTTTAAGATGACTCTGGTGAAAAACTCACCCCCTTGAAGTGAGTGGCTAAACTCCCACTGGTATCTATGGAGTCAGCATTGAACTCTTGAAGTAACAGCCCTGAATCAGCAAGGTATTAACTTACTTGCTTAAAGTTAGTCATTCAATTGCCTGAATCAGGTTCAATTTTACTTTGGTGTAACTATTGATTTTATTGAAGGCAGTGGCAAAAATCCCATTGATTTCAATGAAGCAATCTTTTCACCCATAGTGTTAACTTTTAAAAAGCAAAAATTTAGAAAATAAAGGCTATCAGGGCCAGGTTTGGATATCTTTAAGTGCTTATGGACTCAGCTTTGTGGCTGACACAGAGGTCAGAGAGATGGGTTTGCCACTGTGTTGAGCAGAGTAGCTGGTTTAGCACGAGGTGCTGGGTATAGAACCACCTGCACTTACCACCCCATAGAGCAGAGTTAAGTCCTATATATTCCCCCTCTGCTCTAATATGCAGAGGAGACATTGACAACAGAACTGGATAACAGGGGAGGCATAACAGGGCATGAATCCCCTGAGCATGGCACCACACTTCCCCATATGTCTCTGTGTCCACTAGGAGCAGATAAGCTGATCTCTGCCTGGAGAAAACCTATGCTCAGCCACCACAGTAGGAATATGGTGCCAGCCCTTTACAGACAGCAGAGTCTGTGCGGTGTGGAACCTGACCAAAAGATCAAGCCCCAGAGCAGGGTCACATTCCAGAAGTAAAACAGCTCTAAATTATGAGTAGAAAGGATGGTCAGGGGGGTGAGAGCAGTAACCTGGGATTTGTAATGTCCAGGTTATAGTCCTTACTCTGTTGTAGGGTTCCCGCGTGTTCTGAGGTAAGTCCCATAATGGGTATTAGGGATGGGACACCGGGGAGAATACCAGATGTACCGGTATCGGATCTCCCTGGTACTGGATTTACCGGTATCGGCATGCCAGATTTTTAACATTGGCCACGGTACCGGATTTTTTTTACATTGCAGCTATTGACTTCAATGGCGGCCGCACTGTAAAAAATCCAGTACCATGGCCAATGTTAAAAATCCGGTATGCCGGTACAGGTAAATATCGGATTTATCGGATTAAGCCGATACACCCAAATACCAGCGATATCGGATCTCGGGATAACCGGAATTCCCACCCCTAATTATCACACATGTTTTTGGTCACTAGACAGTAACTTGTCACTGTATCTGTATCATGATGCTCTGAGTCTACTACATGCTTGTCATGAATGTTCTGCTTCCAAATCATGTGGGCGAAAACCAAGCAACAGGCAATTATATGTAGTTGCTATCACATCTATATAAATATGCATCCCTGCTTTTGGTCAGTTTCACCACTAATTGAACTCTCATTCTCTGATCGGGGAGAGGTGTTGGGGGGAAGCTGATCTGAACTGGCAAAAAAGACAATTGATCACTAGCATGAGCATAATAATGTGGACAGCTTAGCTGTGGCAGAAAGTACTCTAATCTCCAGAGAAGGGGCAGCAGCTACCCGCAGTCCAAAGTGGCAGCAGGACTCAGGACTGACATTAAGTGCACCTTGCTTTCACCCTCCTCAGTGGGAAGTAGAGAAGCAGAGGATGCAGGCTCACCAGGTACTTGCAGGATCAGAACTAAGAGCTATATGGTCTCACCACCAACACTGCACACCAGGATATAATAGAAGGGGCTAGTGGTAGGGGTCTATTATGTAGTCACTCAGGCAACACAGAAGCATGAGCATCTTTTGATTCTGCTATGTGTAGGATTCAACATAACCTAGGGTGGACTTGTAGGTAGTCCATCTGATAACACCCAGTGTGTCTATTCTCAGTTGCCCATCTCAAAACAGGATTAATACTATTTTCCTAACCTCACTCAGGTCTTGTGGGAATAAAACCAGTAACACTATGAACTGCTTATATACTATGGCAGCGAGGACAGTGTGTGTATATTAGTACAAAAGACAGATGTTCATGGAGTATGTAATTCTCGGTAGGACTAAATAAAGTGTCAAGTTTTGATCCTCATAGATACTTCAGTGACAAGTGCTACAGGGAATTCTGAGATTTTAACAATAATATAACAGTCTGATAAAATAGTTTGATATTTATTAGTTTCATTATAACTCCTATTCCTGGCATTTTCATATTGTATCAGTCTACTGAGTGGCATCACTTCAGTGATTAAGCCATCTGCTCATGGTATCTGTTGTTTTCAAGCTCTATTAACTCTTTTTACTGCTCATGTTATAAAAAAACCCTGATGATGCAGTTCATCTTCATCTATCTGTACTTAATGGTGGTTATTAATTAACATTATTGCTTATGTTCAGGTAGAATCCAAAATGTGCCAGGTTATTTCCAAACAGAGAATCCCACTAAGTTAAGACCCTGTACACTTTAAATCTTAAAAGGCAAACAGTCCAATCCTCAAAGTGCTACACTAGCACAAGCCCACTGAGATGAACAGGATTTACACTGGCATAACAGGCTGAGGATCACACATCACGTCCAAAGTGAGGTGAAGAGTGAAAGGGAGGGGAGTTAACAATCACAGATGTCAAAAATACCAGTAGTTATATGTCTTGTAAGCTATCCACTTTTTAGGTTAAAGTGTGAGAATCTTTAATTTATTTTATTTTGGGGGGGGGGGGAAATATGGGACATAAAAAAATCAGTTTGAAATTTCCCAATTATTTTAACCAGCTTTTGTAAATGAACAAACAGCTTTTGTGCTGTTGTACTGAAGTATTTCTTCAGTTTTTTTATCTTTCCCTCCCATATTTTGATGGTCCTTCCCAAATATGAACCATATCCACTGCGATCTATCAGCTAATCTTGTGGTTACTCTGATGTTGTCCATCAATCCTGGACTTCAGCTAAAAGTCTAGAAAAGGGGTAATAGATATGGCAAAGAACTGATCGTAGACATTTCACTAAACAAATAAATAAATAAATAAATAGTAATTGACAACATTTGGAGGCATGGGCAGTCAAAAAAAGATGAATGCTTACATTCAAATTTTGTTCCATGAACTAGAATAACATTTAATGAACACAGAAGCACAAAGCAATACAATCAATTGGAGATTGATTATTCACAGGTGTTGGGCTTAAAGAAGAAAAGAAACTTCACTTTATTATTTTTGTCTGTGAGAAATCAACTAATGATGCTATATCTACTTCCGCCTAATATTTATTTATTTGTCTGTTTGTTTACACAAACACTTTTACCCAACCCCCTCCTGCCTCTGGTAGCTCGGGGTGGTTTACAAATAAAATCAACAAAACCATAAAACATTAAATACAAAGCATAAAATATAACCCAATAAAAGTCTCTGAAATTAAAACTACATACCCAACCCAACCCTCCCACTCCCATCTCCCCCGCCGAAAGCCTGGTAAAAGAGCCAGGTCTTATACTGATGTTTGAATGAGGAAAGATCCGGGGACAGAAAGACCCCTACTGGGAGAGAGTTCCACACCTACGGTGCTGCCACCAAGAATGCCCTCTGCATGGTTGCCCTGCAATGCACATGGGGGACTTCAAGAAAGGTTCCCCCAGCCAACCGGAGGGGTCAGTCCAGAACCTGGTGGGTGAGGTGACCCACAGATAGGTGGGACCCAGGCCATTTAGGGATTTATAGGTGAGAACCAACACTTTGAATTCGGCCCAGAAGACTATAGGCAGCAAGTGCAGTGAGCGAGACACAAGTGTTATATGCTCCCGGTGACCAATTTCTGTTAAAAGATGGGCCGCTGCGTTCTGCACCACCTGCAGTCTCCGGACCTTTACCAAGGGTAGCTCCACGTAGAGCACATTACAGTAGTCAAGTCTTGAGGTGATGAAGGCATGGACAATGGAGGCCAGGTCTGAGTCTGAAATATACAGCCGAAGCTGCTGTACCAGATGTAACTGGGAAAAGGCACTCCTCACCACAGTTGACACCTGGGCAGCCAGGTGGGGCTGCGAGTTGAGGAGCATCAGCACTCCCAGACTATGAACCTGAGAAATGAGGGAGGGGCGTACAGCAACAATCAACTCCCCATCCTCCCCCACCAGCATCACCTCCATCTTGTCAGGACTCAGTCTTAGAAGGCTCATCCTCATCTGATCCCCCACAGCTGTCAGACTATAAGCAAGGAGACTGCTGGACCTGGGTCAACTGAAAATTAGAGGTAAAGTTGGGTTTCATCAGCATATGACATCGAATGCCAAACTCTCTCACAACCTCACCCAGAGGCTGCTTGTACACGTTGAACAGGAGAGGGGACAAAATGGATTATTGAAGTAAACCACACGTGAGATCCTGGGGGGATGAAGAATGTTCCCCTAGTAGCACATGCTGAGTTCTCCTGACCGGGAACAAGCAGAACCATTCAATAAAAGTTCCGCCCACCCTAGCGTGGTCCCGCAAGCGGGTCACCAATGTCTCGTGATCAACAGTATCCCCGTGTCTATTCAATTACTTTGTAAAGCGCCAGGTACATTGCTTGCGCTATATAAATGTTTGCTAATAATAATAATAATAATAAATTAATAATAGCAGCCCATAGATCTAATAAAACCAGAAGAGTTGAACGACCCTGATCTAATTCACAGTGAAGGTCATCGACAAAGGCCACCAACAGTCTCAGGGCCATAACCCAGATGAAAGTCAGCCTGTGAGGAATCCAGAAAACTGATCCAGTTCAGATGTACCTGGAGCTGCTGAGCCACTACCTATTCAATAACCTTCCCTAAAAGGGGAAGGTTAGAGGCCAGCCGATTGCAGGCAAGGGAGTCAGTGTCAAGAGATGGCTTCTTGAACAGTGGTTGTACCACGGCCTCTTTAAGTCACACAGGAACCCTGCCCTCCTGGAGGGAAATGTGTGTGAATATCTATGAACTATGACCTTTTTTAGACCAGATGATACCATGCAAGTCCACCCAGTGGACATGTGCGCTACTGCACATTTAAAAGTGACAGGCGTACACTCCTGCAACCCATGCACCTCCACCCATCTTGATCCATCTCCCCACATGCAGCAACCGGGGAAAACCCCGGTTGCTCTATATGGAGGCGTGGGTGGATGGGGGTGCATACCGAGTGTACACCCATCTGCCACCATCTAAACCCCTACCCACCAGAAGTGCATGTGGGCTCCACAAAGCACACATGGACCAGCACCCTCCCCTACAGCATCCATCTAAAACAGCCTGTTTCTATCTCATGTTTTTCTCTACTGCACATAGAAGGACAAAGCCAGGTATAGCATAAGAGAGTATTGTATCATAGTTCATCGTAAGGTTTATGTATATTTTGCTGTTCCCTCTATAGTCACTTTCTTTCTTTAGTGTTAATATTTCAGGGGAAATAGAAACTCAAACAAGCAAAAGAACAATGAGCAAGACATTAAGAGAATGAGTTGTAAGCTCAGCTCTTTTGGCAGGGGCTGACTTCTGCTTATGTCTTTGTACAGTAGTACTAGTTAATATAATGGGGTCTTGGTCTATGGTTCCTAGGCACTGCTATGCAACAAAGGTAATACATAAAGCTGCCTTTCCCTGCTCCAGGGATCCCCATATCTTGTAGTCTGTGCTCCACTACATGGGGAGGGGAAAGGGTTCATGGGGTTAAGTGGGTTGCACCTTTGCATGGGTTATGGTGAGCTGCTGTACTTCCCTCCCTGAAAATGGAGAGATCATGGAAGGAATTTTACTGAATCATGTTGTATTTTGAACCAGCACATGTGAAACTCACTCTGAGTCTGTACTTAGAGCTAATTGCAAAAACCACAATGGGTGTGTAAACAAACTGACTCCAGCTCCAATTCTGGTCTGCCTCACCCCCAGGTGGCCTGTTTTTCTAAAGGTAGGCTGCCAGATGGTGAGGCAGAGCAGAAGTGGAGCAGACAGCAGCCCCGCTTATGGTACTCCAGCACATCCAGGAACACTGCTAGCAGATTGGGCAGACCAAACTCAGGGCACATGCCAAATGTGTTGGAGCTATGGTCTGACTTCTTGGCAGCCAGTTTCTGCAGGTCCACTCTTGGCCAGGAGTTGCTTCATGCAACAACACCATAGTGTTGAAGGTGACAGCCTAGAGCTTTGGATGATCCACCCACAACTTTATGGTGTGGTTGAGTGGGGCGCCACACAAGTGGACTGTAGTCTGTGGAAGTTGCCTGGTCTGTTTAAAATGGACCCAGGTAGGGCTGGACATGGGCGGATGTGGGAGTGCACCCCCAGAGCAGATCCAGGGGTTGCAAGTCCCTTGTCCGTCTAAATACATCCAATTAGTGTTACAATATAAACAAGCATATGCATGTAGTAACCAGTAACCCCAGCATTAGACTAAATGATTGCAAGTCTGTCACTTTAAGCTTTTAACGTTTGTTGTCTGTCTCTTACAAATTACTTAGAAGGAAGCTGATAGATAAGATTCTAATTCTCTGGTTTCCAATGCAGTTTACATAACACGGTGCAGGTCTACAAGTTTTTCTTATCTTTTACAAGATTACAGTATAGGATGGTGAAAGGAGTGTGCTTGTTGGAACTTAGAGTGATAGAAAGTAGTGTGCCAGAGGAGTTATTGCCTGTAGGTCTTTGGCTGGCAATCACAGCATCATCTGGCTATGGTCTTGTTAAGGTCAAAGGGATTACTTGCAATTAATGGCAGTTTTGAATGTGCAGTGATTCCAGGATGAGGTCCTGTATGATGAAGAGGATGAGGCTCACATGGTCCCTTGATGAAGTGCTTATATTTCTTCTTCACTGAATGTAATTTATAGGCAATGATTCTGTACTGTACTTATGTGCTGCAGAGAGGCAGAAAATATCATTTCAACTTGCTAACACATCTTACTTCAAGTGCTAACAGGACACATTTCTGGCTGAAATTCAAACACTTGAGTAAATAGCATGGGCTGACCTTCTCTTGATGTAGGTCTACAGTAGTCAAGGAGAATTCACTACAGTGCACCTAGAGGGCAGAGAGAGAAAGAGAAATCTAACTGCACAGATGAAATTGACATAGTTCATGACAGTTATTTGCGCAATGGTTACAAAGGGAAAAATCAGAGTCCTCCTTAGATCAAAATTTGTTCCATAAGGTTGTGATTTTGTTGTATTTTAGCAAGCTGTCCACACTATCGCTCATAGGAAATGTTCTCCAAAGTGTGCTGATCTTCTTGGGAGTTAGGCTGCCTTGAGTGAAAGGGAGAAGGCAGGTGGAAAACTGCTGGCAGATAGTAGAACATTTTTAGTTCTCCAGTTATAGCCGAGAGAGCAAATTGGAAAGACTTCTCCAGCATAATTCTCTTTGAAATCAAGGTATGCAGGAGCTGCCCATTTTTATGATCCTATCTACTTAAAACAGCATATTCCCACAATGCAGAAAAGATATATGCAGCACATGGTAATTTATGCATCAAATCTGAAAATGTCTTTACTGAGAAATGCATTCAGATATAATAATTACTGACTAGCAACAGCACCGGTTTACTTCTGGCTTACACTGTGTTACAGGGCAGAGTCTCTGTGGCCCAAGGGGCCTTTAAGAAGCAAAGTGAGCCTCCCGAGAACTGAGTTGGTGGCGCTCTGAATGTGATTGTGGGATGTAATGGCTTGGCAATGCCATCTCTGTGGGACTTGTAAACCCCCTAAAAAGACAATGGAAACAGGGGGAAATTATTGGCCCTTTAAGGCTTGAGAGAGTGAGGGATTGGTCACGTGCACTCTGAAGAATAAGAAGGGGCAGTTTGCAGACAGAGAGCAGTCTATTCCTGACAACAGACCAGGAAGTAATGCTGCTGAGCTACTGAGGAACCTTGACCAAGGTCCTGAATCCAGGATGAGCTGCAAGAAGTCAGCTACCTGGACTGAAACAGACTCAACAAGCAATGCTGGTCAAGGTACTGTGGAGGGACTTGGAACTAAGGAGTGCTGTGGCATGAGTGATGGCCTTGGACAGTGCGGACAGCTAGAAGCAGGTACCTGGCTCGGGATAGAGACTGGGGTGCCTGAGGCTGTTTCCCAGTGTTGGAGTAGAAAACTGTACAAAGACTAGCCAGTAAAGATGCTGACAACTTGTATATGGTGGAGATGTTCATAAACTGATGTTGGACTTTGGGGTGGATCCTGCAAAGACTTACCCAGGCCAGGCTATTACCCTGTATTGGCATTTTTCATAACATCTAAACAGAATTACCATATGGAATTTCCAGGGTGATCAGTGATAGAGACAAGCTGGACATTTTTATACTGGCGATATCTTTAAGTACATCAGCAATCTTAGTTCTGTCCAGATGTCTTCAAGAAATTTCACCACAGAGTAAACTAGACAAAAAAAATCATAGTGCTGCTACTAGAGTCCACACAGTAACAGTGGCAATCACTGGCATCTGAAAATGCCCTTAGAATGATTTTCCATATTGCTGGGCCTGATCTAACACTTTAGTCAACACTGGTATAAATCAGGAACAAATCCATCCTTCCTCTTCCCCAGGTCCCCTCAGTGAACTCATGCTGGTGTAAGAAGAAAACCTGGCATTTTTTTCCAGGCTAGAGAAACACAAGGGAGTGTTTTCAGTGTCATGCTAAATTAATTTAATCGCTTAGATTTTGGATGCCATAAACCTACTTTATTAATAATTAGCGATCCCCCATCATGACACACATCTTGGAGTGTTTTTCTGAAATGTATTTTCTTTGAAGCCCCACTACGGTAGAAATAGCATTTCCCCCTCCCCCTCCACCTTCTGTCCTCTTAATTGAATCTATTGTAACAGAAATACTTTGTGTATTATTCAGAAAATACCTTGTCTTCTCCCATTCTGTCTGCTAGTTGTCTCTTCTTAAACAAAGCTTTTTATTTTCTTTCTGGGTCTTTTTCTCTGTAATACACTTAGAGCTTAGCTGTCTCATTTTTCATTGACACCCCCCCACCCCCAGCAGAACCTTGGGTTCTTTCATTTTTTTCTTCCTTCAATTGTTTGATACAGAATATATAAGATGAAGGCTTATTCAGGTCCTACTTTCCATGCACCATTCCAAGAATGCAGAAGGTTGCAAAGGTGTGACAACATGCCAAAGAAGAATTCAATAGTGTAGGAGAAGTGTTGGATGTACTTTCTTCTTGTCAGAGGCCCCAGAAGAGATGGTGTATTGGAATAAGGATAGGTGTACCACTCACCAATTGTGACCTGCAGTGTTTGGGAATTGGGGTTGTTTGTCCAGAGTTTGGACTCAAATGCCCAGGAATTAATTTGGATTTGGGGTCTGGGGGTGTGGTGCATGGAATCAGGTAAATGCAAGCAAGCACCCTACCCTCAGGTGGGAGAATGCATGTTTCAGGTAACCTTGGGTAAAAACAGACATGACTTTGGCCTGTTGTGGCCTGCTTTGACCCGCAGTAGCACAGGAAAAATCATCTGGGGTACAGAGGCAGACATTTAGTTTCTGTTCCCCTGTTCTCCACTCCCCCTGTCTTGGGATATTTAGGGGCTGAGGTCAGTGGAGCCTCTGATCTGTCACTGATGTGCTTAATGCGAGGTCAAGGGCTAATAAAACAACTACCATCCATGATCTTATTCAGGATGAGGCCGCTGACCTCTCATATGCATTACTGAGACCTGGCTGGATGAGGCTTCTTGGCCTATGTTGGCCTAGATTGGTCCGGATGGGTACTCGATGCAGCATCAGTCTAGGACTGGGTGCTGGGGTGGGGGGCTTGCGGTGATCTGTAAAGAAAATCTGGTTTATCGAAGGTATCCAGTGTCTGACTTGCCCAACAGCAGAGGGGATGCCCCAAAACCCGCCTTCTCGCACTGCCTCCTGCATATTTGCCCCATTGTCTGTCACCATGAAACCCCTGGTGAATGGTGTTCCTGCCATTAGCCAACCATCCACCATGGCGTTCAGGACTTCCAGGATGTTCATGTCAATATAGCTCTGGTCTGTGACCTGGGCATGAAAGAGGGCTCGCCTGTACCCTGCCCTCTTGCCGCTGCCACCTACTGCTCTCCTCCTGCCACTTGTACGTGCCACCAGTGCACGGTAAGGTTCAGGTAGGCATTCTGTGCAATTATGTTGCGCCAGATGCCAGTTTTAAAATGCACAACAGGCCCATCTGCCCTGGTCAGCTTCTCCCTCACCTGCTTCCTGGCTGTCTGGTACATGGAGAGCACCATCCACCTGCTGAAGGTGGTGCATGAAGACATCTGGTAGTGGGGGGCCAACAATGTCATCAGCCTGCAGAAGCCCATGCTCTCCATGATGGTGAAGGGCTGGTCATCCATTGAAATCATCTTACCCACCTGCCTGGTTATCTGCATTGCCGCTGGATGATGCCCTCCTCAGCGCACTAGCATCTGCCCCACACCCCAGCTTTTTCATGGTGGACTGCAAGTGCTGCTTCTGCTGCTGCATATGGGGGGTTGGAGGTTGAGATAGGGCCTGCTCAGCATGGTCTCTCTCCTTCCCCTTCCCCTCAGCAGAGAGGAAGGTCTGCCCACTGGAGCAGGGAACCAACTACTGACTGCTGTGCCTGCCTGCTTTTGCAACAGCAGAGCTCGGTGGTGGGTTTTCATGTGGGAGTTCATCCCACTGTTGGTGAAGGGCCCCTGTTGCTTTCCACAGTTAATGCATTTTCCACCATGCTTGCAGTCTCTCCTTCATGACCCCCCACCTGCCTAATGTGAGCCCACATAGTCGACCTGTGGGGCGCTCCCACCTTCCTACTGCTACTGAGGACTGCTGACTTTGTCCCCAAGGGGTCCACAGGAGGAGGAAATGTAGGCGCCTCAACAGGAACAGCAAGGATGTCTTCCTCCTCCTCACTCACCTTACTGCTGAGATCTTCCACTGAAGGGCTATAGTGGGACACTGACCCCGTGCTGATGCTGCAACTGCTGGTGCTGCTGAAACTGCCAAACTAGGGGTTCAGGGGAAGAAGAATGGAGTTCATGCTGCTATGAGCCAAAGAGGGGTGAATAATGGGCTGCTTGGGGTGCTGCTAATGGGGGGGGGGGGTGAGCCCAAACAACTCCTCCCCAAATCCTGCTCAACTGCAGTTGCCTCCTGGAGGGTGGTTACGGGGGGCGGGGAGGAAGCCTGCCAAACAGGACAGGTCAGTGCCTCAGCATCACCCACAGTACCCACATCAGCACCAACATCATTGTTGTCCACATCTGCTCCCGCATTGGAGCTGCCAGTGCATGCTTCAAGAAGCCTAACAATCAAGCCCAACATCTCAGCCACTTCTTCTCCCAAGAAGTGCTACTGTGCAGGGAGGGAAAGGCTGGATGTTTAATCTTGGGGTGCATGCTGGCAGTGGCAGGAGTGCCAACCCCTCCACATCCACACCCTCTTTTTTTGCCTGATGGTCCACCTGCCCCTGCCTTGGCTGTCCAATGGCCAGAACTCGCCTTCCGTTCCTGTTGTATACTATATCTCTCCTATCCTATAATCCTAATATATACTATAAAATTAGGGCTGAAATGAGAATGAAAATAATTCTCATGAGAATCTCGCAGTCCTGGGGAGATCTTGTGGGATTTTCGCAAGAAACTCGGGATTCTTCCAAGAAACTCAAGAATCTCAAAAATACCTCCAAATTATCTGTGCATGCACAAATTTAAGAACTTCTATCCAATGCTTTGCATATTAAAAATAATGTTTGCAATCCTATAGCCTGCAGATCCCTGCAAGCTGTGTGCATGCGCATGTGCACGGTTGCGTGCAGCACAGTGTGCCGGTAATGTGGTTCCATGTGAGTCCCGCATGGCTGCCCGCGCACGTGGCTCTGCATGGGATCTGCAGGCTATAGGATTGGGGACAGTGATGGCAGTCTAAACTATTTACATTCTGTGCAGCTCTGGCATTAAAACACTGTAGTTTCAGAAGTAGGGCATGATATAATATATATGCCAGATCAGCAAATGAATCAAGAGTAATTGATGGCTTTGGTGGCCATTTTTGCATATGTGCAGGCCAATTTTTGCTAGTTTGAGGTTCTCAAGAATCTTGCAAGAATCTTGAGTTTCTTGGAACTCGAGAGAAATTTGAGACAAGAAAATCTCGTCACAAAACCTATTTTCATCAAGATTTTCAAGAAATTTCATTTCATTCCTACCTATAATCCTATACCCTAATATATAACTAGCTAACACTATATGTATAATATGTACACCGCGGAGAGAGACAGACATGGGTGGGGTGGGGTTAAAAGAATAATGGGGGGGGGGGAAAGATTGTGGAAGGGAAGAATTAAAGGTAATGGGATTCGATTTGGAACACAAGGGTAGGTGAGAATGGGTGTTGTGGAGTGATTGGTTTGTGTAAGGGAAGAGGATACTGTGAGGGCTGAGGGAGGTTTTTGCTAGAAAGCACCAGTGTTCTGCAGACACCACCTGACAAGCAAGAGACTAAGCCAGAACAAATGCAAGCAGGCTGGCTTTGGTAATATAAAGCTTTCCCAGTGCCCTCCCAGAGCCCCTGTGATTGGTTCTGGGAGGCTAGAAGCATTGAGTAATCAAAGAGTGCCATGCCACTGTCTGGGATATGCTTGCAATGCCCATTTGCCAGCAGAGATGACAATCATGTCTCCTGGTTCCATGGTCATGTCTGCTCCCTCCTCCCCTTCTAGAAGTTGTTTACCAGGGTTTCCCCTCCAAAATGAAGCCTGGCAATAACAAAAATGTCAATTTTTTGGTTATTTTGTTTTTGTTTTCATCTTATGAAAACAAGATTTTCGTTTTTGTTTTCATAAAAATGAAAATGAATTGCACACCCCTAGTGGTGGCTCACTTAGGATGGTCCACCCCAGAGACTAATGGATCCCCTAGGATTTCAAAACTCTCTGGGGGATTTACTTGCTGACCATGATGGCCTTTCTGTCTATGGCCCGGTTGTTCTGTGGTTTGCTATGCTGACCCAGGCCGTCAACACAGTGGAATCCAGCGATCTGTTTCCTCTGCTGAGGCAGCACAGGTCTCCCTGGTATATAGAGGACCTGAGACTACTAAAACAAGAGGATAGGTGGTTAAAAACACAGGTGACGCTTGACTCGCGCCAAAGCAGACTGACAGTGGCACAGATTGGTTTTGAAGGACTATGCTGTGGTTGTGGCAGCTGCTGTCATAATGTGTGCAAAATGCTGTCCAACTGAGCTCTTCTGGGTGGTGAATGGTTTAAATCCTAGTTGTCTCCTCCTGGAGTTAGTCATTAGCTTCCCACTTTGAAGTGTTTGCCAGCTTATTTGCAGATAAAGTCGCTCGTATTTGACGCAACTTGGGAACTGCCATTTTGAGTGCAGAGTTAGAGTTTGGGGTTGGGAAGGCACACTCTCGTACAGTTTTCTTGGATCGTCTTCAGTTAGTCTCACTCACAGATTAAGAGGCTGTGCCTGGCATTGTTCAGTCAACCAGTTGTGAATTAGATCCATGCCTGTCCTGACTGGTGAAAGCTAAGTGGGAGACATTGAGGTTGTTGCTGATGCAGATTCTTAATGCCTACCTCAGGAAAGCATTAAGGCCTGATGGCCTCAAAATTGCCATTGTCTGACCCCTGTTGATTTTGTTAAATCTTTAAGGCTGCCTTTGATACAGTTGATTTATGGGGTACTGACATGGCTGCGGGACCTGGCAGGGGTTTGTGACACTGCTCTTGAGTGGTTTCACTCATTCTTGGATGGGAGAACCCAGACGGTGGTGATAGGCGGTGGCTCAACATCCCCTCGGGAGCTCCCTTGTGGGGTCCTACATGCTTCCATCTTGTCCAATGTGTGTCTGAGGCCCCCGGGCAAAATTGTTTGAAGATTTGGAGTGAAGTGCCATCAGTATGCTGATGGCTCCCAGCTCTCTCTCTCTGTTTTCATCGACCCAGGTCCTACAGTCTCAGTACTTACCCATTGCCTGACTGCTCTTGTGGACTGAATGCAGGTGAGCTGATTGAAGCTGAATCCAGACAAGACCGAAGTGATGATGGTTGGCTGCCCTTGTCACCTGGGGGGATATAGGAACCCTTGTTATCGATGGGGTTCAGTTTCCTTTTGTCACACAAGTTTGCAGCCTTGAGGTGCTCTTGGATCCACTGCTGTGCCTGGTTTGCCAGGTTGCAGTCATGGCCAGGAGTGTTTTTCACCAACTTCATCTGGTGACAAAACTGTGACATTTTTTTATTAGACATGGGACTGGCCACAGTCATCCATTCCTTCATAACCTTGAGGTTAGACTACTACTATGTGCTCTTTGTGAGGCTGCCCTTGATGACTGTTCAGAAACTGCAGCTGGTGCAGAACGTGGTGACCTGCCTTCTATTCAGGGCAGGCCATCATGGGAGTACATCAGTGCTCCAGCTGCCAGTAGCTTTCCAGGCACAATTCAAGGTGCTGGCTTTGATCTATAAAGCCCTAAACAGCTTAGGCCACAGGTATCCAAAAGACTGCCTCTTCCCTTATGTTCAGATGTGGCCTCTGAGGTAGGCCAGGAGAACCCTCTTGTGCAGGTACCATCTGCCTGTAGATTCTTCACACAACGACATGTAGAGAGGAACTCTCGGTGGCTGTCCCACAATTATGCAACTCCCTCCCCTTGGAGATCTACCTAAGTCCAAGCCTGCATGTCTTCCAGAATAGATGGAAGATGTTTTTGTTTGGCCAGGCATTAAGCAGGCAGGGATAGGGTTGGGTGGAGGGGTAAGGGAAAAGGTTGGTAGGAGGGTGGGGCCAGGGAATTTTGTTTAGTTGATTTATATGTTTTTAAAGCCACCCTGAGTTTAACTGGGAAGAGTGGGATAAAAATTGTAATAAATAAATCCCCTTTCTATCAGATAGCTTATAAAATTAGTGGGCATTTACTCTCCCACACACTTTACCCCTATTTTAAAACCCAAACTGGTACTTGTCAGGTATTAGGCAGGTGGGGTATAGCAGATCGGGTAGTACATATTTGACGGATATGCCCATTTTGGAGGGTTCTCATTTCAGCTCTACTTACAATCCTTATTTAGGCTACCCGTACACAAACTTGTGAAACTAGTCAATATTATTCCCATTTTACAAATGGGGAACTGAGGCTGAGAGAGAGTAACTTGCCCAAGACCACCCACTGACTTCACGCCTAAGATAGGATTTGAGCCCTGATTTCCCAGTTCCATGTGCAACACCTTATCCAATAAACTACACTGACTACATTAGAGCTATTTTACGTTGCCCCTGTTGCTGTCTTGGGTCACAAAATTATGTTTAAGTCTCAAAATGGGTCCTATAAGCCAAAGTCTGAAAACTAGAACCTAAAATCCACCCTGTCCACCTCCCCTCCCACACCTCACCTGCACTTTCTGTGTTAACGCCTCTTACTAACATGCAGCATTGAATCAGTTTAACAGGTTTTTTTTGCAGGGTTGGTCAGTCCATTTAGATAGGGTTGCCACTTCTCACAGTTTGACACCAAGACTCCCATTTTGGTGTATAGGAGTCTCAGAGTCAAATCACAGGTGGTGGCAACCCTACATTCTGATATATTTATTATTCTTTCTACTTAAACTTCTTCCTTCTTATTTTGATAATGCATTCATCTTTCAGCATCAAAAAAATGAATGTGAAATAGAAAGCAGCATGAGAAGCTACAAATCTGTACTGCCGCATTTATAAACACACTATAGGAAACTTATAAACAATTGAAAACAGCTGTCATCACGCCGCCTCTTTTCAGTCTGTTCCCTTTTCCTTTCCCACAAATCATTACAAAGAGCAGGATGCAAAGTATGAGAGCCTTTCCAATAGCTATCCAGGTGAACAGAATGAGTATCAAGAAAAATATGAATTTAGCATATCCAGATGGGTGCAGTTCTGCTTGCAGAATGATTTATGCAGCCTTAATTAAAGGGCAAGAAGAGGAATACAGAGTACAATGTGCTAAGTGCAATGATTTACTACTTGGGGAACTAGAGGTTATCTTCTTGCCAGTCTAGTTGTGGCATAATTAATCCAAAAGAGGTTAATGGTGGGTAGGGAGAGATGTGAAGCTTAAAGTTCCCCATACAGGTTCAGAATTTTAACTTTGTAACTAAGATAAACTTATTATGCTTTTTAGACTTTATTAATTGGGCATATTTTATTTTGGGAATCTGCCTTTTGGTCTCCTTTGTATCCTGTTGGATTATCTTTTGTATCCTGTTGGTATCTAGGCGCCCAGTTATAGTCCAGAGCCCCCACTTTGCTAGGTCCTGTACAAACATATTTTTTTTATTTAACAGATTTTTATCCTGCTCTCCCCACCTCAGTGGCTCAGAGTGGCTAACAAAACCATAAAAACAGCAATATAAAAACACTTAAACAATTTAAAACATTAATCATAAAACACACTCTCCCCCCCAACACTACCCCTCACCCCACCCCCAACCCTACCCCTCAGCCCTACCCACTCCACCCTACCCCTACCTCTCACTAAATGCCTGATGGAACAGCCATGTTTTATAGTTCTTCCAGAAGGCTGGAAGGTCCGGGGCCAATCACGCCCCCACCAGGAGAGAGTTCCACAGGCGTGGCGCAGCGACTGAGAATGCCCTGCTCTGTGTGGTCCCCCGAGACACCCAGGGAACCTCCAACAGCATGCCCCCGAAGACTGAGGCCACTATCAGACCTGCCCCCCCATGCATATTTTGGTTGCGGGAGGGAATGTGCAAGCCAGGATATGCACGGGGTTCAGCCGGTCTGAAAGCCCCCTGGCCCGCGCAGCTTTGCCAGCAAAGACATGCAGCGATACAGAGCTGGATTTCCTGCTCTGTATCGCTGCATGTGTTTGCCGGCAAAGCCGCGTGGGAGAGCTTTCAGACCAGCTGAACCCCGCTCATATCCTGACTTACACATTTCCTCCTGTAGCCAAAATATGTGTGTGTGTGTGGGGGGGGGAGGTCGGAAAGTGCCCTGAGTCTACAGTCTAATATGAGTGAATAAGATGTGTCATCATTTTTGTGAAGCATTCAGATTCAGGGAGTAAAGTTGACCATTTCCTCATGACAATTTGTGGCAGTAAAAATGTTTTCCCTTCCCTCTTTTTAAAAAAAAAATAAAATAAAACAAAAAGAAATGACTCCTGGTTTCAGTGCATGTCTAGAATGTTTTGGACAGTCCTATTCCTCAGCATGGAGTGTCTTCTAGCGGTGGGACACTGGGGAGATTACCGGATACCAGATTTACTTGTATCAGATCTCCCTGGTCCCGGATTTACCGGTACTAGCGTACCGGATTTTTAACATTGGCCGTGTACCGGGGTTTTTTTACATTGTGGCCATTATTTCAATGGTGCGCAATGCAAAAAATCTGGTAAAGTGCCCAATATTAAAATCCGGTATGCCAGTACCGGTAAATATCAGATTATCACATTAATCTGATACACCCAACCATCGGGTGTATCAGATTAATCCGATACTGGTATTCCCACCCTTAGTGTCTACTATTGGATGCTACTGCAAAACTCTCTGCACTTCTCAGAATCTGAGTAGATATTATTTTTAAATGAATCGTGGTTCAGGAAAACAGATCTGTAGGTGGATCTTTTCCTGGCACTTATAAAACCAGAATGCTGAGGGTAACAGGCAAACAAATCTGCCATTCCTGGCTACCTACCTAATTCTCCATTTAATAAATGTGCTGATACTGCTATGTTTCTCTAAAGGTGTATATTACACAGTGACAGTGTTTTAAATCATTTAACATCTGCTTTTTTAAAGATAGAGAATATCAGTAGCAAATTTTTCAGTACATACTTTTACTTGAATGCTACCATCTTTTAAGGGAACAAATCTAGAGCTTCTTAGCCTACTTCCATCACTGTATTAAGCATTCAGAAACTTGTTTCCTTTATTGGCAGAGTGCTCTCTTATGTGCAGTAGCTCAGGCTAAATGCACGGATTGTCAGTGTCAAGTATTTTTCTAAGCCATCTTAACTTCTAGCCAAGCAACTGACAGACAATGATAATCTACATAACAAACTACAGTAATTCCAATGGAGTAGCTACCAGCAGAGCTAGATATTTACACAACCTTCTGCTGCTGTGCAGATTTATCTTTGAGCTTTTGCACTTGCTATCCACATGGTTCTCCATCTCAGTTTCGAGAAAATACAATACCAGGAAAAGGAGGCCCCAATGCATAAGACAGGGGTTGGAAAAGTTTCCTACTCCCAAGAGCCACATACATTTCCAGAATAGGACCAATGTGCTGCATGTGGCTCTAGAGCCACAGTTTGCCCACTTCAGGCACATGACCTCTCAAGGTAGAGAACCAGGGTGCAGTGTAAATGTAGTCATTATCTACCACTGTTTGTGAAAATTCTCCATTACTAGTAGCTTGTAACAGGACAGCAGATGGTGATGTTGTCCCTCCTGCTCTTCAGAATGGGAGGAGGCCTTGCTATCGTGACAACTGTGTCACTGTAACAGTGTGGACTGCCCTGACAGGAGGAGGAGGTTGTTGTAGGACCAGTCCAAATGCTCTGCTTACACAAGCTCCTGAAACCATTGCTGCTTTTTTAAAGTGAAACCAGGAACCCTGTGTTCAATGGATAAAATGCAGTGAATCCAGGTCCCTGAGTACAACCAGTTCCTAACATTATTCCATCTTAAAATCCAGCAGCACTACTCCACTTCTCAGGGTGTGGTTCACTAGGCAATATGCCCATGTCTCTGGCCTGACCCTCCTAGCCAACTAGCCCCAAAGCAAGGCTGCATGAACACCCTGGAAACATGTTCCTTTATGAAGTGATACCCATTGCTGGTGATCCCTGGACTTACTTTATCCCTCTGGGCTTTTATCCAGCAGGGGTGAGGCCACATCAGTGGGAATATGGCAAAGGGGATGTTGTACTCCTTTCTGGCATAAACCCCTCTCCTTATGGAGTGTAATATGATCCTTTATAAGGAAGGAGGGCACATTGGAAGATGGGGGGGGGGCGGATTCCCATGGCCCATCGCCTTTCTGATGTGGCTGCCCCCAGAAGTTCCAATTTCTTTGAGTTACTGAAGACACCCCTGGCTGACCTAGACAAATAAGGGCTTCCCTCGGAGTTAAAATCTGGTGTCTTTGGGTGAAAACTGGAGAGAGGGCAATCCTAGAGTAGGCCTGCTTCTAAGTATTGGGCTCTGTTTTGTATTGCTTGAACTCCTAGTTGACTCTTGACTCCTCACAATTGGGCCCCTTTAGTCACTTAGTCAGCTAGGCTGCTAATTTGCAAAGGCCTGCACTTGCTACCACGTGGTTCTCCATCCCATTTTAGAGAACATACAATACAATGCAAAGGCATGCAGCCACTTATCCATTCAGGGATGTAGGGTGTTTTGTTTTTTTGTTTTGTTTTTTTAATTAAGAGTTTATCATGTACATAAGAACAACAGGTAAGCAAGTATTAATGACCAGGTATCAAACAGTTAACTCGCTGAGAAAAAACATCTATACATTATGAACTTTATCTTACAGATATGCTAATACCGAAAAATCAAATAGGAATAATTTTGCGTCTTCTGGGGTTGTTTTGCCTTTGAATATTATTGATGCCGGGGAACCAATTCACTGCAGAGTTCTGAGAGTGTTTACCGATTTCTGCCAAGAGCATTCCCATAGTTTAAATATACCAAAATTTGTTTATCCACTCTCTCAGTGAAAGTTCACTGAGAAATTTTCAGTTCCATGCTATTATGTTGATTGCAGTCAGTGTCACTGTAGCAGGGAGCAAGCAGTTCAGGGGGGCTGCTACCCCTTTAAGAAGGGAGCTGTGGGCACAAGTCAGAGGGCTGGGCACACCCAGGGGTGTGGCAGCACCAGCCCTCTAGCTGGGGATCAGTCTGTAGGGAGCACAGGCTGAGAAACCCCTGGGACAGAGTGGGCAGGTTACTGGCCCTTTAAGGCTGAGAAGTGGAAGCCTGGCCATGCCCACTCTGCTGTATATCAGGAGAGACAAGGCAGAGAGAAAGAAGTCTCTGCCAGGGAGCCGAAGGAGCAACATCTTCTTGAGAAAGCCTTCCTGCCTCCAGAATGCTAAAGACTAGAGAACCAGAGGGACCCAGGCAAGTGGGAGAGGCTTTGCCCATGAGGGAGCCTCTTGCCTGGGGAAGACTTGGCCAGAGCCTGGGGGTTTAAGACCTGGCTGGAGGGACTTTGGGGGGTTGTGATTGTGTTGCTCCTGAACCTGAGAGAGATGGACGTGGGCCTGCAAGGTGGAGGCAACTGAGCCGGTAGTCCCAGGTATGTGGGTTTGTGTCCAATAAAGGACTGTGGACTTGAGACCTTCTGGACTGGGTGGTGTGTCCTGAGAGGGTACCCCCTGCCTGGAAGGAGGGGGTTCAGCCAAGGCTCGAGGGTGAAACAGCATAGCAGGGGGTGAACTAATTCCCGTGAGTGACACCCCAGCACCCCGTGTGGCCCTGGGTGACACCCCCCGCCCCCACCGGCTACAGTCATGCTCTTACATGTGGGTTGGTGAAAATTTATCAGTGGTATTTCTGGGTAGAGGCCTAGGAATGCCGTTTCTGGTTGGAAGGGGATTATCAGACTAGTGGCCTCACATGTATGTTCCCAGACCTTTCTCCAAAAGGTTGTACCCTGCTGCAATGTCACCAACAACGAATATAAATGCCCTCTTTTCCACAATCCCACCAACAGAGTCCAACCCTAGATTTAGATGTGTGTTTGGTATGGTGTGGGGTTAGATAGTATTGTAAGATTAGTTATCTGAGGCTCTTTGATTTCCATGGATCTGGAACATGAGTGCATATGGTGCCTAATTTTCTGGATCTGTTTCTCATCTAGTGCTTTCCCTACATCTTTCTCCCATTTGTGTATGTAGGGAGTTTTATTGTGGGATTCTATCTGTAGAAACACTTTATAGATTTGTGCTGTCAATTCTTTATTTTTGGAATGGCTGAATAAATGTTTTTCTGTTTCCAGGGAGGGTCATTTATAGTGGTTGACCATTTCACCACAAGTAAAGTCACTTTTTATTTGATTATTTTGGAGAAAATCAATTTCTTCTTGTACAGTATGTTTGAGGGTTTTTTGATTGATAAATTTCCCTGCTTTAGATAACTGTTCTGCTCTATTAATAACTTTTCTATTTAATCTCTTTGACCTTGAGCCATATTATTGATATTTAGACTCACACGTTGGGTATGGCAAAACCTCTCTTTTAGCTTTTAATGGTTTTAAAGTTTGTCCCCAGTGCCCAAGAGCAGCTCCTGAAAAAGGGTGGTCTTCCCAAATCTTAGTGTCCATCTTCCTCTCATCTACTAAGACTCTGCTAAAATTATGTATTCCAAGTATCCGGTTTTCTAGTTCCATCCACTTATGTTGCTGGGGGGACATTGTAGAAATATTTAGTGCATGCATTGATGCTGCCTTGTGATAAATTCGAATGTTGGGCATGCTGATGCCACCTTTATCTTTGGGCTGTATAATAGTGCCATTTTTGTTCATTCTTGCCTTTTTCCCTTGCAGATTATCTTGTGTCTGCTTACCTGAGGAAGGAATTCAGTACTGAAATAGATAAGGCCATGAATTTCTAAAATATTTGAGGAAGAGCGATAATTTTAGGCTGTTTTTTAAACAGGAAGCACCCATGCATATCCACCCATCGAGCGCCCAACTGAAAGCAACATGGGTGGGTGTGTGGTCCCGTGACCCATGCACTGCTCGCTCATGCCCACACAAGGACCATCAATGAAAAACCTAGGATACTCTGTGCAGGGACAGGAGTGGGTGGTGTGTGGGTAGGGGTACACACCCAACTTATACCCATCCTGGCCTGTTTAAATCCCCCCCACACTGGATGTCCACGGTAGCTCAATACAATACACATGTATCTGCCCGCCAGCCATGCCCATTTAAAAACGGGTTTAAAGAGATTAATTTCCCCTAGCCATGAAGTTGCTAATTGGAGCCAGAGGGACACTTGCTCTCTGATCGGGTTGAATATTGTGAGGTAGTTTTCTTTACAAGGGACTTGAAAAACTTGTTTAAGATTTACCCCCAGGTATTTGATCCATGTCTCTGCCGCTAAGAACAGGATTTGTTTCCCTATTTGTTCTCTTAGACTATAATTAAAGATACCACTAAACCTCTTATTTGTAAATCTGTGCGGCTCTTTAGTTAGCAGGTGGGTTTCCTGAAGGAAGAAGACCTCAGTGTTTTGGTCTAACAGGAGATGAATGATTTTCTTGCTCTTTTCTGGGTGGTTTAACCCCCTCACATTTAGGGTAACGAATTTGATTCTCTCTTTTCCCTAGCGACTTATATTTGTCAATACTAAACACTCTTTTTCCATTTCCTGTAGTTCAATTGGTACTTTTATTTAATTTTTTCGACCCATTTTTCTCAATTACTTTGGAGCACTTAACTGTCCTTTATATCTGTGTTTCCCAACTTTGAACCATTCTATAATTGTGAGCTAGGAGTGTGCATTTCATTTTTGTTGTTATAATAATGAAAAAAGAGGACTCTTTCATTTTGGTTATTAAATAATGAAAATGATAGAACATAATGAAATGAATAATGAAAATGATAGAACATAATGAAATAACAAAATAATTTTGGTTTGTTGTTATGTTTGGTTTGGTTTGTTGTATATGAGAATATGAGCAAGTGTTTTTTCAGTTCTTTTCCTTTTAACTCATAACAACAAACCAAAATTATTTTATTTCATTATGTTCTATCATTTTCATTATTTAATAACCAAAATGAAAGAGTCCTCTTTTTTCATTATTATAACAACAAAAATGAAATGCACACTCCTAGCTCACAATTATAGAATGGTTCAAAGTTGGAAACACAGATATAAATGAAATATCTGTCATTGTCATATATATTTAATATCTGTCATTGCCATATATATATGACAATGACAAACATAAGAAAATCCCTGACATAGTGTGAGGTTTGAGGAAGGGAAAAGGGTATAGGGGGCCCACAGATCTGGCACCACGCTCTCACCCCCTGGGGGGAGACTCCTGCACAAGAGGGATGCTCACAGCTACCCTGAGAAAATAGTCCCCTCAGGTTTGTAGTTGGCCCAGACGCTCTCAAGAGAGCTGAGGCTGTGTCCTCATAGGGGGTTTGATCAAGGGAGTCTGGGAGCAGACCTCTGGTTGTTGTACAGGGGGAAAATTCCCTGACCCCTAACACAATCACCCCCCTTACACACTGTGCCTTCAAAAGGGGGAAGCCCACGAGTGATCAAGGTGCAGGGATAGGGGGAGCACCACAGGTATGGGAAGGGCAGGAAATCACTATCACACGAGGAGGGGGATCAGGACACCTAGTACAGCAAAGGGAAGTGAATAACACGTAACCAATCTCTCCCCCCCCCCCCCACCGCTCAGCTACCCACCCGCAACCGTCACACACTCACCACTCACTCTCCACACACACGCCTTTCACCGTTCACTCTCCACGCTACAAAGTCAGAGCTCCAAGTCTCTCGCCACTATCCAGGGGCCAGCTTCACAGAAACCTGATCACCAGCAACACCGTACTGTTAGTCTGAGCCTTAAGTATGCTTGGCTCCGCCCCCACATTGTGCCTGCAGGCGTGCTGAACGCCGAACTGTTACAGCTGGTCCTGCTGTCTCCTCTGATTGTTTGGCTGCTGTTGCAGTGTCTTGCTCCAGCCCCTCCCCCTGGCTCAACAGAGGCTCCGGGGCTTGCGGTAACCTTGCCTCGTCTCCGCTCCGCAAACTCTAAGGTGAGGGTTGAGGCTTTTGTTGCCGGGCTCCTTCTTTGCACTGGGGATTGAGTCTTTTGGCCTTTTAGCCCCCTTCAGGGTTGTCTCGCCCGGCATGGAAGGGTCTTTACCCTGACAGCACCCCCCTCCAGGGTCTTTGCCGGTACCGAAGGTTGTGACAAGGTCCAGGTTTGGAGGGATATCGCAAATGGAAGCTACGAACCAGTTGCGGTGCATGGATGGAGGTGGCCGGTTCCCAGGAACAATCTGTGATACTGTACCCTTCCCAGTCCACCAAATAAAATAATTTGCCCTGCCGAAGTTTAGAGTCCAAAAGAGCGTGGACTTCATATTCAGGTTCTCCTTGGATTTCACAGGCAGGTCCTGGGGGCATCGCTTCAGGAAATAAGGGAGGGTGGTAGGGTTTAAGCAGGGATACATGGAATACAGGAGGGATTTGGAGCGACGGGGGAAGGGTCACATGGTATACTACAGGGTTAATCTGCCGTTCAATGGGGAAGGGCCCCATATAGTGATTATCTAATTTAGACGAAGGGTGCAGCGATCGATAATGGTGTTGGTCGACCCAAACCATGTCCCCTATTTGGTAGGGTGGAGCAGGCTGCCAACGGCAATCGGCGGTCTTTTTGTAATGTTGGCGGGCTTCTTGCAACATTTTCCGTGCGTGAGCATGGCAACGATGGAGGGTTTGAATCAAGGCTCCTGCTGCAGGGACTTCCATGGGGGGTTCTTCCGGGAGCATAAGTCTCGGATGAAACCCATATGATACAAAAAAAGGAGATGTACCTAAAGCTGCATGGGGGGCGTTCTTAAAGGCAAATTCTGCAAGGGCGAGATAGGCTACCCAGTCATCCTGTAGGTAATTAACGTAACAACAAAGGTACTGTTCAAGAGTCTTGTTGGCTCTTTCTACATGCCCGTTGGCTTGAGGTCGGTATGCTGTAGTAGGGGCAAGCTGGGATCCTACGGCATGGAATAGGGCTTTCCAAAATCGCGAGGTAAACTGAGACCCTTGGTCGGACACAATGGTGCAGGGTAGACCATGATGTTTAACTATGTGTTGTAAGAAGAGCTGCGCTGTCTGGCGCGCTGTGGGAAGCCCTTTGCAGGGGATGAAATGTCCCATTTTTGTGAATTGGTCTATAACCACAAGGATCGTGGTGTACCTGTGAGACGAGGGTAAATCAACAATAAAGTCTAAATTTATACTTCGCCACGGCCCTTGGGGCAAGGGGGCTAACTGTAATAGTCCAACCGATTTTTGTCGTGGGACCTTCGTACGACAACAAACAGCGCATCCTTGAACATAATTCTTTGTGTCCTGGCACATGGTGGGCCACCAAAAATGTCTCTGTAAGAGGCGAAGAGTACGGCTCTGCCCGGGTGGCCGGCCAGAGGGGCATCATGATGGGCCCACAGTATCTTCTGGCGTGCGGCATGAGGCACCACAATGCGGTTCTGATACATAGGCAATTTCGTGATGGGTGATTTTACTAGCCCTTGCATGAGTGGATCTTGGGCGGCCCAAGTTCGCAATTGTTGGATGGTCAGTCCCCCTGCTATAAAGGCTTGTTGTTCCAAGACAGGTTCTCCCCGGGACTCGAGTTCACTCGAGATTTCTTGGCAATGTGAAAGCGCGTCTGCTACTGTGTTCAATTTTCCTGGACAATAGATAATTCGAAAATCAAAATGTGCGAAGAAGAGGGCCCATCTCGCATGACGTGCATTCTGAATTCGAGCAGTTTGGAGGTACACTGTCAGGCCTCACCCTCCAGGGCCCCCAAGGCAAGCCACAGGGCCGACCCTGGAACCCCGGATAGCAGGACCCCCCCGGCGCAACAAGTACCTGAGCCTCCGGCGGGGCCGGCGCCCGCGGCAACAGCAGCGAGACCCGGAACTGCGGGAGAAGCCGAGACCCCGCACACTCAACGGGGGCTAGCCCCGCCCCCTACAACAACGAGGAACGCCGAGACTAGGGCGGCGCCAGCCCGCACAGCTGCGGCACCTGAACCATCCCCACAGGGAGGGCCCCGATGCTCGGAGCGTCTCCGGCTCCGCCCCCCTTCACTCATAGGGCTTATAAGCTGGGCAGAGACAGGCTCACCTTGCTGGTGAACAGTGCTCTGCCTGTGAGACCGGCCCCTGGTGACTGTATGGTGCTCTATAGTTATTGTGAGAGAGAGAGAGAGAGTTATTGTGGGAGAGAGAGAGAGAGTTATTGAGAGAGAGAGAGAGAGAAAGAGAACGAGAGAGCGGCTGTGTGAGCGAGTGTACAAACCGTGGGTGAGTGAGACCAAGTGGACGAGGTGCGTTGGGTAAGTGTCTTCCCTGACCCCCTGCACAGGGGTGCCCTGGGACCCGCCGTGTGGCTGCCCTATCCCCTCCGTTACATCCCTTGGGGGCCCTCACTCCCCCGCCCTATCACCAACCCTCCGTCCCGGTGTCCCCCTTGGCCCGGGTCCCCCGAACGCCTGGGCACCCAGGAGCTGTTCAAGGCTTGCGCTCTACCCAGATACCCTGTGATGATTTAGGCTGGGGATCCTTGGATTCTAAGGCCCTATTCTATCCTGAGGGTAGTTATCCGAGGCACTGCCTTGTAACCAGACGCTCCTGGGTGGGTACGCTTGGGGTTCCTTCTGCGTGTCTAGCCCCATATCCCCCTGTAAGGCTTCCCCCCC
>QEPC01008309.1:4219790-4236721 GCA_003113815.1 Sphenodon punctatus | reverse complement strand
GTTTCAGCACCTTATAAATGATGTATTGCGGGATATGTTGGATAAATTCGTCATCGCCTACCTCGACGACATTCTTATATTTTCCACATCACGACAAGAGCATGTACAACATGTCCGGATGGTACTAGAGCGTTTGTTACAACACCGGTTGTTTTGCAAATTGGAGAAATGTACCTTCCACCAAGAAACGGTACATTTTATGGGGTTTGTCATTTCCCCACAGGGGATCGAAATGGAACCGGAAAAAGTCACGGCTATTGTGAACTGGGTTCCCCCAGAATCAGTGAAGGCCCTACAACGTTTTTTAGGGACGATGAACTACTATCGTCAATACATCCCAAACTATGCCCGAGTGACCGAACCCCTTACACGCCTCCTCCGGAAAGACGTGCCCTATCGGTGGACTGCCTCGCAACAAGAAGCATTCATCCAATTAAAGGGAGCCTTCACACGAAGCCCGATACTCCAGTACCCGGACTTCCGCCAACCATTCACAGTCGAGACGGACGCCTCAAGTGTAGCCCTGGGCGCAGTCCTCCTTCAAGCCACCGCCCGGAACCCCCAACCAATGCCTTGCGCCTACTACTCATGGCAGCTTTCTAGCGCCGAGAAAAACTATACCGTCTTTGACCGGGAACTACTTGCCATCAGGGAAGCCTTTTCCACGTGGAGGCATTACCTAGAAGGGACAGAGCACCCTGTTACGGTCCTCACGGATCATCGTAATTTAACATATCTGCAAACAGCCCGCATCGCAAACGCGCGCCATGGGCGATGGGCATTGTTTTTCGCCTGGTTCGATTTTCACATCGTGTACCGACCGGGTCACCTGAATGTACTAGCGGATGCCCTCTCAAGGTGTACCGAGGCCGGAGACCCTCCCGAAAAGAGGGGAGATCTGTTACTTAACCAAAAGGTTTTCCTTGCTACTCTACCCTCGCTACACTTATTACAGAAAACATCCGCGGAGCAGGACCCAGGTTGCCCCAACGCAGTCCGCGATGCCCATACAGGACTATATTACTACCAAGATAAAATCGTGGTCCCCCCGGCTTCTCGGGCCGCCATACTGTGGGGACACCATGACGTCCCCCTTGCTGGACACCCAGGAACTAAACGTACGTGTCACTTAATACAATGACATTTCTGGTGGCCCTCCATTCTGAAGGATGTGGCAAGGTATGTCGCTGCTTGTGAGATGTGCGCACGCACCAAGATACCACGGCAAAATCCCCAAGGTCTGCTCCAGCTATTTCCGCAACCCAAGGGATCATGGCAGAGAGTCGGCCTGGACTTTATCGTGGACCTGCCGAGTTCCCAGGGGCATACGGTTATTCTTGTGATAGTTGACCATTTCTCCAAGATGGGACACTTTGTGGCCTGTACGAAACTCCCGACAGCAGTACAAACCGCCAATCTCTTCTTGCAGCACATTGTACGACTCCATGGGATGCCACTAGAAATAATTACGGACCGCGGAACACAATTTACGTCACGATTCTGGAAAGGCCTATTGGCTAGCCTTCAAGTAAAAGGTAATCTGACCTCTGCATATCACCCCCAAGCCAATGGACAGGTGGAACGAACCAACCAAACGTTGGAACAATACTTGCGTTGCTACACGGACTATTTACAAGATGATTGGTTCCACCTTCTTCCATTGGCCGAGTTTGTGTATAATAACACCCTCCATGCCTCTATCGGAACCTCCCCCTTTCACGTCACCTATGGCTACCATCCCCGCATTTGTTTACCCGAAGTCGCCCCGTTGACCCTCCCGGCGGCCGGAGCCCTAATTCAACAAATCCAACAAGCCCAAGCCACAGCGACCACCACCCTCCAACGAGCTCAACAGCAATATCAATGCCATGCTGATGCGCACCGGCGCCCTGCCCCAGAGTACCAACCCGGCGACTGGGTATGGGTCAACAGGCGACACTATGCCTCCCGGAGACCTTCAACCAAGCTCGATTATCGCTATATGGGACCCTTCCAGATTTTGCACAAAATTAACAATGTTACGTACAAGGTACAATTACCCCCTCATTTTAGAATTCACCCGTCCTTCCATGTAGCCCTTCTTAAACCCGCCGCCGCGCCCCGTAAACCCACACCAACCGTCGTAGCGCCCAAGGACGCCTTGCCCGAGTATGAGGTTCAGTCCATCTTGGATGCCCGCCGTGTTCGGGGGCGGTTGTACTATTTAATTGACTGGAAGGGGTTCGGCCCGGCGGATCGGTCCTGGGAGAAAGCAGCGGACGTACATGCACCTCGGCTCCTGCGATATTTTCATACCCGGTACCTGTTGAAGCCACGACCCACGGGGGCGCGCCACTTTTGGAGGGGGGGTACTGTCAGGCCTCGCCCTCCAGGGCCCCCAAGGCAAGCCGCAGGGCTGACCCCAGAACCCCGGACAGCAGGACCCCCCCCGGCGCAACAAGTACCTGAGCCTCCGGCGGGGCCGGCACCCGTGGCAACTGCAGCAAGACCCGGAAGTGCGGGAGAAGCCGAGCCCCCGCATGCTCAATGGGGGCTAGCCCCGCCCCCTACAACAATGAGGAACGCCGAGACTAGGGCGGCGCCAGCCCGCACAGCTGCGGCACCTGAACCATCCCCACAGGGAGGGCCCCGACGCTCGGAGCGTCTCCTGCTCCGCCCCCCTTCGCTCGTAGGGCTTATAAGCCGGGCAGAGACAGGCTCACCTTGCTGGTGAACAGTGCTCTGCCTGTGAGACCGGCCCCTGGTGACTGTATGGTGCTCTATAGTTATTGTGAGAGAGAGAGAGAGAGAGAGAGAGAGAGTTATTGTGGGAGAGAGAGAGAGAGTTATTGAGAGAGAGAGAGAGAGAGAGAGAGAAAGAGAACGAGAGAGCGGCTGTGTGAGCGAGTGTACGAACCATGGGTGAGTGAGACCAAGTGGACGAGGTGCGTTGGGTAAGTGTCTTCCCTGCCCCCCTGCACAGGGGTGACCTGGGACCCGCTGTGTGGCTGCCCTATCCCCTCCGTTACATCCCTTGGGGGCCCTCACTCCCCCACCCTATCACCAACCCTCCGTCCCGGTGTCCCCCTTGGCCTGGGTCCCCCGAACGCCTGGGCACCCAGGAGCTGTTCAAGGCTTGCGCTCTACCCAGATACCCTGTGATGATTTAGGCTGGGGATCCTTGGATTCTAAGGCCCTATTCTATCCTGAGGGTAGTTATCCGAGGCACTGCCTTGTAACCAGACACTCCTGGGTGGGTACGCTTGGGGTTCCTTCTGCGTGTCTAGCCCCATATCCCCCTGTAAGGCTTCCCCCCCCCTTACAGGCCGGCGTAAGGTTTCCCCAACCTTACATACACTAAATTCTTGTGATCTGTAATCACTTGTATAGGATGTTGGGCCCCTTCCAAGAAATGTCGCCAAACCTCAAAGGCTTGGCTAATAATTCCCGGTCTAGAATCGTATAATTTCTTTCTGCGGATGTCAATTGGCTGGAATAAAAGGCGCACGGCCGGGATTTTTGATTTGGTTCCGAGGGTTGCAAGAGGACTGCTCCTAACGCCACGCTGGATGCGTCTGTCTCTACGAGAAAAGGTTTTGTGAAATCGGGGTGTTGGAGGATGGGAGCGGCGGTGAAGGTGGCCTTCAGTCATTCAAACGCCTCTTGTTGAAGTGGTCCCCACACATAGGGCTGCCCCTTTTTTAAAAGAGTGGTCAGAGGTGTTGTGAGATCAGCATACTGGGGAATGTATTGCCTGCAATAGTTTGTACTTCCTAGAAAACGTTGCAAGGGTTTGACCGCCAGAGGGGCAGGCCAGGCTTGGATTGCCTCTACTTTGGCTGGGTCCATGGTTATTCCCTTTGCAGAAACTATGAATCTCAAAAATGGTACTTCTGTTTGATGGAACGCGCATTTCTCCATTTTACAATATAAGCGGTACTGTCGCAATCGATGGAGAACTGCACGTACGTGTTGGATATGTTGTAACGGCCCTGGAGAGAAAATAAGAATGTCATCCAAGTAAGTGATAACAAACTGGTCTAGGATGTCTCTAAAGATATCATTTATCAGGTGCTGGAAGGCTGCCGGAGCATTGGCGAGGCCGTAGGGCATCACGAGGTACTCAAAATGCCCGTATCTGGTACGGAAGGCGGTCTTCCACTCATCCCCTTCTTTCACTCGAAGCAGGTTATATGCTCCACGAAGTTCCAGCTTTGTAAAGATGGTGGCTCCTTGGAGCCTATTAAGGAGCTCTGGAATGAGAGGGAGGGGATACTTATTTTTTACCGTGATGGCGTTGAGCCCTCTATAATCAATACACGGCCTTAAGCCTCCATCCTTTTTCGGTACCAAAAAAAGTGGCGCTCCTCCGGGAGAGGGAGAGGGACGAATAAAACCTTTCTCTAGGTTTTCATCAATATATTCCTTCAGTGTCTTTAGTTCTGGTTCGGAAAGGGCATAAATCCTCCCATAGGGGGGCATTGTGTCTGGTAACAATGTAATAGCACAATCATAAGGACGGTGTGGGGGGAGTTCCAACGCTTCTTGTTTCCGTAATACGTCCTGCATATCCTCATACTCGGCCGGAAGGCCAGAACCTCCCACTGTTGCATTTACGGTGTGTCTAGCTGAGTTCCCTGGTGGGGGTGGTCGACAGCATTGCTTACAAAAGGGCAACAAAAAGGACATCGTTTTATGCTCCCAGTTGATTAAAGGGTTATGTTTTTTCAACCAGAGAATTCCCAGCACTACCGGAAAGGCTAGGGTACTGACTGCATCCAGGGTTATGTGTTCCTGATGGGTCCCTATCCACCCGTCAAGTGCTGGGGTACATTGTGTAATGGGTCCTGAAATCAGTGGAGATCCATCAATGGCGAACACTGCTTCAGGGATGGGCTTCTGGATCAGCGGAATTCCGTACTTCCGGGCCACTTGTATATCAATAAAGTTTCCTGATGCCCCTGAATCTACAAGGGCAATCAGGATCACAGCCTTAGAGTCATGAAGCTTCAACATCACAGGGACTCTCAACTGTTCTCCCGGCCTGTATGTCGTGGCAATTTGGTGTTGTACTGAGAGGGGGCTATTGTCACAAGTTACCGGGGTGCCCCGGCCCGCCCCGGCCCCGCTCGTTTCCCGAGCCCCGCCGGCTAAGGGGAAGCTGCAGACAGGAACTGGTGTAGTGTCCGGCGAGACCACAATAATAACAAAGTCGTCCGATCCGTCGGCGTTCTTTTTCTTGAGGATCTAGGGGCCCTCGGGATGCCCCAATTTGCATGGGTTCTGCCTCTTCTACTTTTGCAGCTCCCACTCCGGGCATGGGGCTTCGCGGGACCCANCTAGGTTGACGAGCTCTCCCCATTTCGCTGGGGTCCCTGTTAAGGCCAACTGATCCTTTATGTCATCGTGAAGACCTTTGCGAAATAGGACCTTCAAGACTTCGTCTGCCCAGCCCAACTCCACCGCCAGTTGCTGAAAGCATGTGACGTATTCCAGAAGGGGCCCTTTCCCTTGTTTTAGGGTCATTATGGCTGCCTCTGCGTCCCGTCTACAATGTGGATAATCAAACAAGAATTGAAACTCACGCAGGAACCCTTCTATGTCTTGCAAAAGGGGACTGCCTTTAAGAAGGAGGGGGGTTGCCCAATCCAGTGCAAGGCCCTCCAAGTGCCCAATAATGAAGGCCACTTTGGCCGAATCAGAAGCGTAGGTGCGGGGTTGGACCTGAAAGGCCAATTTGCACAAGGCTAGAAACCCTTGAAATTGTCTCCGGTCCCCCCCGAACTTCTGAATGGGGGGGTGTCGTGGTTCTCTTCCCAGTGGCTCTCCTTCAACTGCCAAAGGGGGCGGGGGCTGTCCTCCCACTGGGGGGGCTGGGGCCGCCACCCCACCCTGCGCCCCTGCCCCTCCAACCGCCCCTTGTTCCTTAAAGTCCTTAAGTTCCAGGGCTAAGGCCTGTATGGCCCGCTCCATATCAGCAACTTGTTGTGCCAAATCCATGGTAGGGTGCTGGCGATACTGTGAGGTTTGAGGAAGGGAAAAGTGTATAGGGGGCCCACAGATCTGGCACCACGCTCTCACCCCCCGGGGGGACTCCTGCACAAGAGGGATGCTCACAGCTACCCTGAGAAAATAGTCCCCTCAGGTTTGTAGTTGGCCCAGACGCTCTCAAGAGAGCTGAGGCCGTGTCATCATAGGGGTTTTGATCAAGGGAGTCTGGGAGCAGACCTCTGGTTGTTGTACAGGGGGGAAATTCCCTGACCCCTAACACAATCACCCCCCTTACACACTGTGCCTTCAAAAGGGGGAAACCCACAAGTGATCAAGGTGCAGGGATAGGGGGAGCACCACAGGTATGGGAAGGGCAGGAAAGTCACTATCACACGAGGAGGGGGATCAGGACACCTAGTACAGCAAAGGGAAGTGAATAACACGTAACCAATCTCTCCCCCACCCCCCCCACCGCTCAGCTACCCACCCGCAACCGTCACACACTCACCACTCACTCTCCACACACACGCCTTTCACTGTTCACTCTCCACGTTACAATACTCAGAGCTCCAAGTCTCTCGTCACTATCCAGGGGCCAGCTTCACAGAAACCTGATCGCCAGCAACACCATACTGTTAGTCTGAGCCTTAAGTATGCTTGGCTCCGCCCCCACATTGCGCCTGCAGGCGTGCTGAACGCCGAACTGTTACAGCTGGTCCTGCTGTCTCCTCTGATTGTTTGGCCGCTGTTGCGGCGTCTTGCTCCAGCCCCTCCCCCTGACTCAACAGAGGCTTCGGGGCTTGCGGTAACCTTGCCTCGTCTCCGCTTCTCTCTGCAAGCTCTAAGGTGAGGGTTGAGGCTTTTGTTGCCGGGCTCCTTCTTTGCACTGGGGATTGAGTCTTTTGGCCTTTCAGCCCCCTGCAGGGTTGTCTCGCCCGACGTGGAAGGGTCTTTACCGTGACACATAGGCTCATTATCTGCAAATATTGTGCAGGCTTATAAAATTGGTACCCTTTATCAAATATTTCTGAAATGTGGCAGAGTTAACCCTAAATGTGTGTGATACAACTTTGCAAATATTCATATAAACTGGATGGAATATAAAGATATTACAGCCAGAAATGCATTTTCAAATAAATTACTTGTAACATCAGGACCCTTCATTCAACCTTTCTGAAATTTGGCAGAGATAGTAAACTTGGAGATGGGTATAATCTTACTATGTTTTGTCCAAATTGGATGGTTTACAAAAATGTTGCAGCCAGGAATGTGTACGCAGTGTTTTGTAAAATAACAAAGTTCAACTGCTTATAACAGAATGAAGCCTTGAATGAAGCCTTCTGAAATTTGGCATACCTAATGCACTCCATAGGTTGTACATGTGTCCCTGATTTCATCCAAAGTTAATAAAAAATAAAATAGATACAGCCAAAAATGTGTTTTCCCTTGAAACCAATGAAAATCAAAAATGAAAGTAAAAATGAAAACTAAACAAAGACTAACAAAATGTAACAAAAACAAGTGACCCATTGTTATTATAGCACCAGCAATGTACCTGGCACTGTACAATCCAGTCAGAGACAAGTCCCTACCTCTAAGGAACTTACAATCTGAGAGACAAGGGAGAGGGACACAAGGGAGAGGTGGACATCAGGAAAGACGAGAGTAAATTCATGAGGTTGAGAAGTTGCAGGCTCACGTGCTTCACTTAGTTACAGGAAATTAGGTTCTGAGTGAGGGGGAAAGAATGCAGTATCACTCATGACAAACTAGGGAAAGCCTGATGGGAGAAGTGGGTTTTTAGGAGGGAATTTTAAAATGCTTTTAGGTGCCCCAAGGTGCTTGTGCATAATGGGGTGGCATATAAATGCAAAAATAAATAAATAAATGTAACAGTTTGGAGGGAGTGGAGCGAATGTATCCTTTTTAGCTTTTGAATCATTTTATTTATTTATATTTATTGGCTGCCCCCCATGCCTACAGCATCCTGGAGCAGCTCACAACAAGTAAAACAATAAAAAAACACATAAAAACATAATTAAATATAAGTGATTAAACCCCCACCCCCCTCTCTACCCTTCCCTCCCACCCTCTCCTCCGAAGGCCTGGGCAAATAGCCAGGTCTTACAGGCTCAGCGAAAAGCCATCAGACCCGAGGCCAGGCGAGCTTCCTCTGGGAGAAAGTTCCAGAGTTGTGGCTCAGCCACCGAGAATGCCCTCCCCATTGTGGCCCCACGTTTAACATGGGGAACCTCCAGGAAGGCGCCCCCAGCAGACCGCAGGGATTGCCCTGGGGTGCAGAAGATGAGGCGGTCCCCAAGGTATTTCATTTAATAATGAAAATGAAATTAATAATGAAAATGGTAGTTACTGCACACATCCCTATGTGAACAACCAATAAAAACATTTAACAATAAACATAACGTTAAACATGAACAATTTAAAGAACATTAGTTCTTTTCACTACCTAAATAAGGGGGGGGGGGGGGGGGGCGTTGTACCTGTCAGAATAACTGTGAAAATAACTGGATCAATGTTCTCCCCATCACTCCTCCTGCTATCCTCAACAATGTCATAGAAACTGAAGTATGTTTGGGAGTGGGGGATCAGCTATCCCTCTCCCCTTACTTGTAATGTCTTAGAGCACTCAACCTGTAGAAAACTCTGGATTAGCTGCTTGCTTTTCCCACTTGTGTTCACATTCATCAGTTTGAATTCTAGGTTTATGTGATACCAAAATATCTCTAGATCACTGGACTCCTGGAAGACAATTCTCTTTCCATTCAATAGGTTCAAGAGCCATGCTGGATACCAAATTTGGGGTTTTAACTCCCTCTCTGTAAGCATTGGCATACATTTAAACCTTGGCTTTTGTTTGGTTATTGTCTCAGATGCATAGTCTGGGAACACTCTCAGCTTACATCCTTGGTAATCAAGTTGACGATTTTTCCTTGCCATTGTTAGGATTTCTTCTTTGTCTTTGTAATTTAAGTATTTCTTTATTATAGCTTGTAGAGCTTCTGCATATCCTGGCTTGGGGCATAGTTCCCTATGCGCTTTCTCCACTTCCCCTGTGTGGAAGTGCTTCAGGTCAGGGAAGATAGTCTTAAACATATCACTTATGAGATGTCCTATAGCATTACTTTCCAGTAGGGATGTGTGAATGCGGTTCAGGGTTCAGCCCAAACTCGGGGTGTTCTGCCTGTTTGCGAACACCCCGAATCAGAACCGACCCCCAACCGAATTGGCTGAACCAAGTTTGGATTCCGAACTCAGTTTGGGGGAAGGGACCCAGTTTTACCTCCCTTCTCCAGGCTGCATGGGTGGCACCCCCAGGTAGGTCAGGCTCTGGCCTTGGATTCAGCAGCGGTCCGGTGGGAGCACTTCAGGCCGCTACTAGGCCTTCCGGTTTGAAAAAAAAATCCCAGGCTGGGCAGAGGGGGAGTGTTTTCGGCACCCCTTCCACCTGCGCAGCCTAGAGGGGGGAGGGAAAATCGGCCCCCCCCAAACCAGTTTAGTCCAAATGAACTGAACTGAGAGGGTTCGGGTTCGGCTGAACCCCCAAATGGGCCGAACACTGAACCGCTCGGTTTTCGCACACCCCTACTTTCCAGTCCTTCCTTGATCTCCATTATCCTCAGGTTGGACCTCCTGGATCTATTCTCAATATCCTCACATTTTTAAAGTAATTGGGCCATGGAGTCTTTAAGCTTTGAAGTTTGACTCTCAGAACATATTACTTGATCTTCTAAGCTAGATATGAGTTCCTCTGAGATTTGTATGCATTTTCTCAGAGCTTCTAGCTTCTTGTTCCCTTCCTCCACCACAGCTTTTACCTTAGTAAATTCTGTGAGCAGTTTTTCCCAATCCTGCTTGGTATTTTGTCTCACTGATATAATTTCTGTGAGAATAAGCGCCAGATTTTTCTGCTCATTCTCCTGCTAACCTGGAATGACCCCTCCTTCCCTGTCCTCCATGTTGTCCTCTTCATCCAGCACATTTGGTGGAGGTCTCACCACATTCCTTTGCTGTCAGTAGTGTGTCAGTGAGATCTGCTCAGCAGTTTTCTGGGATTCTTTCTTTCTTGGGGGTTTATTGCTGTTGATGTTGTCTTTTTTTCCTCTGGACATTCACGTAAAGGGTGCTCTTTATGGGGTTTGCTGGAAGAAGTGGATGGCCCGCAATACTAGATTTTGCACATGCTCAGAGTGCCCCGACATAGTGTGTTTTTTAAACAAGTAAGGCAGGTGTGTGTGTGTGTGTCACTGTCTATGGCCAATGAGTGGCACAGCTGTGGAGCAGCCATGACTGTGGAATGACTGAGCACTGCATATACTGGCTGGAACACGCAGAAAGCTGCTGTCCAAGCTGCTGTCCTCCATGGTTTTGGCTCTTCTCTTGTGTGTCATGAGGGGTGTGTGTGTGTGTGTGTGTGTTGTTGTGCTTTGAGCCAGCATGGTATTTTTTTTTTGTACACATGTCCTTCAAGAGCTTTGTAGAGAGCTCCCAGCAGGGCTTTGGGCAGGACCAGAGAGGCAGACGGCCGTGGACCTGTCTGCTAGCGTGGCTGGGCACCCCAGTTCATACAGGCAGTGGATTATTGGGTAACTGTCCCCATGCATCTTTTTGCTTACCCCGCATGGCACACTCTAAATTTTTCATCAGTGCTCCATATGTGGCCATGAGTGGATGATGTATGGGCCACAGGAGCAGCATCCCGCTGCACCACTTTCAGATGGGTGCTTGGATGAGTGGTTGCTGGGTGGCCATGCGTATTAGCGTCTCATTTAAAAACACCCTTAGAGTGCCCCCACTACATAGCTACTAGCATCTTTACCTTTGCAAACATGAAAATGTAAAAACAGTATTAAATATTACTATTACATGATAAATAAATGATATTAATAATTAAGTTAACTTCATCATACTACCTTGGAACTGAATGGATATATGAAGAAATCATTTCTTAGGCCCACAATTGATTTGTAAAAGCATTAGATCATCAAAACATTCAGAAAAGTGCCTTGAGTTTAGCAAAATCTTTTGACAACATACTAGGGAATTAAGGGTTTCTGATTCTTTAAAAATAGATTGTCGATTGCTACTTTCTGCAGATAAAAAATAAGCAGTTAGCTGCCCCATTATCAGTACTTTTCTTTTTCCAAAGATCTGCAACACAACACACAATGGTTTTAATGTTCTTCTAATTTAATGGTAACATACCAAACTGATGGCAGAATAAAGGCTAATACTTACCTAGGAGAAGTTGCAACTGATTTTGCTTGGCCTTGAATTAGATGAAAGTTAAGGAGTACAATACAATAAATGCAATTCTCTCCATGTATTATTTTTTAAAGGAACTGGAAAAGCACGAGCAGATGAGTTCTCTATGCTCCATTTGGTTTTTAGCTGTTTGAATTTCTTTAATCTATTTGAATATTCTTTCTTTTTCTTTTTTTACAGTCTATTACTCACTTCTGCTGTGAAACTTTGAACAGATGTTTAGTTGCTTTACTTAACTAAACTAAATTCTGAACTTACCTAAAAACCCTCTATTCATTGTCTAGCATATAGTATCAGAAAGGCAGAGAAACTAAATATGCGGATCAGTTACCACCAGGGAGAATCATAAATATTTGGGCATATGCCTTTTGAAGCAGCTTATGAATCAGAAACAGTCAAATCAGTCTGAAAGTAATCACCCCAGATCTTTTGAAGCTTTGGGTTGGAATGAATGAATACAAAAATAGACAGTGCCTGTGAAAATGAAGAAGAAAACCATCTTTGCTGTCCCTGTGCTTGACTGCTGTGGGGGATTGGATGAGGTTGAGCTGATTGAAGCTCAGTCCCGACAAGACAGAGGTGATGCTGTTGGGTGGGGAAGGAAATTTGGGGGAGGGGGAAACCCCCATTATTGGGCATGTCCATCTGTCATTAGTTCATGTGTGGAGTCTGGGCTGCTCCTGGATGCACAGCTGTGCCTGGATTTGCAGGTGTTGGCTGTGGCCAGGGGCACCTTTCACCAGCTACATCTGGTGAGGACGCTCCACCCATATGCCTCAGACTCTGATCTTGCCACTGTCATCCATGCATTTGCCACCTCGAGGCCACACTATTGTAGTATGCTCTATGCGTGGCATGGTGATGGTCTGGAAGCTGCAGCTGGTGCAGAATACAGCAGCCCGTCTGCTAACTGGGACGGGTCGTAGGGAGAACATAACACCAGTACTCTGAGCACTGCACTGGCTGCTGATTGTCTTCCGGGCCCAATTCAAGGTGCTGTATTTGACATTACAAGCCCTAAATGGCCTGGGACCCGTTTACCTGAGGGACCGCCTCATTCACCAGGCCTATTAGCAGCGCCTGCAGTTGTCTGGGTGCACTCTCTTGGATCTCCCGTGTTACTGGCAGTTCTGTACAGGTAGGAGGGGTTCTTGGCAGCCTCTCCATCGCTGTGGAATGCCCTCCTGGTGGAGATCCTTCTCAGCCCAGATCTCCTTCTGTTTCACCAACAGTGTAAAACCTGACTCTTCCATCAGGTATTTTTGGGGGGCGGGTGGTTAGGATAGGGTAGATGGGAGGGTGTTTTTTTTGTCTTGCACAGCTTTGTATTTGTATTGTATAATGTTGATATTTTATATATTTATGACCTATATTTGTGTATTTTTAATGTTGATTTTATGATATGGTATTGTGTAGTGCTGAAACGAAAATCAAATTGATTCTCATAATAATTTTGTGGGAATAAAAAATTGCTGCTGAGATTTTGCAGCTTTTTCGAACCCTGATTGAAATCTTGGATGAAACTCGATTTATCGGTTTCCACAATTTACAGTTTATTGTTTACCGTGTTTACCGATTACTGTGGGTTTTTTGCAGTTTATTGGTTGTATCGGTATTGCAATTTACCATGTGCCATGTTTACCGGTTATTGTGACTTGCTATTTACTGTGTTTATTGGTTTATTGGTTACCGTGTTTATTGGTTTGTTAGTTACCATGTTTATTGGTTATTGGTTTATTACCATGTTTATTGGTTTTTGGTGTATTATTTAAGTTTGTTTTTTTGGTTATTGGTTTTGATTGGTTATTGTTTATAGGTTAATGGTTTATTGGTTTATTACCATGTTTATTTGGATTTTTTTGTTTCTGTTTATTGGATATTAGTTTATTGGTTGTTGGTTTATTACCATGTTTATTGGTTTATTGGTTACTGTGTTTATTGGTTATTGGATTTGACTCACAGGGAACCTAGTAAACAACAACCCAATAAACAGTAACTTGGTAATCGGAAATCCAATGGTAAACATCAATCCAGTAAATGGTAATTTGAGAAAAAATTCTTGACCGAGAATTGTTTAGACGGCAATTTCTCAGTTATCGTTTCTTGTTTAAAACAAGATGAGAATCGAGATTCTCAACAATAACCAAGAAAAAGTCAAAATCAGCCCTAGTATTGTAATTGTGAGCCACCCCAAGTCACCATCAGGTGAGGGTGGCATGGTAGAAATCGATTTAATTAAATAAATGAATAAATTTAAGAGATGGGCATATTTAGGTTAGAATGAAACAAAATAACTAGCTAAAATAACTAATAACAAAAAAACTAGCTGCCAGCAGATTTAAAACAATTAAAAGGAAGTACTTTTTCATTCAATGCATAATTAACTTATGGAATTTGTTGCCAGAGGACATTGTCAAGGCCAGTAGTATAGCTGGGTTTAAAAAAGGACTTGATATGTTCTCGGAAAGTAGATCCATTAATGACTATTAACCAAGTAACTTACAGGATGAACTTCTTACTGTCTGGAGCTGGAAGTGAACAACGGGGAATGAATTGCCCATTGTGACTGTTGGTTCTTCTCCCATGCGATTAAAATTGGCCACTGTCGGAGAGCAGGATGCTGGGCTTGATGGACCATTGGTCTGACTCAGTATGGCACTACTTATGTTCTTAAAATGCAAAGACAAAACCTTACTGAGCAACACTTACAAACTTATAAATTAATTCATATCGTAGTCTAGCCATTTCTTACAAAGCTAAAACTTGGTACAGGATTAGAGCTGAAATGGGTACTTAAAACTAGTACTCATGGGTAATACCCATATTTTTGGATACCGCATTGGGTACTGGATGGGTTGCCTGGTTACCAATCAGACCACTGGACACCTGAAAAATTGGTAACCTCTGGTACCAACCCTTTTGATTGTATGATTATTGAACAGGAAATCTTGTCGGAAAACCAAAAAATTGGAATGAAAATCAAATAAATCGGGACTGGAAGTTAGTTTTCCAACATCAGAAGTTGACTATCCAGGATCAGAAGTTTTTCCAGTACCAAAAATTAACTATTAGATATTGGAAGTTAATAAATCAATAAAGTAAAAACAAAAAAATGGTACCGTAAGCTGACTTTCTGGAACCAAATGTCAACATTCTGGGACATTGGGTACCAATCAGTAACCAATGTTGTCAGGTTGATTTGGGTATCCGTTTTTGCGGGTAGTCATTTCAGCTCTATACAGCCCTTCTGAAACCTCATGTTCCAAAACAAAATCATGGTAAGAGAACCACAACTCATGAACTTTGCAAACAACCATGTGACTTTGCAAGCAAGTGTCCCCTCTACAATCCCTGGACTGAAGGGAAAGGCTTTGGTTGCCTTCAATAGATGCTGGCGGCTGCTTCTCCATCACTACCATGAGAGGGAAGAACCCAGCCCAGCTAGACTGAGGGGGAGGACTCTTCTAACTCTCTAAACCTGCTGACCGGCTCCAAGGTGGTAGTTTGGCTGGCAGGTGCTAAAGACTGCTGGTTGTTTGGGGCCAGTGGACTAAGGGTGGCAAGGAAGGAGTCAGATCTTAAGTAGGGATGTTCAAAGGAGGAAAATTTTGTGTTTCTGATTACTATTCTGGTTTCAGTAGTAATTTGTGGGTGTGTTGTGTCTCAAAATTTGGGGACCTGTTTTGATTGATGTATACAGTCACATACAGGTGGACACCTGTATATGACTTGCAGGGAGCCATCTTATAGCAACCTTGTTAGGCAGAGGTACGCATTAGCCCTTTAAGGGGAAAGCTTGCTTAGGACCAAGCTAAGGGTGTGGCTTATTGTGCTCATCTGGGCAGGGTAGGGCAGCCCACTAGCCATAAAAGCCACAGTCAGAGCACTCAGGGAAGGGATACCAGGGAGTGGCAAGCGCTAACTCATTTGGGAGAAACTTGCCTCAGGGAGGGCCTGCTGCAGGAATCAGAGAGCGGTAGGAGCAACTCAAGGCCCCATTTTCTTAGTAGTTTCCCTAAAAACTGGCTTTGTGGTGTAAGCTAAAACAGGAGTCCTGGATCAGCGGTCTGCTCCTTCAGGTGCAGATAGATGGAAAACTGCCTAGATAGAGGCTTATTTATTAATTCTGATTTATACTGGAACCGGGCATAGTAGCACTAGAAAGAAAAGAGTAAGTACTGCTACTAATGAGAGGAGCATGCATCATTTCTAGGACTGCATCAAATATTTTAAAAAATCATGAGTATTTCTGAGGGTCCGAGGACTGGTCCCGAGTGTTTGGGACATTCTGAGGACCCCCTGAGAGTACTTGTGCAGTTTCTGAGGGTGGAGGCAAAGAGGGGGCCAGAGGGAGCCTGGGGGGAGGGAATGGGCCAGAGAAGAGGAGGTAGGGGCCTAGTGGGGGCTGAGGGGGTAGAGTACTTACTTAGAGTACTCCAGTGACACATGGCTTCTTCCGGGGCCAGGTAAGTTTAATAAAAGAGAAAAAATATGGGCATGCTAGGGGCCAAATAGCTCCTTCTGAACATGCTCAGACATTCCCAAGATGGTGCCCCATGTGCTGATGCTGCAAGTGCCATCTTAAAAAGGTCTGAGTATTCTCAGAAGGAGCCATTCAGCCCTTATGAGCATGCCCAGTTTTCCTTCTTTTTTTAAACACCCCACCCCTGAGCCCCCACTAGCCTCTGTCCCCATTACCAGGCTCCTGCTGGCCTTTTATCTCCTGGCCAGTGGAGGTCAGGAAAGGGGGAGCAGGGGTCTAGCACCTGCACTCAAGTGAGGTTTTCTGAAGACCAATATTTTTGGAGTCCATTCTTAGAACTTTAGAGCTCAGAAAATGGAGGTAAATACATTGTTCCTTGGTGTTTTCTGAGGAAAACCGAGGACCAAGTTGCATCACTAGTCATTTGTGTGCTAAAAGAAATGCAGGTGCTTGCTGGATCAAGGATAATGGTTAATAAGTTGCAGCTGAGGAAACCCAAGGCAGCTGGCAACCAGAAAAGTACAGGACACCCAGGTGGGAGCTGCCCTGTATTTATGTAAAGAGACTCTTATATGCTTGAATGCTTGGGCTGGCTGTAGGGTTGGGCTGAAACCCAGTATTTGTTTTTACCCGGTTTTAGTTAAGAATCACAGTTTTCAAGTTGTTTTTACGGAGAAGCCAAGAAATGAGCATTGTATTCAGTACTTGGTACCAGTAATGTCTTGATCGAGTAATGCTTATCCGATCCTTTAACAGGCTGCTGCTGTGTACCCTGCTTTTCCATGAGCACATATTCCTGAAAAACTTAAATAATTGTTTCTTCCTTATGTGGTCAGCAGGGGGACAAGAGGATACTTGATTGAATGATAAGGGCATAAATTTTATTGGAGGGTGACAAGTACAGGACAGTTTTTGATTGGTTGCCAGGGGCAAATAAAAGTCATTAGGCTGCATATTTGCCCCCCCCCTTTTTTTGAGACCTTGCAGTTACTGATAAATGTGTCCATATGTTTTTCACCATTTTTATTTTGTCTTTCTGACTTGCTTGCTCTTTTTTTGGATTATTATTATTATTATTATTAACAAACCTTTATATAGCGCCAGCAGTGTACCTGGCACTTTACAAAGTAATAAAATAGACATGGTCCCTGCCCCTAGGGCTTACAATCTGAGAGACAGGAGCTGGGGGAGAGAC
>QEPC01008309.1:4197334-4213041 GCA_003113815.1 Sphenodon punctatus | reverse complement strand
TCCAGACGTTACTTTTGCTTGGTTCCCTGTGGTGGTTGGTTTGACCACGCTTCCCGAGACCTTCCCCCGGCTAGCCCGGGAAGCGTGGTTCAAACTGACCCCATGTGGGTATTGAGCGTGATGAACATCTGGCGCACGCCGTTCATACGTTCCGGGCCCTTTGGCCCCGCGGGGGGGTTGAGCGTGGTTCAGTGTGGTTCAGCGTGATCTCGTAACGTCTGAAATCACCCATTGGCTGCTTTACTGTTTTTTTTACATTGCGGCCATTTACTCCAATGGCCGCAATGTAAAAAAACTGGTAAAGTGGCCAATGTTAAAAATCCGGTATGCTGATACCGGTGATTATCCGATTAATCTGATATACCTGATTATCGGATTTATCCGATACCGATATTCCCACCCCTACGTGTTCATGCACAGGGCTTGGCATGGGTGCTACAAAATGGACTGATGTCTTACCTGGGCTGTGTGGCTCCCACTGGAGAGATGGCTAAAGGAAGGGGTTGTGCTGTCTCATACTGTGATTGACTCAGATGTAAACAACCAACAGACAATTCTGTGGTACTCCCCGAGTACCAATTACCAAGGCACTGCTGGAAACTTGAGCCCAATCCTTGACAAGGAAATACTCATGAATAATTACTGTTCTACTCGTTTCTGCCTTACTTTAGGGAAGGGGGAGGCTACAACTGAGGTGTCTGCAGTGCCTATGGAACAAAGATTTTGTTCAGAATTTGGGCTCTGTTTAAGTTAGCCCGGAAATGAAGTGCCTTTATGCATCAGGTGCCCCTGAGCTACATGCTCCAACATGCTGTTTAGACATCCTCCTGGAGGATTAAGCTACATTTACATCACCCTTTCCCTAAGGCTCATAGGTGCCCTACATAAGAAGCCTGTGTGTTGAGGTGCCAAAAAAGTTTAACACCTAGATGGAGGCCTTAATCAAGGGGCCATAACTGATATATAAACCATTAACTCTGGGAGGCTGGACCACAGGGGCACCGGGGTTAGTGACCCGTTGTGTCGATGGCACTCCCCAGCCTGCACCTGCTACCCCAAAGTCCCTTATATCACTGCCAGCACTGCTGTGCCTGTATGTGGCCTGCTGCCCCAAAGACAGTCCCCAGCTGGCAGGGAAGGAGAAGCAGCTGTGAAGATAAATGAGGAGGCGGACCTGCGTCTGCTCCTGGTTGGCTGTGATGTACAGTGGGGCACTCTCTGTCTGGAGTGAACACCAAGACCATCACAGTCAGGAGGTGTGACCAGCAGCAAACAATGGGTTCCAATGGGAACCCAGAAGCCATTTTCATCATGCCTCCCACAGACACTCCTGCTCCTGGATTCTCCCCCCCCCCTCCTCCCTTCCCTTCATGTCTTGCCTGGACTGGCTTGCTGTGATGTGTGGTGTGGCACTCTATAGAGTGAACACCCAGAGTTTCACAGCCAGGAGGTGTGGCCAACAGCAGGCAATGAGTTCCAATGGGAAACCAGCAGCCATTAAAATCAATGGCCTGGGAGGGCTCTTGGAAAAGCTGCCTTCCAGAACAGGTCCTCCTACTCCTGGATCCTCCTTCCCCCTCCCTTCAGTAGGAGGAGCAGACAGACTGCAGTGCTGAGTGGAACCAGTCTTTACCAAAATGACTGTGGTGTGCTGCCTCAGACTACTCCTCCTTGTTAAGTTTGAGGGGGCCCTTGGACTCCTCTTAAATTAAATATTTATTTTCCTGCCCCTGGGCTGTTTGAAGTCAGGGATGGACAGATTGGGGAGAGTTATGTGCTTTAAGCTTTCTGCCTCCTGTTTGCTTCCACATGTACCTTCGGGACTTCTTTATCACCTGCTCCTTCTTAAGTGATTGATTTTTTTTTTAATTTAAAAAAGAGGGGGTTTTGTGCCTTTCTGCCTGTGTTTCCCCATGGCACATTAGGGGTAGGGAAGGGTTGAGATCTTTGACCCTATGTGTACTGTGAGGACTTGGGTCTAACCTGCTGCTTCTAAAAGTGATTGCTTTTTTAAAAGAGGTTTTACCTTGCCTGTGTTTCCCTTGGGAAGATGGGGGTGAGGGTTGAAGGGTTGTGAGCTTTGTGCCCTCTGCCCCCATGTGCACTGGACTTAGTTCTGCTTTTGCTTGGTTGCTAATTTTTCCCCCTGAGCAGATTGTGGAGGACTTTGCCATGGACCTGCCACCCCCTATCATTGTGTGTGCCCTCCTCTCTGCTCCTTTATCCTGAGTTCAATATTTTAGTATTTTGGGGTAGGAAGTGGACCCAGGGGCCAGATCCAGGAACTGGAAAGGGGCATAAAGCCTAGCTATTTGCCACATTTGTTCCCTGGGCCTGAGGTTACCAAATAGATTTAAGGGGGGTGAGCTTTTTTTGCGGTGACCCCGTCACGGACTAGACTTTGGGGTTGGTTGGTTGCTTTAGAATTACAGGTTTTTGAGGTTTTTAAAGAGTTTGCCTGTTTCAGTGTTGTTGTTAGTTCATGATTTACTCATGAGGCTAATGATTGTAAGGGTGTTGAAAAGCTATAAGTGACAAGAGTTGTGATAAGCCTGTGGCTTTTGGCTTTAACTAAGAAAACAAGTTTCTCTAAAGTTGTGGAGAGAAGCTTTAAAACATGACTGCAGTATTTGGCTGAGAAAAGAAGGCAAATGGAAAGAACTCCAAGTTAATTATTGCTTTAAGCTGAGAGTCTCAACTGTAGTTGCTTTGCTTGAAAAACCAGCAACTCATGCTTTATATACCAAATGCTTGGTACAGTAAATTTTCCTTGGGGATGGATGGGATTTTCTTGCATCTTGGGGAGGGTTTGTGAAAGTTTTCCTTGTGTTGCTCCTAATTTGGTCCAAGGCCCCAGGCAAGAGAGAAAAGGGATGCATCCTCGATCTTGTGAACTGGCTGGACCATTGCTGTTGCATTGTGCAAAGTAACCAACTTGTGTGGTGGGGTTTCTTGCATTTTGAATCTTTTACAAGAATCATTTGTGGTTGAAAGTTTTCTTTGCTTCTGATTTGGCCCAGGCATTGGCAAAAGGGAAATGGGTGCATCCTCCATCTTGTGAGCTGGATCATTGCTTGAAAAGTAGCCAATTTTGACTACTTGCATTTTGAACATTTTACAAGAATGGGGTTGATTTTTTTCCTTGCTTCTGATTCGGCCCAGGCAGGAAGGAAAGGGGGTGGGGGGTGTCATTCATCCTGTGAACTGGTCCACTGTTGCATGGTTAGGAAAGCCAATTTGGGTCCCCGCCCCCACCCCATTTTCTTTGAAGTATTAGATTTACGAAAGCTCATCTTGATTTTGATGCCTTTGTTCTGTCTGGTCCCCAGTGTGAAGTTGGCATTGCTGTCTCCTCAGGATGAATGTACCCTTTTCTCCCCTGCCCTTTACAGATTCCTTTTTGTCCTCCTTGTTCTCTGGGTCTGCTTGTGATGTTTTGGGACCAGAAAGTACTATTTTTGACAATTATACTTTCTTTCCTTTGAGGTCTTCACCCACTGGAATGTGTTTCTGTTTTCATTGTTATGTCTTTCTCCATTTGTACATATGAACTGAAAATTTTCTGTTGGTTGTCCCAGCCCTCTCTTCTGCTTGTGGGACCTCCCTCATCATCCAGTCTGTATGGTTGCTTGTTGTCAAAGAGCATGAATGAACAGTTTTCTGTTTGACTTGAAAGTAATTGTGTTGAATATGATATGCTAACAATATTTACCTTCTGTACAGTGGTGTCCATGCAAGTGAAACCTGGATAACTTCCATTTTTTAGTTGTTGTATGATTTGATGCTTGAGAAAGTTGAACTTTGAATGCTTAAATTGGTTGGGATATTTTGGTGGGCTCATTTGTGGAAAAAAATCAAAGACAACATATAGAAGCTTTCCCAAAAAAGTTGTTTGGTGACTAAAGACACTTTTAAAATACTTCCTTTGCAGATTTTGTATGCAGCCTTGTGTGGTTTTAGTCTCTGGCTGTTTTTAGATGAGCGCTGCACACTTGTACCTAAAAATCACGTGCCTGTGAAAAAGAGCGAGGACAGGGTTTAGACATGTGGGGATATGCTTTATAGCGCTTGCACGTTTTTTAAAGGCACCAATTATTGTGCCTGATATTGTGCCAATTATTGCGATGATCATTGACTGGTGTCTTTAAAAAAAAAAAATGCTTCAGTTCTATAAGGTGCGTCCCCACACGTCTTAACCCTGCCTGCACTCTTTTTCACAGTTGTGTGATTTTTAGCGCAAGCATGCAGCTAAATGGCCTTTTTGAAGGAGGAACATAAATACCAAACTGGGTCAGACCAATGGTCCATCTAGCCAAGCATCCTGTCTCCGACAGTGGCCAATCATGGTTGCTTGGGAGAAGCACTCAACAGGTCACAATGTGGGATTCATTCCCTGTTGTTTCCCCCCAACTCTCGTCATGTTCCCTGATCCTGTCTGGCTAATAGCTACTAATGGACCTATCTTCCATAAACTTGTGCAAACCTCTTTTAAACTCAGTTATAGTACTGGCCCTTACCACAGCATCTGGCAGTAGATTCCGCAACCCAATTATATGCTGATTGAAAAAATATTTTCTTTTATTTGTTTTAAATTTGCCACCCATGAGTTTCATGGAGTGTCCCCTAGCTGAGAGGGTAAGTAACTGCTCCTTGTTTATTAGTATTGTTTATCGCATTGTTAGCCTCCCTGAGATGCTGTGGGCATGAGGGGGCAGCATAAAAATGCCAATAAATAAATAAATAAATAAATTAGTTCCACACCACTCTTGATTGTATAGACTGCTATAATATCTCCTCTGTCGTCTCTTCTCCAAACTGAAGAAACCCAACCTACCAAGCCTCTACTCATACAGGAGCCTCATACGGGAGGAAATAGCTACGTTAGCCACTCTGAATTTTGCCACCCACTCTACTTGGAATTTGGGATCTTAAGGATTTGTCCATGTATTATTTTTCTCTGGTTCACTGGTCTGGGAGCTTTTAGCTTGAGGGAAGGATATTGAAAGTGCTATATCAGAGGTGGGAAATATTTTCCCTCCCAGGGACCGATTGCAGCATTTATGGTGTGCATTTTAGGATTCCACATAATCCGGTTTGTTTTTCCTTAAGGGTGTGTGAACAGAACGCAGTTCAGATGTTCGGACATACAGTCGTTCAGTTCGAAACCTGAGTTCAGGTTTGGTTGTTTGGTTTGGCCGAACTTCCAAAAATAGCGCTATCGATACCGAAATCAGGTTTTTTTCGGTATCATTTGGCCCTGAAAACCACCCTTGGTCTCCACCCCTGGTGCCAGGAAGTCTGCTCTTCAGCTGCCTCCCCCTTCCAGACATGTTTTTCCCACCCAAAGTCACGTTTTTCCCACCCCCGTACTCATCCGAACTTTTCAGAACTGTTCGGCCGTTCAAATGTTCTGTTCGGATGTTGGGTTTGGTCATCCGAACAGGCTGAGTTCGGCCCGAACAGGCTGAGTTCGGCCCAAACTCCAAACATCCATACTGCATTTGCACATCCCTATTTTTCCTGCATTTTCCGTGTATTTAGTTGTGGCCTATGCTGTCTGTATATTTCAGATACTGTAATGTTTACTTGAATTGCACCTGAAGTAAGGTACTGGAAATTTCTGTAACCTGGGCTAGCTCTTATGGTACTCCTACCATTGAAAACATTGCCTGCTGGTGGTTATTGGAGACAGATCCCTGTCAAGTTCTTACAATTTAAGAAGGACATGGGTGAGGGGAACACACACACACACACACACACACACTCCCGTTTTTTACAGATGGGGATCTGAGGCTGTAAAATTCCATATTAATTTCAATATTTGGCTTTTCCCCACCTACCATTTGCCCCACTCACTGTCTCACCAGTCATAGAACCCACCAGATGCCACTGCATAGAGGATGGACTTGTAAGAGGTTTCTTCAGCCTGTATAGTTGATATGGATACTTGGCACTTCATGTGGGGAGCTGGGGTCACCCACAAAGCTGCTAAAGAAAATAGCTCAATGTACCTGATAAGTCATGTACGTGACTCTGTGCTGCAGGAAAGTCCCAGGAAGGAGGAGGCCTGTGGGAAGGTACAAGTGCATTAGCAGCCAAGGTGGGGTTGCTTAAGACATAGTGTTGGCCATTTTATCACAGAGTGACAGAGATGAAAGGTACCTCAAGGGTCATCTAGTCCAGTCCCAGCTATTGGCACAGAAAAATCCCACCAATAGTTACAAGTAGAGACTGGGATGAACCGGAGCTCACTGATGCCTAAAATAACAGAACGATATTAGAAAAAGAAAGATCCAGATGTCCTAAACAGGGGAGCCACACCCATGCTGCAGGGGATGGCAAAAAAAACCCCTTAGTCGACTGCCAGTTCACCCAGAGGGGCCTGGGCTTGGTGGCTTTTGGTGGAATTTATTTTTCAATGCAGTTGCAGACTGTTTTGTGGGGTTGTTATATTCTTCTTTAGTGAATGTCCCTTGCTAGCCTGAGTTGTTTTGTGCTGCTTGGTTGGTAAAATGATTAAAGTGGGTGCACTCACTGCTGATCATGGACAATGTTGTGGGTACACTACTGTTGGGGTTTTTTTTTTAATGTCTACATGCAGTTGCACTTTTAGAGCAATTTTGTCTTCTGGAGCGATTGTCTAACTCTTGCTAGTCTACTTTTCTGGCAAGTTTTGATTGGATGGCCAAGCCAGCTGTCAAGTAATTGATCGACTACCAGGGCAAAATAAAAGTGTCTGCTGCCATTTTGTTCCTTCTTTTTGGTGAATTTAGCTATCTACTACAGTACTGCTGGATCTGTACATAATTAGCTGGGGGTGAGGGGTGGTCTGGCCTGGCCTGGCCTAGCGTGGTATGTTTTGGCCTGTCCATAGGGCCAATTCTAGGGGATGGGGGTTACATTTACCTTTAACATGCAATGCAGTTTTTAAAATAATTTTTTTTTTAAAATAAACGATTGGGTGCCACCACATTGCTTCTAGTTCTGCCTGCTGCTTGATTAGCACTTGGAACCATGAGGCCAGAGGGATCTCTCTGCCTCGCTCCATTTCCCTTTGCCTGGTCTGTTCAATTTACCAGTGCCACAGTACGAATACCATGCCAAGAGTGCCCTGCAGGGTGGGTGATTGTCTAATTTCTTAATTTTGTGACTGCTGGTGCCTGGGCTTGCTCATTTTGGTGGGATTTATTTTTCCATGCAGTTGCAGACTGTTTTTCAGGGTTGTTGTATTCTTCTTGATTGAATGTCCCTTGTTAGCCTGCATTTTTTTGCACTGCTTGGTTGACGTAATGATTAAAGTGGGTGCACTCACTGCTGATTGTGGGTGATGCTGTGGGTACACTACTGTTCTTTGTCTTTTAAAAAAAATTCTACATGCAGTTGCACTTAGAGCGTTTTTGTCTTCTGGAGCAATTGTCTAACTCTTTCTAGTCTGCTTTTCTGGGTAGAGCTTTGGCTGTGGGTTCAAGAAGTTTGCAACAATTTTCTGAAGTTTTCTGAGGTCAGGAATTCCAAAACTTTGGAAACAGCACCAAAAGGCCACCAAGTACTCAGGCCGATTATGCTGAACTCTAGTATTCAGCTTGAGTACTCAGAAGTACCATTTGGTACAGCCCTAGTGCAGGCCCTGCCAGCCTAGCATCTGATATACAGTTTAGGACCCAGGCTTCAGAATGGTCCAACAACTTTGATGCTTTAGGAAGAAAGAAAAAAAAGAGTATTCTGTGGGAGGGATTTCTTTCTAGGGATGGGCGAATGTGGTTCGGAAGTTCGGAGTTTGGACCGAACTTAGTCTGTTCAGTCGACTGAAACAAACTTCTGAACCGAACTCGAATTTCAAACCGAACCAAATTTACGAACTCCGTTCTGTTCGCCCATCCCTAGTGGCAACACACACCCAAAAACCTGGTTTTGAATGGCTGAACCGAACTGAATTTCCAAACTTGAATTTAGAACAGAACCGAATCGAATTTCTGAACTCTGTTCTGCTCGTCCATCCCTATTTCTTTCTGCAGCGTCAAATAAAAAACACCTCACAAGTTGGGTGTCATAAATTTATCCAACTCTGTTTTAAAGCTATTCAGATTTTTTGCTTCCATGACTTCCCCGGGAAGCTAATTCCAACAGTTCACTACTCTGATTGTTTAAAAAAAACCAACCCCACCCCCAACACATAATTTCCAGCCTAAATTTGTTTATAGCCAGCTTTTATCCATTAGGTCTTGTATCAATGCTCACCTTTAGTTAGAACAAATATTCCTCTTCTATTGTGTTAACTCCGAAGATTTTTATAATTGTCAGTGGGACGGGGGCAGCGGGACCACACACACACCACGCACCACACGCTACCTTGCGCCTGGGAATCTGGCCGAGGCGCTCCCGAGGTGGAGGAATGCCCGTCAGGATAGTATGTGGGCCAATGCCCTTGACACGAGGTCTGGGCTAGGCCCCTATCATCATAGGGCGCCGAGACTACAGGCAGAGCAAGGCCCTCACCTTGCACCACGACCACAGGCACTCGTGCACTCAGGGAGCAGGGGAATATAGTGGGGAAGGCCAGTGAGGAAGGCGTGTGTTCAGGTCCCACAGGGAAGCAGGGGCGGAGCAGGGGTTCAAGCACCAGGGCCCTCAGGGAGGGGTTGGGACACCACCGGGTCAGGGATAGCACTCGTTCACCCACTCTCCCACAATCCAACACACTCACACGTAGGGCAGTAGGGAACAACAACAATACTCTTCCAAAATCTTCACACAATACATTCACAGTCTTAGCTTAGCTTCCAGGCGGCCGGTCTGCGTTCGATCACCAGCCCTGAACGCTCCGGCTAGCCTGGCTTATAAACCCCTAACCCCGCCCTCCTTACGTTGTGCGAGCCTTGCGGAGCGGCGTAGGGGGCGTGGCGCCGCTTCCGCCGTCTGTAGGTGGGCCCCGCCCTCCTGTGGCACGGCCGGCCCTGCCCCGCTGTCAATACTGCCGGGGCCTGTGAACTCTCTGTCGGGGGGCGTGGCCTTCTCCTGCTCTCCCCCCGCCTCTAGTGTTGCAGGCGGGGCTACTTCCTGGTTCGGGCTGGAGCCGCTCCTTGTTACCGGGCTCCGTTGCCGCCCGACCTCCTCTTGCATACCGCGGCGCCGGGAAACGGTGCCGCGGATCCTGACAATAATGTAATTATACATCACCCTTCTTTTTGATAGGCTGAAGTGACTAAGCCAAGCTCTTTTAGCCTCCTCTCATAGGGTAAGTCCTCCTTCCTCTGATCATCCTGGTAGCTCTTCATTGCACTTGTTCCAGTTTACTTTCATCCTTTTTGAACATTGCTGACCAGAACTGAACACAGTATTCCAGATGTAGTCTTACCAAAGCCTTATACAGAGGCAACAATGGTGGTTAACAAGTGTGATGATGGCCCACTGCGACCCTCTTTGACCTTTTTTGGCCTACAGGCTACCATCACATTTGTTAAGGGCCATCCGGATGTTTGGCCCAGAGTTTACCTGGGCATATTGGAGGCTAGCCCAGGGAACAGCCTGCTCAACCAGACTAAAACAGGCTATCACATGTGGTATCCCTCTCAGCCTGGTCTGGAGTGGCCCCCACAACTGGCTGCTTGGTGCAGAGTGGGGGGCAGCCATCCACAGGTTTGTGTGACTCCCTGTCACCCCCTGGGCCCAGCTGCGTGAACGTTTGTTCCACAGCCAGACCTGATCATGACAAGGAAGCAAGTGACTTCTCAGTGCGGATCAGTTTGTGATGGAGCTGTTCCACTGTCACGTATGTGAATACCCAATATCTCCCAATCCCTACTGTCAGTACCATGGTTAATACATCCTAGGATAGCATTTGCCATTTTTACAGCTGTATCATATTGATGGCTCATAGTCATTTTATGGTCATTTATAACCCCCAAATCCCTCTCCTCCTCTGTTTCCAACTGATGAATTCCTAGCTGGTAATTAAAATGCTTATTATCAAACCCCAAATGCATAACCTTGCATGTTGTGCTATTAAATTTCATCCCATTCCTAACACTCCAATCCATGAAATCATGCAGTTAATCCTGTATGATTTTCTGATCCTCCCCTGCATTAGCAATTCCTCCCAACCTGGTATCCTAAGCAAACTTTAGTAGCACACTCTTACTTCCTTCACCAAAGTCAGTTATGAATAAACCAAGTAGACAGGTCCCAAGACAGGTCCTTGAGAAACTTCACTAGCAAGTTCTCTCTAGCTAGAAAATCCACCTCAACACAATTTATTTATATCCCACCTCTTCTGCTCCCATCAGCTCGAGGCGGCTAACAATAAACACACAGAATACAAAAATACTGAATTTTGAATTTATTAATTCCTACCTTTTCCAGTTTAATCAGTCATTTACCATGTGTCACAATATCAAATGCCAGTATCAAATGCCTTTTCCCTGTATCCAAAAACCCAGTTATTTTTTTTCTTTCAAAAAAGGATATCAAATTGGTCTGACATGACCTACCCTTTGTGAAACCATGCTGCATTTCATCATGTTTTCCCTTTGCTACCATGTCATTAATTATTCTCTCTTAGAGCAGATACTAACATCTTACATATCACTGAGGTTAGTTTAAAAGGCTATCATTACCCAGCTAATCTCTATTCCCTTTCTTAAAGATAGGCCCAACATTTGCTATTCTCCAATCACTAGGTACCACCCTCAAATTAATGGATTTATTGAATACCATAGCTAATGGACCTGAAATTTGATGTGCTAGCTCCTTCAATATTCTTGGATATGATTATCTGCTCCTTCTGATTTGAAAACATTTAAGTACTTTGAGTGTTGCCTCCACTCATGCTGTGGTAATTTCTATTACCCCCCACACATCATCAGCAGCTATCCTGTCTTCATAACAATGGGCCATGCCTACATTATCTTTGATTCCTATCCCATCCTTACTATACAGTGGCCCCACCTGTTCTTAGTTTATTATTTATGTAACTATAAAAGCTCTTATGTTTTTTGTGGGGTGTGGAGAGTGTCACTTCACTGGGAATAGTGGGATGAGTGGGAACAAAGACTCATTAATTAAATCAATGCTTAAGGACACACAGCCAGTGAGGTCTATTTAGGAGGGCTGGCTTCTGCAGTTACTCACCCTGTCAAGGCCAGCATATTGTGAAAGTTACATAACTTGGAAATCCAATATTACCTTTAGTACTGGATCACCTCGTGGGAAGGTGTGATGGAGCAGGCAGTAGCCCTGTTAATGGTGGCCTGCTTATCATTCCCCATTTACCTAGGAGGGTTGCTTTCAGTCTCGCACCATCATATTGGGGAGAGTGCATGCCACTGTCAGGCCCAGGAGGGGTGTGCAATTCCATTGTTTAATTAATTACAAAACGAATAAAGCCCCTTTTGTTTTCATAACCAAGGTAAGGGAAATGGATGAAGAAGCAAATGGCAGTAATTTGATTTAATTCATTTGAATGATTTCAATTGAATGATTTCATTCAAACTATAACAAAATGAATGACATGCTTACCCAAGCCCTCACTGGTCCCTTAGTACTATCATTAGACCATTTTTACTGGTGTATTTTTGTATTCTGTGTGTTTATTGTTAGCCACTTCGAGCTGATGGGAGCGGAAGAGGTGGGGTATAAATAAATAAATTAAATTAAATAAACCCTGCCCAACTTACCCTTCAGTGAAGGGAGACCTTGATTCTCAGAAGATGCAATTTCCTGCCCGTCCATCTCTGTTGCTGAAAGTAACAACCCTTTGTCACACAGGCCCTTTGGGCAGTTATGGACCATCTTCCCACACATTTTATGTGACCAATCAAGCCAACACCACAATGTCCCATTCTTTTGATTCTTACCACCATAATCCGAATAACTCCACCAAATGTCAGTAGTGACAATGTAAGAATGAGTGAACATATGAAACACACCTACATGTTCCTCAACCTGCTGGATAGAAGAAAAAAATAAATAAAACCCTAACCACCTGAGCCAATCTGGTGGAACTGGAAAAATTCCTTCTTGCCCCTTAAAAATGCCCAATTAGCAGGTGCCCACCACAGAGCAACAGCAAGGGGGAAGAACAACAGCTGTCTGGAGGGAAAGTGTTCCCAAGGTTCTGGTTGATGGTACCCCTGGTTGGAGAGTGTTGCAATTGCCCTCGTCCTCACATGTCCTGGGGAGGGGCAAACCTTCCTCAACCCAACCCAAGGGGAGGGGAGGTTTGGAGAACTGCACGTACCAGGTGAAGAGGTGCACTGGCTTGGCAGGGGAATGAGATACTCCTAACACGGCAACCCCTATATCCCACTCTCTCGGGGGCAGGAACTGAGGCAGAGAGCCCAATTCTAGGCACTCCAGTTCTTTGCTCCGAACGTTCTCCAAAAGCTTTGTTCTTTTCTTGGTTTATCTGCTTTCAGATCAAGGCCTTGGTCTTCAAAGCTATCAATGTACCAGGACCTACCTAAGACAAATGTGTATCCGTATTACCTGTGAGATACTTATCAGTGGAGAGACCTGTAGATAATGCCGGATTGACAGAATGAGAACGATGGAGTTTTAGAAAAGAGGCCAGTGGAGAGTAGGCGTTTAACCAATTGTCAAGTAATGAACATTTGCTACCTATATTAAGCACACACCTAAACATTAGCTTTTAATTTTACAGACAAGATAAAACAGATAGATGTGCACCTCTCACCCACAGAAAGAAGAATCAAATCTGGGCTGGATAAAGTTACTCACTGCCTTCTGTTTTCCTAACTATGTAATCAGTCAGAAGAACAGCATTCAAATTGCTGCAATAAGGTTCTATTGTAGCAGATGCTATTAACACCACTATTAATTATATTGGCTTCAAGTAAGTTCTCCAAAATATAAGACGTGTCACCAACAACCTGTCATTTAACAATGTTAGAGTAGATTATGGTGCATAACAGGATACACTAATGTGGATACACTGTATGGTGGTAGTAGTTTTCCTACTGTGAAGAGCAGTTATCTTTTTGCTATTAAATTCATGTCCAGGTGCAGTCTAAAAACCATAGAGGCAATCTGTTAGCAATCTATATTAATTTAACCTCTAATCTGTATTCTTGACTATCCTAATTATATCCTGCTGCCTTAGCAGAACCAAGTATGTCTTTTCTTTGTTTCAAAAAAGACATATGATTCCATAAGAACAACAAAACTTATTACTACAGGCCCAATTATTAATATTGTCTCAACACTTTTAGCTAAATCAAATTAAATAAATGTATAAAATACCCCTAGTGAGAAATGTACATTCAAATTTCATATATAGCGAGTACTATCTAAAATATGCTAGACTATAGAGCCTAGAGGGTTCTGTACTAGGATACAGAAGAATAAAAATGAGGAAAATGTATGATATCTGCATAATGTGGCCAAAGAGTGGAATTCGAGAAATATCAGTAATGTCACCAAATCCTGGGGGCCTTGGGACACTGTCACAGGTTGGAGGTCCGCACCCCCACTTTACCGGGTTTGAGTGACTCAGTTTCCCTCGTGTACAGCCCACTTGAATCAGTTTTTCTCTCTGGCCGATTCAAGCCTGCCGCAGGGACAACCCCTTTGTCACCCAAGGGCCTGATCCTTCCCGTTTACAGACTCTTTAATCTCTGGGTTTGCAAGAGCTTGAGAGCCCTTGTTGCTCACTTGTGTTCCAATGTTAGACACAGACACTTCTTCATAAAGATAAGAAGTCGGTTTATTGATTACATAAGCAAGATTGTTGATACAGAGTGGTTACTAGAAATCAAAGGTAAATATAACGTATTCCTAACCTATACTGGTTGAGTTCCTAAATAAGCATCTTACCCCACAATGGTCCATACGTTCTTCTCAGTCCTTGATGTAAGCGACTGGGTCTTCAGTCTTAGGCTTGCTAGAAAGCAGAGTCCCCTCTCTCAGTTAATGGCTTCCAGACTAACTTGCTGGCAAGATACAGGATGCAGGTGAGAGTGCTCAAGATGGCTCTGGCCAAGCAATAGCAAAGCTGACTTAATGACCCTTGCTTAAGTACCTTTCATGGTCTCTTTGTCTCGGGTTTCCCGCTCATGAGCCTGTGTCTTTCCTCACGTAGCCAACCCAGGCAAACATGAAGATCCATTTGCATCTCCATAGGGTTCCGTCTGGCAAGGGTTGCCAATACACAATCTTTTAACTGTCCCTACTTCCTGGAGTTTGGTCACGTTTCACAGTCCTGATTTTGGTTTTACAGTTCTCAATTGTAACATTACATACATGTTGCATGTTTTGCTTTACATATTTACTAGGCTTGTAGTCTACATGTAGGCCAGTATCACACATGTGTGACCCTATGTTTCTCCGTGACTGACACTAACAGAGGGAAGAGACTTGAATGAAAATGGCTACGTGAGATCTCTGGGGAATGTCTCCTCTTCACTACATGAGCTAGAATGAAGGGAACTTGGGCCCTTTTTACATGAACCTCACCCACTCGTGAACACACAGAAATCTGTGTGTTCATGGGTGGGCTCGATCCCATGTGAAGGCTGCAGCATGTGCGGTGAGTAGGGATACATGCGTGCCTGCTCCCGTCTAACATGCATCTCCACTCATCCCCATATATGGCTCAACCGGGGAAAACAAAACAGAGGTTGTTCCATGTGTGGGGATGAATGGGAGTGAGTGGGGATGTGTGTGCAGCCATGTTCACACCCCACCCACCCACTGACAATGCACCCGCGCACCCACGCACTCCCCACCCAGTGGCGCTATGTAAAAATGGTCTTGATTACTGTTTCAGTGCATGTGGAATTAATTTCAATACGTGTTGCCCTCTGATGCATGGGGTGTTCTTAGGACTCTGCAAGCCACTTATTGTGAATTAGATCCATGCCTGACCTGTTTGGTTAAAGCCAAACAGGAGACATTGGGGCCGTTGCTGGTCAGGATAATCAATGTCTCCCTTAGGGAGGATGGGGTGCCGGACTGCCCCAAGGAGGCAGTGGTGTGGTCCCTGCTGAAAAAACCATAATTGGACATTGATGTGCTGACCAATTACCAGTCGGCCTCTAACCTCCACTTTCTAGAGAAGGTTATTGAATGGATGGTGGTTCATCAGTTTCAGGAGCATCTGGACTGAATCAGTTTCCTGGTTCCCTTGCAGTCTGGATTTTGTTCGGACTATGACACTGAGACAGTGCTTGTGGCCTTTGTTGATGACCTCTCCCGAGAACTGGACCAGGGTCGTTTGACCCTGTTGATCCTACTAGATCTTTTGGCTGCATATGATACAGTTGATCATGAATTGCTGGTGACTCGGTTGCGGGACCGGGCTGGAGTGGGCGGGAGTCGGGAGGGACTGTTCTTGAACAGTGCCGCTCTTTTCTGGCTGGGAGAACTCAGCTTGTGGTGCTGGGTGATTGTTCATCCTCTCCCCAGGCCCTCACATGTGGAGTCCCGCAAGGTTCCATCTTATCTCCTCTCCTGTTCAACATGTATATTCAGCCTTTGGAGGAGGTCATCGGAGGGTTTGGTCTAAGGTGTCATTAATATGTTGATGACACCCAACTATATATCTCTCTTTCATCAGACCCAGGCCCAGCAGGCATTGCAGCGCCCAGAAAGCCCCCAGCAGGCATTGCAGCGCCCAGAAAGCCCCTCCAGGTGAGCAGGGCCCCACCCCATAGCCACAAGCCAAAGGTGCACGCCCGCGCCCAGCGGGCGGC
>QEPC01008309.1:4167771-4196695 GCA_003113815.1 Sphenodon punctatus | reverse complement strand
TCTTTTAGATTGTAAGCCACAGGTAGGGACCGCAGCTGATTATATGTTCTGTACAGCGCCAGGTTGTTACTGGCGCTTTATAAATGTTTAATAATAATAATAATAATAATGTTTACCCAATGTTTGACAGTGGTGGGGGACTGGTTGAGGGTGAGCCACTTGAAGTTGAACCCCAACAAGATGGAGGTGATGGTTGTGGGGAAAGCTGGTGGAGTGCTGGCCCCCATCATTGGTGGGGTCCCTCCTCTCCTGGTCTATAATCTGGGGGTGCTCATCCGCACCTATGCCTGGATGGCGGCTGTGGTGAAGGGTGCATTTCGCCAATTACATCTGGCATGATAACTTTAGCTGTATGTCTTAGACTTGGACCTTGCCACAATCAACCATGCTTTTATTACCTTGAGATTGGGCTACTGTAACATGCTTTACGTGGGGCTACCCATTGGTGACAGTCCGGAGACTGCAGCTGGTGCATAATACAGCAGCCCGTCTCCTTAGGGGGATGAGCTGTTATGAGTATATTACTCCAGTGCTCCGTTCTCTGCACTGGCTGCTGACAGTCTTCCAGGCCCAATTCAAGATGTTTGTTTTGACCTTTAAAGCCCTAAATGGTCTGGGACCTACTTATCTTCAGGACCGCCTCCCCCTCAGGATTCTGGATCGACTTCTGCGGTCAGCTGGAGGCACCCTCCTTGAGATTCTCTGGGTTTCCCAGGTTTCGACCATGAGGAGGGCATTCTAGGTGGCCGCTCTGCAGCTATGGAACTCCCTCCAATTGGAGGTCTGCTTGGCTTTAGACCTCCACTCTTTCTGTAGACAGTGTAAGACCTGGGCCTTTTCCGAGGGAGATGGGCTGGGTGGGCTGGGTTAGGGTGGATTTTTATTGGGTTTAAATTTTATAATATTATTTGTTTTAAAATGTTGTTAGCCACCCTGAAATGCTGTGCATGAGGGGGCAGCATAAATATACGAAAATAAATAAATTAAATAAAATGTGAAAGAACAGGGGCTGAACCATCCTATATATTGAGATTGTGCTGTGTGCCAAGTTTTTCACCAAGGCCTAGCTGGTCCTCCCACACACTCATAATGGTGTGGTTCACATCAAGCATCTGCAATCTGTCAGGCCCCCTCCACTATGCTATTTTACCTACATGGGCTACTATTGTCTCCCTCATGCTCCTGAAATTCTTTGTCTTCTATTCTGCATCCATTCTCACCTATCATCCATGCCAATTGTGGTCTGCCACCCACACCACTGTTCTCGATATCTCAAGCCCTTTCCTTGTTGTTCTGTTTAATATCTCACTCACTCACTCACACACTCACACACACACACACACACAGAGAGTACTTGCCTCTCTAAACTGTGAAGTCAGCCTTATTTACCCATCACCACATTGCTCCTTTTGCTCATATTCTGACATACAACCTAGCAGTAGTTAGAGAAAACGTAATGTCCCTAACAGCCATGCAGAAGCTTATGAGAAAGGAGTTAATGGAAAGGCAATCCAATTGCTTGAGTAATAAGTTGAATTGGGCATTCTCTGCTCCTTTTCTGTAGGAAAGCTGAAAATGGACCACTAGCAATTAGTCTCTGCACTTAGAAAGGGATAAGTACTATAGCTAGCCATTAGCTTACCTTGTGAAGTGGGTCAGGTCAGCTGAAGCATTGAGCTCCCTCATATAGCAGCTTTTCCCAGTGAGAAATTATGTCAAGGTAGGAGGAGTTTAAAGACTTTAAAGCTCTCTGTTACAGGGAGTAAAGCAGGTCAGGGTTCTGGTGGTAGAGTCTGGTGTTGATTTTTGATTAAAGTAGTCTTGCTTTGTTAAGTAAGTAAGTAAGGGAATAAATTAACTGGTATATGGTGACTCTGGGCATTTTCCCTAGGAATGTGTGAACAGAACTGGGTTCAGAAGTTCGGTCCCGTGGAGTTCGCCCTCCCCCCTCCAAGCGTTCAGAAAGTTCGGCTGCCTGGGGCACTCCAGGGGTGTTGGTGGGGGCATGGCAGACCATTGGAGACACAGCAGAAGCAGCAGCAGCAGAGACCGGAAAGGCTTGGGGCTTGGCACCCCAGGTTGCCCAGGCAGGCAGGCAGGCTTGGCGCTTGGCCCCTGGGGGTGTCTGTGGGGGCATGGCTGGCCATCTGAGACCCAGGGCAGAAGTAGCAGCAGAGGATGGGAAATTTTGGGGCTTGGTGGCTGGCCTGGCACCTCTACTTGGCTGGGCATTTCAGGCTGACAGGCATCAGCAGACCAGTGGCAAAGGCCTGGCCAGGGCTTGGTGGCTGGCACCCCTACTCAGCCAGGCATTGCAGGCTGCCAGGCATTGGTGATGCAGTGGCAGAGGCCCAGTCAGGGCTTCGTGTCTGGCATCCTTGCTTGGATGGGCATTGCAGGCTGCCCGGTTTGGCAAGTGCTCTGGGCGTGGCCATGAGTGGGTGCTCTGTATGGTACCTGTCACCTCTGCGTTATGCGGTAAGCCAGTATGGCACCCCTAATTGGCCAGGAATTGCAGGCTGCAAGGCATCAGTGGAGCAGTGGCAGAGGCCCAGTCATGGCTGGGTGTCTGGCACCACTACTCGACCGGGCGTTGCAGGCTGCAAGCATCGGTGGAGCTATTTGGCTTGCCTCGCATGAAGCACTCTGGATTTTTGGTAGGGATGGACGAACAGAACGGAGTTCGGAAATTCGGTTTGGTTTGGTTTGAAATTCGAGTTCAGAAATTCAGTTCAGTTCAGTTCGGTTAGAAATTCGAGTTCGGTTCAGAAGTTCAGTTCAGTCGACCGAACACACCGAGTTTGCTCAAATTCCAAACTTCTGAACCAAGTTCGGCCATTCAAAACCAGTTTTTTTGGTGTGTGTTGCCACTAGGGATGGGCGAACAGAACAGAGTTCGGAAATTCGGTAAGGTTCGGTTTGCTTTGAAATTTGAGTTCGGTTCGGAAGTTCGGTTTGGTCAACCAAACAGACCAAATTCGACCCAAACTCTGAACTTCCGAACCGTGTTCGCCCATCCCTAATTTTTGGTGAAAGCTCTGTGTGGCCATGAGTGGGTGCTTTGTGGTATGGCACCTGCCCCCGATGTGTTATGCATTATGGCCAGTATGGCACCACTACTTGGCCGGGCGTTGCAGGCTGGCATCATACTTGACCGCAAACCTTGAGCTGCAAATTGGGCAAACCTTGCCCAGTGGTGAATCTCGTGGACACCCAGCTCCCGCCCACCGGTGCACTCATCCAAGCAATCCCCATCTACAAGAGTGAGGAGCAAATGGCTGACATGCAGTACCATCATCATCAGCAGCAGCAGACATTAGATTGCCGGTACACAGAGCCCGTGTCACAGTAGAGGTGGCATCAGCAGAGGCAGGAGCAGCAGACATTTGATTGCCAGGGCACAGTACCCCTGGCACAGCCATGGCAGCCTCAGCAACAGAAGGAATTAGATTGCTGGGCCACAGTACCCATGGTACAGCAGCAGCAGCGGACATTGGATTGCCAGGGCACAGTAGCTGCGACTGGCACCCATACTTGGCCAGGCATTTCAGGCTGGCTGACATCAGTGGAGCAGTGACAGAGGCCTGGCCAGGGCTCAGTGGATGGCACCCCTACTTGGCCAGGCATTGCAAGCTGTCTGGTATCAGTGGAGCAGTGGCAGAGGCCCGGCCAGGGCTAGGTTGCTGGCACCCCTACTTGGCTGGCATTGCAGGCTGGCTGGCATCAGTGGAGTAGCGATAAAGGTCTGGCCAGGGATTGGTGGCTGGAACCTCTACTCAGCTGGGCATTGCAGACTGCCAGGCATCAGCGGAACAGAGGCAGAGGCACGGCCAGGGCTTCGTGGTTGGCACCCATACTCGGCCAGGCGTTGTAGGCTTCCAGGCATCAGTGGCAGCCTGACTCAGGGTGGTGCATGAGGGCAGCTTAAACTGGGGGACCAGAAAGCCAATCAGGCGCCTAAACCTCATGTCTCTGACCACTGAGAAGGCCTGCCCATTGAGCGCAATCATTTGCCCCAACCTGCGCATGACTTTCAGTTGAAAGCCACGCTGACCTCCACATCCTGCATCTGCCAATGGACTTGGAAGCTTCCCCCACCCCAGTTCTTCCATGGTGCACTGACATTTCTGGGCCTCAACTGGTGGATGCTGCTGCTATTGCTACTCCTCTCCCTGCTGCCATTGCCTGGGAATAGGGCCCTGCCTCTTGCAGCCAAGGTGGGATCCACCAGCCCTGGACTGCTGGGGATCACATGAATAATGGGCGACATTGGTGGTCCATGATGAACATCCAACCCTGAAACACCTGCACCTGTTCCTGCAGCCGCAGCAGAGACAGCTGCAGCCTCCTGGACTGCAGGCCTTCCAGTGCCTCCCTGCGTGGCAGTGGAGGATGCTGGCAGGAGGTGACGCTGAACCACACCCCTAGTGCCACGCAGGGTAGGAAGGCAGGCTGAGGCAGGGTTCAAGCTTAGCCCACAGGGCGGGAAGACAGGCACTTTGGCATGAATAGAAGGCAGGCTGAGGCAGGGTTTGAGCTTTGCCCACAGGGCGGGCAGACAGGCACTTTGGCATGAGCAGAAGTCAGGCTGAGGCAGGGTATAACACCCAATCTAATCTAAATAAATGAAACTATAAGGTAAATGTGTGGAAACGGGTGAAATATGAGGAGGGTGGCAATGGATTGGGAGGAACACAAACTGCTGATAGAGGGAGAGTTCTGAAAAGACCTGTGGACTGGATCAGTGGCTAGCTCAGAATGAATTGGAAGGGAGGAGGGCAATGACTTTTTTTACTTGCTGTGCCCACCTTACCACCAGTCCCATTGGTTCTGTGCAGCCTAGCCCGTGGCCAATCACAGACTGTCAAGCCAGTGGTCTGAGGAAAAGAGGGATGGTGACTGGACAGGCTGGCTGGTAGTCCAAGTCTCTCTCTACCCCGGGGGCCAAGAAGTCTGCTCCTCAGGTGCCCCCACCTCCCTGGGCCTGCCAGCCAGGTTTTTCCCACCCGAATGCGCCCAAATGCGCCCAAACTGTTCAGGGGTTTCCACGTTCAGTTCGGGTGTCTGGTTTGGGCATCCAAACTGGCTGAGTTTGGGCTGAGCTCTGAACATCTTAACTGCATTTGCACAGCCCTAATTTTTACACACACCTTAAACTTCTGGATTTTTCAATCTTCTGGGATTACAAATCCATAAGTAAGTTCTGGATTCATTGTTCACATAATGTCCTGAGGCAGTTCCTGGATGCATTCTTCACAAAAACCCTGCCCTGAGGCAGCCTAAAGTAGTTGCAGCTGTAAATGTTACAGGCTTCCATGGAAACCAAGTGACCACAACTGCCTGGAGCTAAGCAGTTTACCAGGAGAACCTTTTACACACAAAAGTTCTGGGAGAAGTTCTATGCAAAAGTTGAAAGATTTGGATACATGCAGAAAAAATGTGTGTGTAAAAACATCCTCTGTATGCTTTAGGGAAGCTTTGGATTCTCCTGTCCTGAAAGGCTTTAGTCATCTGACAGGATAACTTCCCTCTTAGATATTTGAAAGGTCTGATTATGAGAGTATCACCTAGATCCTCTTCCACCTCAACAAGCTGATGGGAAATGGATGAAGGCTATAAATTCATCATCTCCCCAGGATCTCACGTGTGGGGTCCAGCAGGGATCAATATTGTCCATGCTCCTGTTCAATGTATATTAGGGATGTGCAAACAGAATGGGGTTCGTATGTTTGGGCGTTTGGCCATTCAGCTCAAAAACTTAGTTTGGGTTCATGAGTTCGGTCCCGCCAGGTTTGGACCCCCCTCCCCCAAACGTTCTGAAAGTGCGGACCTGCCTGGATGCTTGGGGTGCTCCAGAGGGGTCCGTGGGGGCATGGCAGGCCATCTGAGACACAGCAGCATCAGCAGAGACTGAGAAGGCTTGGGGCTTGGCACCCCAGGTGGCCCATGCAGGCAGGCTTGGCGCTCAGTCCCTGGGTGTGCCCATGGGGCATGGCTGGCCATCTGAGACCCAGCGGTGGCAGCAGCAGCAGACATTAGATTTCCAGGGCACAGAACCCATGGCACAGAAGAAGCGGACATTGGATTACCGAGGCATAGAACCCATGTCACAGCAGAGGCAGCAGAAGTGGACATTGGATTGTTGGGGCACAGAACCCATGGCACAGCAGGGGCAGCAGAAGTGGACATTGGATTGTCGGGGCACAGAACCCTTGACACAGCAGAAGCAGCAACGGTAGCAGCAGCAGTCTGGCAGCGTGGCATGAGCAGTGTAAGGCAGGCTGAGGCAGGGTTCAAGGTTGGCAACCAGGGCGGGCAGACAGGCAGCGTGGCATGAGAGGCAGTAGGGAAGGCAGGCTGGTACCTTGGAATGGCACTCAGATAGGCTGGCGAAGACTGTGCAGTGTGCGTGAGAGAGAGCCAGTCAGATAGGAGGGCCAAGATCATCTAGCCAGAGGCTGGCTGGCAGGCTCACAGCTTCCCAGTTCCCAATGTCACCCAGAATCATGAGATCAGTCAGATAGGCTGGCTGAGGCCATCGAGAGAGAGAGAGAGAGAGAGAGGCAGGGCGGGCACCGGGCATTGGAAGGAAGGGATAGCACCTCAGCAACAGGAGCCCAGATTCAGGAGGAGCCCCGTCCCAAGACTGCCCCTGGCATGGGTAGGCGTGTGCCAATGCACCATCAATCCATGTCCAGGGGCAGCGTGGGGAATCTCAGCAGCGGAAGGTTGATCTTGATGAAAAGCAACTGCTCCACCAACATGGCGCCCAGTCTCAGGCGGTGCGGCGAGCAAATGTCCCCCACCATAGAGAACACCCACTCGCTGGGGACACTCATTGGTGGGCAGGACAACAGACCCTTGGCCACTTTGGACAGGGCCAGCCACATGTCCCTCCGAGAGCTGTGTCTCCACCATGTTCTGCCCCTCCAATCAGCGCTGTCAGAGGTGCATCACCCGATGTGTCCAGAAGGCAGGAGGGGGCAAAAAATCCTCCATATGGGTGCATTTTAAGTTGGAGTGGGTGGATGATCCTCCCAGTGAGGTGCAGTTTATTTATTTATTTATATTTTAAACATTTGTTAGTCGCCCCCCATGCCTATGGCATCCCGGGACGACGTACAATCCAATAAAATATTCATAAAAAATAATGATTTTTTAAAACCCTTAAAAACACACCAATATAAACCAAAACAGGTTGGGAGAATAAAATAAAAATAAAAGGTAGGGAAGCGTAAATACTCTAACCTCCCCCTCTCTCCCCTTCCGAAAGACCTGGGCAAACAGCCAGATTTTACAAGCCCACCGGAATGTCAAAAGACTCGGGGTCAGGCGAGCTTCCTCAGGGAGTGAATTCCAAAGGCGCAGCCTGGCCACCAAGAATGCCCTCTCCATTGTGGTTCCCTGCTTAACACAGGGGACCTCCAAGAAGGCACCCCTGGCAGACCGAAGGAGCCACTCTGGGATGCGGAGGGCGAGGCGATCCCTGGGGTATGAGGGGCCCAGACTGTGAAGGGCCTTATTGATCAATACCAATACCTTGAACCTGGCTTGGCACGCTATTGGCAACCAGTTTGTGCCAGAAGGTGGTGAAGCATGGGCAGGTGCTCACCAACCTTGACACAACTGCCATGGTGAGGCACCTCAAGGGATGCCACAGCGGTGTTCTGCTAAGCAGGCAGACAGAAGCAGTGGATGCCAGCGGGTTTCCGACTACAGCAGCCAGTTGTCCGCCTCCATCAGTGGGCAAGCGTCCTCCTCGAGCAGCTACCTCTAGCAGCAGGAGCGGTAGTGCTGCTAGGGTGGGAGCAGCAGTGCAGCAGCAGCCAGTTGAGGCCCAGAAGTGTCAGTGCACTATGGAGGAGCTGGGGTGGTTGCAGCTGCCATGTCAATTGGCAGCTGCAGGACATGGAAGGTGGTGTGGTTTCAACTGAAAGCCACATGCATGTTGGGGGAAATGATTGCGCTCGATGGGCATCCCTACTCAGTGGTCAGGGATATGGGGTTTAGGCACCTGATTGACTTCTTGGCCCCCCAGTTTAAGCTGCCCTCGCGCACCACACTGAGTCGGCAGGTGGTGCCAACCTTGTACAGGGCTTTAAAGGAGCGGGTGAGGGAACAGCTGGCAGGGACTGGTGATGCCACTGTTCACTTAACCACTGACCTGTGGTTGAGCAGAAATGCGCAGCACGCCTATCTGGAAGTAATGGGGTACTGGTGGCAGGACGCGGAGGCAGCATTTGCCAGTGGCAGGAGACATCCCGAAACAGGGTATAGGTGGGCCCTGCTTCAAGCGGACGTCATGGATGAGCCCCACACCACTCGGAACATCGAGGCAGCCCCGACCACCATGGTGATGGAGTGGGTCACACCAGGTGTGCCCTTCACCAAGGGGTGCATGGTGACTGGTGACTATAGTGACTATAGATGACTGGTGACTATAGTGGTGAAGGCAGTCTGTGAGGGGGGCTTCACCAGCATCCCTTGCGCTGCACACACCCTTCACCTGGTGGTTAGGGATGCTCTGGGCTTGGGGGAGAAGGGGATTGGGGAAGGAACCCTTAGCTCCCTGATTGAGAGGAGGAGGAAGCTGGCCATTTTCTTTAACCAGAGCTTGAAGGGCAGCGACCTCCTCCAGGCGAAACAGGTAGAGGAAGGCTCCCAAGTACATCAGCTGGTGCAGGATGTGTCGTCCAGGTGGAATTCCATGTTCCTGATGCTCGAGCAGCTTCTCAAGCAGAAAGTCGCCTTGCATCAGGTTCAACTGGTGAGGGACAGCGGGGCAGCTCCAGGATACAATGGGGCAGAATGGGAGATCCTGGCTCACACTGTCTTTGTTCTGAGACCGTTCCTGGCCGTGACGGAGACCATCAGCTCCTCCATGGCCACCATCAGCCAGGTGACCCCTCTGGTCCAGAGTCTCCTCAGGAGGCTGGATGAGATTCTCCAGGGGAAGGATTGTGACCCTTATGGCAGGAAGCTGGCGGCTGAGGTGGTTGCTCTGGTGCGGTGGCTGAAGGTGCAGTTAGATGAGCTCCTTCAGGTGGAGGAATATGTCTTGGCAACCATGCTGGACCCCAGGGTCAAGGGCAGTGTAGAATGCCGGACACAGATCTATGGGTACTGGGAGGGTGAGCTTGTGGAGGGAGTCTGGCAGGCAGAGAGGGCTCTGGAGAGTGTGCGGCAGCAGTAGTAGGACACTCCCGGGGATGGTGGGAATGGGAGCAGCCACCCCTTTCAGCCCTCAGGGTCTATCCTTGCCCCCAGCCCTAGCAGTAGCAGCACCAGCGGCAAGGTGAGCAGCAGCAGCACCCCTATTGCGAGCAGCAGCTCATATGTGGAGGCCACTCTGGTGAGCATGGGCCCGTGCACAGCAGGGCAGGCAGCGTGGCTAAGGGCAGTGTTGGAGGTGGTGCCAAAGGACAGTTACGTGAGGGAGTATGACAGCACCTCAGCAGCAGTGAAGGAGGAGGAGCCATGCATTGATCCCAGCAGCGATCCCTTGGCCCACTGCTGGGAGCCTCTGAAGTCTGTCTCCCAAAATCAGGCCTGTTCGGTTTGGGGTGTGGTGATGGGCTCGGGCTGCTGCTGATGCCTGGCACTCCACTGGCACCACTCCTGCCACCTCTGCCGCATGCCCCATTGCCTGTCTTACAAGCAGCAGACTGGTCTCTCCTGCTTCCCTTCTCCATTCTCCCACCCAAAGAATGCCCATGAAGATTTTATATATATATAAATAATATATATAATTTATTTTTTCAAATTGGTAATCTAATATTATATATATCTACACTAACTCTAATTGCTATTAACTATTCTAAAACCTATGGAACTAAATGGAATATTATCTAATATTTACAAAGGCCTAGTCCTACAAACACACTATAAAATATTAAAACTGAATCACTACACACTATCTCTATCTCTATAACTAAGCTAACTCCTACAACTGTCTCTTATACACATCTAGATGTGTATAAGAGACAGCACTATCTCTATCTCTATAACTAAGCTAACTCCTACAACTATCTATCTGTAGTATCTAATATCTCTATATACACAGGGATGGGGGGGCACAGATAGCTCACAACAAACAACAAGGGAGGGGCACAAAACTGAAATGAAACCTAAATCAATCTAATGCTACTCTAAATAAATCCAAAAACGGGAAGGGAATCAGGGGGAATATATACAGGAAGGAGGGAAGGATTCAATGGAGGGGAGAGAGAAATAACACAGGGAGGGGTAAAAAAATAAAAATAACACCTAAATTTATCTAATCTAAATAAATGAAACTATGGTGATAAATGGGTGGAAATGGGTGAAATAGGAGGGGGATGGCAATGGATTGGGAGGAACACAAACTTCTGGGAGAGGGAAAGTTCTGAAAATGCCTGCTGACAGGATCAGTGGCTAGTTCATAACAAACTGGAAAGTGGGGAGGGCAATCACTTTTGTTACTTGCCACGCCCGCCTTATCACAAGCCCCATTGGCTCCATGCAGCCTAGCCCGTGGCCAGTCGCAGACTGCAAGCCAGTGATCTGAGGAAAAGAGGGATGGTGATTGGGCAGACTGGCTGCTAGTCCAAGCCTCTCTCCACACCTGGGGCCAGGAAGTCTGTTCCTCAGCTGCTCCTCTCTTCTCTGGACCTGCCAGCCAGGCTTTTACCGCCCGAATGTACCCAAACTCATCCGAACGCATCCAAACTGTTTGGGGGTTTCCGCTTTCAGTTCGGGCGTTTGGGTTCGGCCATCCAAACTGGCTGAGTTCGGGACGAACTCCGAACATCCAAACCGTGTTCGCACATCCCTAATGTATATATGCAGCCGTTGGGGGAGGTTGTTAGGGGGTATGGTGTGAGATGTCATCAATATGCTGATGACACCGAACTATACCTCTCTCTTTCATCAGACTCAGATCCAGCAGTCTCGTTGCTTACCCGGTGCTTGTCAGTTGTGGGGGATTGGATTCGGGGAAGTCGACTGAAACTGAATCCTGACAAGACAGAGGTAATGGTTGTGGGTAAAGTAGAGGGTGCCCTACCCCCGAGCGTCTAGGGTATCGACCATACAAAGGGCATTCTTGGTGGCCGCACCACGGCTGTGGAATGCCCTCCTGTCAGAGGTCCTTCTGTCTGCAGACCTCCCCTCTTTTCGTAGACAATCTAAGACCTGGCTATTCTGCTTGGCCTTTGGGGAGGGGGAAGGAGAGGGTGGTTGAGGGTGGGTGGTTAGATGGGGTGTTATTGCTGCTTTTATGTATTACTGTTTTAAATTTGTTTTTAGATGTTTTATTGTTGTACGCCTCCCCGAGCTGTCTGTGGAAGAAGGAGTCGGCATAAAGCTGAATTAAATGAATAAATAAATTAAATTTAAAAATATATAAAAACCCCTATCCCTAGAGACTCATACTTCAATGAATAGACATTTAGACTGTAGTTTAGAGAACCTAAAATATCTACATTTCTTGCTATGAGGCATGAATCAATCTAAAAGGAAAATGCATAATAAAAATTAACCTGAGAAGGTGTGAAGAGCTATGGCTGAGCATATGAGATGAAATCAATCTCATTAAAATGACTATTATTTATTTTTATTTATTATATTTAAAAGATTTGTTACCCCGCAACTCCTGCCACAGGCAGCTCGAGGCGGCTTACAGTCATTAAAACATCACAATAATCATAAAAGAAGGAAAGTAACACATCCCACCCCCAAATACCCAATCCCTCCACCCCACCACTACCCATCTTCCCCGCCAAATGCCTGGCAGAACAGCTAGATAGATCTTACAACTTTTCTGAGAGGAGGGACGATCCGGGGTCAACCGGGCCTCTACTGGGAGTTCCACAGTCATGGTGCGGTCACTGAGAATGCCCTCTTCTGCACACACCACTCCGACTCAGGGGATCTCAAGCAGGGCACCCCCGGATGACCCCAGAGGCCAATCCAGGACCCGTGGAGTGAGGCAGTCTCGCAGATAGGTAGGGCCCAGGCCATTTAGGGCTTTATTGGCCAAGACCAACAATTTGAATTGAGCTCGGAAAACCACCAGCAGCCATTGCAGATAATGGTGTAATATGCCCAGTCCCACTAGGAGATGGGGCACCACATTCTGCACCTGCTGCAATTTCTGAGCCGTCACCATGGGTAGCCCCACATAGAATGCAGTCTAGAGGTGATGAAAGCATGGATGACAGTGGCCAGGTCCAAGTCAAACAAACGGCCGAAGCCATTGCACCAGATGTAATTGGCAAAAAGCACTCCTCACCACAGCCTCCACCTGGAGATCCAGTTGGAGCTGCACATCGAGGAGCACCCCCAGACTCTACCTTACCCACTAGCATCACTTCTGTCTTGTCAGAATTCAGCCTCAGTCGATTGGCCAGTCCCGCACAGCCGCCAAACACCAAGTAAGCACTGAGACTACTGGGCCTGGGTCTGTTGAAAAAGAGAGGTACAGCTGGGTGTCATCAACATATTGATGACACCACACACTGAGCCACCTCACTGAGCAGCTGCAAATATATGTTGAACAGGAGACGGGACAAAACAGAACCCTGCGGGACTCCACACGAGAGGTCTTGGTATGATAAAAAATAATCCCCGAGCACCACCTGCTGTGTTCTTCCGGTCAGGAAAGAGCGGAACCATTCAAGAACAGTCCCGCCCACCCCTGAACAGTCCTGCAGGCACATCACCAACTTCTCATAATCAACAGTGTCAAATGCAGCCAACAGATCTAACAATATCAACAGGGTCGATGGAACGACCCCGATACAATTCCCAGCGTAAGTTATCTACCAAAGCCACAAGCACAGTCTCGGTGCCATCCCCAGACTGAGAGAAAACCGATGTGATCAAGATGATCCTGCAGCTGCCGAGCCACTACCCATTCAATAACCTTCCCTTGTTTGTCAGGAGGTTACATTTGCTTGCAGGCTATTTAGGCTATTTGTCTAAGTCTCCATGACTGAATTAACAAAAAATATGTATTGTTTCCTGAAGTAAACTTACAAATGCAAGAAATCGCACCTTCAGGTAACCACACAGTCAAGATTTGAACCCTTGACTTATCGGTCTCTTGTGCCCTGATCTACCACCAGCAATAGGATAAAGGGCTCACTGTAGTGTTTTACACTGCTTTTAAACGAGGGCGCGCTGAAGCGCCTCCCAAATGCCGCATTAAAGCAAAGCCGCCGGAAGTGACGTTCTCCCTGTTGCCGGCGGCGGCAGCGGCTGGAGACACGGGGCTTTGCAGCGGCGCGTTCTTAAGACTTCAATTATTAGGCTTAAGAACACGCCACTCCAAAGCCCCATGTCTCCAGCCGCCACCGGCAACGGGGAGAACGTCACTTCCGGCGGCTTTACTTTAATGCGGCGTTTGGGAGGTGCTTCAGCGCGCCCTCGTTTAAAAGCAGCCTCATTTAGCCAGTAGGGAAGGAGAATGCATACTGCCCAACAATGTATATAGCTGTTTGTAAGGGCACTAAAGGTGCAGTTTTAGTGTGGCTGGGTAACTAAGGTTTGCGACTGCTGTGGCAGGGGTTATGTGTTTAATGGTCCTTTATTTACTTCCTGCAAATATTTGTAAAAAACAAAATGAAGTTTCAGGTTGCATCCTGCATCCATTTGGGTCAATGGAAGCTGAGCTGTGAAACTAAGAACTTCTCCTTCATTATTAAAAACAAAAAGAGACAAATCTTTCTCTGATGTTTAACAGAGCATCTTTGATTTGCCTACAACAGCCTTGACCCACCAACCTTTCTAGTACTCTGTCAAAAGACTTACCTGAGAAATCACTCAGACCTCCCCACCTCACCCCCTGGTGAGCAGAACATGCTCTCCAAGCTTTCAGGGGTCACTGGGTAGCCTCTATGGGAAATAGCTAATCCATCCTGCCACATAAACCTGCAGTTTCCCTTTAATAAAGTCTTTCCCTGGCTGTCCATCAGGCCCAAATCCTTGTTTGCGGGACTTGATCCTGTTACAAGTATTTATAAAAACTGATGTCTGCGCATTTAGGTTTGGATATCTGGCCTCCTTTTCCCCTATAGCCAGCCCAAACATCATCCGAGTATATTGGCCCCTCTGGTTAGGTTCACCAAATTGTTGTGTCATCAGTTTCTTAAATCATTCAGCAAGGCCCTCAGGTTAAGAGATATAAAGTCCCCTCCTGGGTTGGGTTCCCCGCTGCTTTAACCTGCAGCCTATTCCTTGTTTAGGACCAGCATTTACTTGCCCCTTTTCCAGTATAAAGGCACTTTCACACCTGTGTGAAAGGGTCATTAGAAGATTGGGAGAGGGGAAGTGCATGCGAATCAGGAGTGTCTTGGATAAGGTCAGAATACCAAGACGTGCCTGATTGCAGCTATTATGTGCATTTGCAAAGACGATTGACAAAGCTGAAATTCACAGTGGGTTGGGGCCTGGTTGGGGTCTCATCACCCACTGCTTCCTTCTTTCCCCCCATTCCTCCATTCTCTCTTGGAGGGACAGGATATCCACCCCCCATGTCCCCACCCTGAAACCTGTCTGGGGCACTAGCCTTGTGCCATATCCTCCCTCAGGCATGTGTGGTCATGCCCTGCAGTTCTGTGGGAAATGTTGCCCAAGCTGCTGAAAAAACCCTCCTGGGAGGGAGAAGGTATGTCTGAGATACAATAAAGAGCAATGGGGGAGGGGAAGGGTGAGATGTGCTTTCTGAATTACAGAGGGGGACAGGGGAGGCTGCCCCCCTACCTTTTTGATAGCCTCCTTAGCCACTGGCTTTAGAAGGCTACAGGAGGGACATGATTTCATTGAGGGCACCCCTACCTTTTTCCTTATAATTCAAGCCCTGGTGAGATGTTCACCTTGTGTGCCCCTGCAAGCATCTGCTCCAGGGAGGGAAGATGAATGCCATCTTGCCATCATAGCTAGAGGGGAAAAATATGGTGCTCCAGTCTACCGTTGCAGGGGTAGGGGACTGCTGTTGGTGCTCGGTAGGACTGAGATGAGAGCAAGTATTCCCATTCTTCAGGGAAATACTAACCTTTCTGGAGCACTTGCAAGTGTTTGTTGGTACCTCATCAGTCTCCAGTGATTCTGCACTTCCAGCATTGTCGATACTGGTGCTTGTGACTTTCTGTCATTTCCCATCAATTTTGTCACTTTCCAGAATTTTCCATATTTTTTGTAATTTTTGTTACTTTTCATCACTTACCACTTTTATAGCACTTATCCAGCACATATGCATCTTTACAGCCCCTGGGGGTGCACGTGGAGTATGCATGAGACTTAGAATTAGCCCCATATCAGCTCTGTTCTTCTCTCAAAAAATAATGGCAAAAACAGAGGAAAAGTTGATAAGTTTCCATGTTGCATGAATGAAGGTGAATTATCTGTTTCCAACAGAAACAGCATTCATCTTGATTTGCAGAGGTGTGCACCAGAGGCCCATTTCATTTTTGTTTTCATTTTTTGTTTTTGTTATTTAAATCTGTCATTTTTGTTTTCATAAATATCAAGTGTTTTTATTTTTGTTTTTGCTTTAGTTTTTGTTTTCCACTGGTTTCAATGGAAAACACATTTTCGGCTGTAACTCCCTCCCTCTCCCCCCATATTTGACTGAAACATGGAGGGATTCTACCTCCAATGGAAGGAATTAATTGTACCAAATTCCAAAAACGTTGGATAAAGGAATCCAATTTTATAAGCAGTTGAATTATTTTATTTTGCAAAAATCTTCATATACATTTTTAGCTGTAACTTTTTTGCCTTACATTTAATGTAGATGAAACTTGGCACGTTTATATTCCTTCCCATATTTACTATCTCTGCCAACTTTCAGAAGGATTGGATAAAGGGTCCTGGTGGTATAAGCAAATAAATTTTAAATGTATATGTTGCAGGCTGCCCCCTGGTGGTGGGCCCAAATCCTGTCTCCTTTGTTTTTGATGCTGATAAAGGGAGGAGAGATTCCACAGACATGGTCCTGTAGCACTATTATTCCCATCTTTAAGAAGGGGAATTATTATGATCCTGTATGCTATAGACCAATTAGTTTACTGTCTATAGCAGGCAAAGTTTATGTCAAGTCCCTGCTTAGTTGTCTCCAGAGATGGGCGGACTAAAGGGCTGTTATCCCTGATGAACAGTTTGGTTTTTGGGAAGGCCAGTCTACTCTCAACTGTTATATCCTTTCTCACATCATTTCATTCATTCATTTGTTTATTACGGCTTAGCTTCTGCTATTGCCAGAATCAGTACAAACATATATAAATATCAGGGTTAAAACAATATACAATACTAAAACATATAGCCAAATAAAACACAAAAGATAGGGCCCAACACTAATACTCCTTGACTCCCGTAGAGATACATAGTTGGTAATTAATACAGATACTTAGTTAGAGCTAATTAGCCCGCCCCAAATCAATTTCCTTAAGGTGGATCTATCTAAACTATCCTCCTTACTTGCCCACCGTTCAGAGAAGAGACCTGCCCATAACCAGTGTGCAGATTTGCACTCAGACATGTAAGTTTTCTATTATTTATACAATTAGTAGTTGTCTCCATATTTGCAGGGAAATGCATAATAATAAAGTCTATTGTTGTACTAGACTATTGGCTGTATCAAAATAATAAGACAACCAATATAATGTAATAAGTACATCTCATCAGGGGCTCCTTGGTTGTACTCGACTGTGTCTGACACCCTAGCTGACAGATTCCTCTTCCTCATCAAGGTAGACTCAAGGAGGGGGAACTACTCAGATATCCCCACCAATCTCATATCGTAGTAACACTCATAGTTTCCTTCACTTCATTTAAAGTAGTACATACATGGCTGATATTAACAGTAAGTTTACCCCCTTGTATTGCGTCCCTATACCTGTGCAAGGAGGATGCTACCACCTAAGAAAGGTATCCCCGGTCTTCCATTCCCCTTACATACCATTGCCTCCCCTCTGACAATTTCAGGGGGCAGCAGATGAATTCCTGATACAGGCCACAGCCCTACAGAAATTGGCCGCGGCCCTAGACCGCTCCGAGTCAATGGGGTATAGTAATTCATTCAAGGTCTTATTAGTTGCAACCCTCTTCACACGATAGTCCCCCAGGTACCTGAGTCTTAAACCATCAAATGCCGGGCAGTGCAAAATTATATGAGTAGGGGTGTCTACCACTCCCTGCTGACACATATCACAGATGCGCTAGTCCCAAGGGATCCTAGCATATCGTCCTTCCAGCATAACCGAGGGGAACACGTTAGCCCTCATCCTGAAAAATGCAATTCGACTATTAGCATCCTGCCAGTCAAACAAGTAATAATGATTAGGTCTCTGGAAGTTGAAGAAGGGGTGATAAACATTAAACTGGGGTGCCACCTCCTGAGCTCCTCGTAGAACATTTTCTGACTGAGCTGCCTGGTCCCATACCCGTCTATATACTAATTTCTTACATGCCGCCCATCCCAATCTTCCCAGATCCGAGCAAGCAAACCCCAGTCTAGCAATTTCTTGGGTGAATCCCAGTATCCAGTGATTTTCGAGCCCGGCTACGATTGTTTCATTAACCAGTCTATTGTTGGAACAAGAAAAGAGTGACCTCTTAAGCCAGAAGCTAAGCCACTGCAAAGTAGCATGCACTCCTAAAGGGGGAACAAATGTTCCTGCCCTTAGAATTACCTGGGGAGTTCCACGAGGGCCCCCCAAGATTGACCGCAGAAAAGCATTCTGCAAGCTTTCCAATTTGGAACTATATTCCAGGCCCCATATCGGGAATGCGTACAAAAGCTGGTTGATTACCTTGGCTTTAAAGTTGTAGAGCTGGCAAGGCAAGGCGGCCTCCTTTACCAAAATAAAATTTGGTAATAGCCACAGCTGTTTGGCTAGCCTGTGCCACCGCAGCATCATAATGGGCTTTCCAGCTAACGCTGGCTGATATTATCACCCCCAGGTATTTAAAGGCCTTAACCTGTTCGATCTGGGTCTCATGGATGGTCCAGTGATGTTTTTTGTGAGTTCCTCTAGGACCCACCACCAGCACTTTGGTTTTGGCAAAATTTATAGATAACAACTCCACCCGACAATATTCGCCAAAAGCCTCCAGCGCCCGCCTCATCCCCACCAAGGACTGGGAGATAATCACCGTGTCATCTGCGTAAAGTAGCAGCCCTAGTTCCCGCTCTCCAATTTTAGGAGGATGAGTATTATACCTTCTCATGAAGGCTACTACGTTGTTCACATACAGGTTAAAGAGCGTCGGTGCCAGAAGGCACCCCTGCCTAACCCCAGAATTAACCTGGACCGGCTCTGAGAGCACCCCCTGATTGCTGACCCTGACCTGCAGATAGTTCCCTGTATGCAGTTTAATTATAAGAAAGAGGAGCCTAGGTTCTATATCCAAGGCCTGAAGTTTAAGCCACAGGCGCTCCCTGCAGATGGAATCGAATGCCTTTTCAAGGTCGACAAAGCATAAGAAAAGTGGCGCGCCTCTTGCTATAAATTTGGTGATCAGCGCCGCCAGCACAAAGATGTGATCGGTTGTCCCCGCTCCCTTGCAGAACCCAATCTGTTCGGGTTCTATTATACCATTTCCATCAATCCAAAACTGCAGTTTGGCCAGCAAGAGCCGAGAATATAATTTGGCGACCACGCTTAGTAGGCTTATCGGTCGATAATTACTCGGTTCCATTGGGTCCCCCTTCTTATATATGGGAACTACCGTGGACTGCAACCAAGTCTGCGGAAGTGTGCCGTGCTCATTTATGTATGTAAATAGTGGGGCTAAAAGCTCCGCCCAATATCGTGGGTCACTTTTCAAAAGTTCCGCCATCACAAAATCCTGCCCTGGGGCTTTCCCACTTTTAAGGGATTCAATCTGAGAGATAACCTCTTCCACCGAGACTGGCTGCCTCTTTGGGAGTTCATCTATGGCATCAATCTCCACTATAGAGAGAATGGTGCCTTTCTTAGTATACAACTTCCCATAGAAATCCAGCCATGTTCCCATAGTAGGCGAGCCTCTGCCACCCTTACCTCTTCCTTGGGGAAGGGAATGGATAATTTCCCAAAATACCCTCATGTTCTGATCACTGGCTGCTCGAATAAGTTTCCCCCATAACGCTTCTTGAGCGGTTTTCAATTTGCTCTTTAGTAATTGGCGGTACCTCTTCCTTATTTGGGATAATGCTAGCCTCAAGGAATAGCTAGGGAAAGCCTTCACTTTCCTTGCTATATTTCTTAATTGTGCTCTTACATTCTGACATTCTGCATCAAACCAACATGGGGTATGAATATCCAGCACTATCTTCTCGGCTGGGGCAATCTGGATAGAAAGAATAGGGAGCAAAAGATCCATCAGGGCCTCAAAACACTGGATGGTGTCCGGTTCTGATTTTATAATATTAGCCCCCATCAGCTTTGCCGAGGGAGAGCTCAAAAGCTCTACCACCCTCGCTTTTAGATCCTCCGACCATTTAATTCGTCTCCTGGCCGGAGCTCCACCAAGAACACCCAAGTTTTGTCTCGCTGGGTCCGGTTGGAGATCTCTTAAGATTAAGCTTATAGGCGAATGGTTTGACACGGATATGGGGATCACCTCAAAATCCTCCACCAGAGAGAAGAAAGAGAGCGGAATCAGAATTAAATCTAGAACACTAGACCCCTGCGGTGAGTTATATGCAAAATTCCCTAGCAGGTCTTTCTGTGTACGACCGTTAACTATTCCGACATCTAGATCAATCATGAGAGCATCCATCATATCCTTCCTTGGTCCTACCATCTTATCCCTGGAATGGCGGATTGGGATGTAACATAACTCCATTGAATTATCTAACTTAAGGGGCATTGGCTGAGAGGCAGGATCTCCCAATTTAGCATTAAAGTCACCTCCCAGCACCAACAAGGTTTCTGGGAAACGGGCTTCTGCCTCTCTCACCTGTGCCGTCATTAAAGCCCAAATATCCACAGAATAATAGGGCGAGTATTCTGGGGGAATATATGCTATTCCCAATAATAATTCCAATCCATCAGGAGATTGACAATAAAAAAGGGCAAAATAAGCCTTGATAGTACTAATACATTTCACAGAAGCCCTCAAGGAGGAAGCTACCAGTAATGTCAGACCACCACTCGGGCGTCCATGCACTTCTGAGGGCAGAGCATTTATCCAAAAACCATCAAAGTCCTTCCACTTATCCTGGGGAGGGGGGGATGTAGTTAGTCAAGTTTCTTGGAGCAAGGTGATATCGCTCTGATAAAAAAAGTTGCAAAATTCAGGGTCAGCCCTATGCGTCTCCCAACCGGATATGTTCCAGGAGCTGATGGTAATTGTGGCACCTGGCTTGTCCCCCTGTCATTGTTTAGGGGGTGGTCTCGGCCGTTGTCTCAGGACCTTAGTTGTAGAAGGGCTCCGTTTCGTCTCCGGACTTGCTATAGTGTCTGGAGTTTGACTAACGCCAGAATTCCCTAAAGCTGCCCCTAATGGGGCAGCTGACAGGGTTACTGACTCATCCAACAACGGGTCTGCCTGAGTGGATCTCCTCAAGGGGTTCTGTTCTTCTACTTCCCCTGGGGGCCTTCCCTCATGAGGGCACAACTCCACCAGCCCACCCTGGACATCCTCCAAACCCAGCGGTACAAAGGGGTGATTCTCCTGGGGTTGGACCTCTTGAAGTTGGCTCCCCTGACTCCTCCTATCACCTGTAGATGTCCAACTGACCGAGTGGGAGTATGAAGTTAGTAGTAGAGATAAGGGGGAATGTAGACCTTGTTCTCCCCTTCTCTCCAGCGGGAAGCATATAGGACTTGTCTGCCTCTTACTTCTCTGGGGTTTCTTAATTTCCCCTAATTGGCATTTGAGCGACTCCAAGCACTCCAAGAAGCATGCTTGAATAGTGATAGACGGGGAGGGTGGATGTTCGGCTCCCTGGGAAGGGTCTTTAGGTAGGGTCGTCATTTGGGGCGGCAAGGTAGGGGGGTGCGGCAAGATCTCAGCAGAAGATGGAGTGGAGAGTACTGTAAGAGGTCTCCCACCACCTCGCCCCTCTCCTCCGTCGCCGCCCCGAATCTTCCTCCTACAGCCCTGTTCCTGGTTCTGATACAGTTCCGGGGGGGGGGGGCAGGAATTCCTCTGGAGCCCTCTTCTTCCTATCTAGTGCCTGGGGTAACTCAATCTTCCTAGCCAGGGGCCTTTTTAGGCCCCTCGGCAAAGGTATCGGGGGGGGGACGGGAGGGACTTTACTAGCACCTCCCCTCCCCTCTGCCCGGTTCTGGATGACACCCTCTCTAACGAGCTGCACAGTGCCACCCACCTCACCAATGTTCCCCCAACCTCTATCCAATGAAGGGGGGGGGGATTTCTCCTGCCTCCGTAGGAAATTACCTTTTTTATCCAACGGATGCCTAAAGCCTCCAAGGTCAGATCTAGAAGGGAAGGAAGGAGCTGTTGAACCAGCAGGGGGCCCCCCAGCCTTACACATCTGGTCCCGTCTGTCATGTGACCCACCGAGACCCAGTGCTTGTCTCACCTGGGGATTTTGCCCTGCCTGGAAAACACGTGCTACAGATACTTCTCGCTCCTCCAGTTGGCTCCTTTGGGACAGGATTTCAGCCACCATATCCCAAGATTTGAAGGTGACCAAAAGAATTTGTTTGCCAGCCGTGTGAATCATATGATCCACTGACATTATATCCCTCCTAGTAATCGGGACCTCAGTTAGAAGTACCCGGAGATGTTCTGCAACATCGAGGGCCATTGCCCACATGGGGGGATTACGATCATGCTGGGAAATTACTGTGAAAATTAGAGATTGTAAAAGTAGGTCAAATGACTCTGCCTGCTCTGAGCATACTACCTGGGGTAGTAAATTCCCTGGTTCTCTGGGAGGACCCTTGCCCAAGGGAACCACCCCTTCCGGGATTGCCTGATGGGCAGTTCCAACATTGTTTAGTTTAGGTATTGCCATACAAAGCCCGTCCCCCCCTACTGAGGACTGTATGATACCCTGGCCCCTCTTTAACAAACCTTCCAGTAGCTCTAATTGAGTTTGAACTTTAGACAATTTCAAAAAGACAAATTGTAGGGTTTCAGCGGTAAGCATTACATGGTCCGTGAGGAATATAGCAAGTCTCTCCTCAACTGAGTCGTTATCTGTTTCACTAGAGTCTAGGTGGGGATCTGATGGAACTCAATGCAATGTTTCCCCAGCCCTGTCAGGACCTTTGCTCTTCTGAGTTAGAGCGGTCACTGCTTCTGTCTGAGTCAAGGGCAAAAAGCGGTTGTTTAGAGGTAAAGGTGAGGATGCTAAAGGCGCCTCCCTTTTCTCCATTTGCACTCGGGGGAAGAAAGACTCCAATTGTTTTTGCCTCATTTCCCCCTTGTTAGGCCCTTGATTTATGGGAGAGGACATTTCCCTTGACCCTTAGCCAGTAGGCAGCAGTAAGATTAGAACCTTAAATTTCAGAGCAGAGCTCCCCGGCGCCTCCCGGCCGCCCACCTAAGGCCGCTCGCATAAGGACGCGCCCTTGCACATGCAGCCCTTAGGCGCATGACCACGGCGTGCGCTTATGGTGCTGCCGCAGGCGCTGAAGCTGTTTTTATTCCCCCAGCAGGTCTGGCCCCGCCGCCGACTCAGCTGTTTGGGTAAGTGACTGCAGCCGCTGCTTTCAGAAGCCCCGCTCTAACACCACCTCCGAGCAGGCACTGCAGCTGTTTTTCTTCCCCCCGCAGGTCTGGCCCCGCCTCCGACTCAGCTGTTCGGGTAAGTGACTGCAGCCGCTGCTTTCAGAAACCCCGCTCTAACACCACCTCCGAGCAGGCGCTGCAGCTGTTTTTCTTCCCCCCACAGGTCTGACCCCGCCTCTGACTCAGCTGTTCAGGTAAGTGACTGCAGCCGCTGCTTTCAGAAGCCCCGCTCTAACACCACCTCCGAGCAGGCGCTGAAGCTGTTTTTCTTCCCCCCGCAGGTCTGGCCCCGCCTCTGACTCAGCTGTTCGGGTAAGTGACTGCAGCTGCTGATTTCAGAAGCCCCGCTCTAACACCACCACCTTTCCCACATCATTCATAAGTATTCTAAAGTTAAGAGGGGCAAGCTATATTTGTTTTTTGCCGATATGTCCAAGGCTTTTGATTCGGTGCCTAGAGCTAGGCCCTTGCATTGGACAATACGTTACTATTAGCCTTAGTACAGTTGCATATGAACAATGTGGCTTGGGTTAGGGGGAACCTGGGGCAAAATTTGAGTGCTTCCATTTCAATCAGAAGAGGAGTGTGTTACAGATGCGTTCTCGCACCCCTATTATTTAATCTCTTACTTTCCAATTTACCAAGCAGTATTAAGTCAGAGGCGATTCATGCTCCTAAAATTGGTGATTTTCCCATGGGCCTGCTCCAGTTTGCCAATGATATCATATTGCTGTCACAAACAGAGGTAGGAATCAAGAGGGCACTGGAGAAACGTCATGGTTATTGCTCAGCCAACGGTCTGGATTTAAATCCCTTCAAGACCAAGATAATGGTTATTGGTAGAAGAAATCTGCCTACAAGTTGGAAGCTGAGCACTGGGAAAATTGCCTTAGTTACCTCCTTTAACTATTTGGGAATGTCCTTTAGCTCTAAGGGTACCTGGAACCTTCATTTGAAGGTTAGGGCCAACAAAGCCTTACAGGCTAAGCGGACATTGGTTAAGGCCTATAACATCTCTAGAGGGATATCTGTTTCAGCCTTCCTTGGAGTTTATAAAGCCAAGATTCCATCAACCCTTTTATTTGGGATGAAGCTTGTCCCTTCCTCGGATATCACAATTTTGGAAAGGGTTCAGAATCTGTTCCTCAGGCAGTTGTTCAAGGTAGGCTCTAGTGTCCCGGGGGCAATTCTTAGGGCCGAGACTGGAGTTCCATCGATCTTATTACTTGCCAAAAAGGCTTATTTAAGATACTGGCTGAGGTTGCTCAGCCATTCAGAGACAGCAGTAACACTCCAGTGTCTTAAGGAAAAGTTGCTGTACTCTGGGTTGCGGAGCTACCCCTGGCTTCTCTACCTAGCTCGCCTGATTAGGGAAATGGGACACTCCCTTGAATATTATTATGGTAAAACTTTTTCAGGGATCAGAGCTGAGATTTATTACAGGCTCCAGGATGTAGCGAGGCAGGAAGACACGGCTATAGTAAGGTCATGGAAGGTAGCACCACAGTTGGGGGAGATCAAGCTTCTACCTACCCTAGAGCCATATTTGGATTTGTTAACTAATCCCAAACTTTGTAGAGCATATATATTATTTCGTTCTGCAGCTTATGGAGACAGCTGTGACTGAGGGCAGGTATAAACACATTCCTCCTGGGCAAAGGCTATGCACTTGTTGCAGGAGGGAAGTGGAATTCGTGGAACATCTTTTCCTAAAATGCCCTTATTATGCCACTCTGCGGTCAGTATGGTTGTTACCCCTTTTACCCCAGGGATTGACTTTCGACTCTGGGGGTTGTTTTTTGGCATTTCTCTCTATGACTCAGAAAGAGGCTATTGTTGCCCTGGGGACCTTTACTCTCTTGGATGCCAAAAAAGGGCATATATTAAAGACCAATTGGGATGCAGGGAGAGGGAGATCTTATAACCCTTTGATAATTCCTTAAAACTGGGTTGGAATTCTCAATCCTGTTGGCGCCTTTTGTGGTATCACCACTTAGTACTGCACGTTGGTGTTTAAACTTCCTAGCCACCAATGAAGTATTAGATGGATTGGATGCATGTAATTGTCTGTGAAGCAATATGAAATCCATATGAGAATGTTATGTTGTATTTCCGCAGGATTGTTTTGAGGGGCTTGGATCATTGTTAATGATGGATTGTGTCTGGCCTTAGTTGCCAATTGTTGATTTTATGTGGGTGTTTTGTTTGTGTTTATATTTTAATTTTTGGCATATGGCGAAAGCCACACCATAATAAACAAACAGTATAACCAGTATAAATGTATGTCTGTAACATATTTGTAGTCCAACCAGTGTACATGAAATTTTGCGGAGCTGTATATCATGCTTTCATGATCATTTCTGACAAATATAAGAAATATGTAATAAATGGTCCCAATTTTAAATGCCTGCACAGCATATGCAGAGAAGGAGCCTATGCCAGGGATTCTCTTATGTGTCACTGTGGTATAAGATCGGTTTGTGATGCCAATAGGCCAGCATAAATGTCAATCAGATATGCTCATTCTGTGCTGTGACCATCCCAACATCTCTCCCCCACTTGATACTCGGAAATCGGAAGCATCTGTTTAGGAAAGAGTCAATAGAGATTCTCTGATGTCTTCTGTCACAGTGCTGCAGGTTGTGATTGTGATGGTAATTGTCCAGCCTGGATGTGTAAACTATGGGTGTTTTTACACACACATTTCTACTGCATGTTTGTTGTTACATCCTGAACTTTCTGTGTTTCTAAATCACTCACCCAGATCTTAAATATCCGGCTCTTTGAACTTCTGCATAAAACTTCTTCCAGAATTTTTGTGTGTAAAAAGTTCTCCTGGTAAACTGCTTTGCTCCAGGCAACTGTGGTCACTTGTTTTCCATGGCAGACTGTCACATCTATAGTTGTGGCTACTTTAGCCTGCCTCAGGGCAGTGTTTGTGTAAAGAATGCATCCAGAAACTGCCTCAGGGCAGTGTGTGTGTGAACAATGCATCAGAAATTTAATTGTGGACTTGTAAATCCAGAAGATTAAAAAATCCAGAACTTTAAGGTGTGTGTAAAAATGCCCAATGTCTCCTGATTGATGGGATGGTATCCCCAAAGTCCCAGTTATGTCCCTTATATGCCCGCCTCATGGCCGCCCTCTATCCTGGCCTCAAAGCCACTACTGATTGGTCCTGTAAAGCTGGAAGCTGAAGTAATTGGCCAGTGAATGTGTCTGTCAGTCTTTTGGGTTTCTCCCCATCATCCCTCCTACAGACTCCCTCCCCCTGCCATGCCAGGTGCCTGCCTCTGACAGGCACTGAATGTGCTGCTATTTATCTGAATAATGGTCTTCAAGGGGCCTACTTAAATTGCTTATAAAATTTATTTATTTATTTACTTACTTATAAATATTTATTAGCCACCTCCTCATGCCTATGGCATCTCGGGGTGGCTTACAGCATAAAAACACACAATGAAATTCATTAAAACAATGTTTTCAAAATACAATCCCCCCCCACCCCACCCTCCCCTCCAAAGAACTGGGCAAACAGTCAGGTCTTGCAGGCTCGCTGACACGCCAACAGACCTGGGGCCAGACAGGCTTCCTCCAGGAGGGAATTCCAGAGCCTCGGCCTGGCCACTGAGAATGCCCTCTCCATTGTGGCCCCCCGATTTACACAGGGGACCTCCAAAAAGGCACCTCCGGTGGACAGCAGGGATTGCTCTGAGGCACGGAGGGCGAGGCGGTCCCCAAGGTATGAGGGGCCCAGACTGTGTAGGGCTTTATAGATCAATACTAGCAACTTGAATCGGGCTTGGTACACTATAGGCAGCCAGTGCAGAGTACAGAGCACAGGTGTTATGTGCTCCCGCCTTCCCGTTCCCCTAAGGAGATGGGTCGCCACATTCTGCACCAGCTGCAGCCTCCGAACCAGAAACAAGGGAAGTCCCATGTACAGCACATTGCAGTCATCTTGCCTTGAGGTGATGAAGGCATGAATGAGGGTGGCCAGGTCAGGCCTAGAAATGTATGGACACAGCCTCTGTACCAGATACAGCTGGCAGAAGGTGACCTTAACCACCATCTCTACCTGCTGATCCAGCCAGAGTCCCAAGTCCAATACCACCCCCAGACTCCGAACCTTCTGGGCTACAGGAGGGTGGACACCCCTACCAGGGGAGCCAGTGCCTCCCTCACCCTACCCATCACCATCACCTCCATCTTATCAGGATTGAGCTTCAGTCTGTTCTGCCGCATCCAATCCACCACAGCCTCCAAACATTGGGAAAGTAATGAGACAGTAGGACCTGGGTCAGTTGAAAATGAGAGGTACAGCTGAGTATCGTCAGCATATTGGTGACATCGCACCCTGAACCCTCTCATGATCTCCCCCAGGGACTGCATATATACATTCAATAATAGCGGAGACAAAATTGAACCCTGAAGAATGCCTCAGGTCAAGGCCTGGGGGCTTGATGTTTCGGCCCCAAGCAACACCCGCTGGCTTCTCCCCAAGAGGAATGAGCAGAACCAGCCTAGAACAGTCCCATCCAGACCCCCCAGGTCTCGCAGCCATCTCAGCAGCAGCCCATGGTCCACGGTGTCAAATGCGGCCAAGAGATCTAGCAGAATCAAGAATATTGAACATCTTGTGTCCATCTCCTGGCGGAGATCATCCACCAAGGCCACCAAGGCCATCTCCGTACCATATCCGGGGTGAAACCCAGTTTGAAAAGGGTCCAGGAAACCAACGCTTTCCAAATGCACCTGAAGCTGCAGTGCCACTGTCCATTCAATAACCTTCCCTAAAAATGGAAGATTAGAGATGGGTTGGTAGCTGGCAAGAGCATCCACATCCAAAGGTGGCTTCTTCTGCAGGGGGCGTGCCATCGCCTCCTTGAGGCTGGGTGACAATCTCCCCTGCCGAAGGGACATGTTCACTACCCTCTCCAGCACCGTCCCCCACGGATGGGCATAGATCTAGTTCACAAGTAGTGGCTCTGAAAGACCCCAGGACATTCACCACATCAGCCTGGGTCGCTTCCTGAAACTTATCTCAGAAAGATCGACCAGACAGTGCCTCCATAACCTCATACCCCTCGCTTACTGCTTCCAATCCAGTGTCAAAGTTACTCGGGATCTGAACGATCTTGTTTGCAAAGTAGGTGGCAAACGCCTCACAGTGGGCCTGGGACAAGTCCCCATCTAGGCGGAGGGAGGCCGATCTAACCAGCCCCCGCACCACCTGGAACAGCTCTGCTCGACGTGACTTGGCAGACACTATGAGGGCAGCAAAGAACTCCTCCTTTGCTGTCCTCCAGCCTCAACATAGGACCGCAAGTGGGTCCTATGGAGAAGTCGATCAGATTCAGAGTGAGTCCGACACCAGCATCGGTCTAGTCTCCTACCTACCTGTTTCATACACCGCAGCACCTCAGTAAACCAAGGGGCCCTGCGATGATGAGATGGAGGGAGAAGACATCTCGAAGCCACCCTGTCAACGGCCTCCCCAAACAAGATGTTCTAATGCTGGACAAACTCATCCACAGAGTGGCCATCCGGGTCTAAGGTTAACTCCCTCAAAGCCTCCTGGAACTGCTGCTGTTCCATCAGCCTCCGAAGGAGGACCAACCTATCTGGTCCATTCCCCTTCTGCAGGAGGTGCGCTGAGAGACTGGCATGCAGGAGATAATGATCTGTCCATGACAAGGGCGTGACCCTCACATCCCCCACTAACCAATAGGCATGGGCGAACAGATCGCGGTTCATGTTCGGCCGTTCGGTTCGGCCGCGGTCGGTTCATGTGTTCGCGTTCGGCGGTTCGGTTCGGCCGCGTTCGGTTCGTGTGTTCATGTTCGGTCATTCGGTCGTACCTCGCGTTCGTGTTCGCCCGTTCGGTTCAGTGGCGTTCGTGTTCGGCCGTTCATGTTCAGTTGTTCGGGCAGGTCGTACGTTCGTGTTCGGCCATTCGGTTCGTTCGCCATCGGGTTGTGCGTTCGTGTTCAGTCGTTCGGTGTTCGGGTGGTTCATGCGTTCGCGTTCGGCCGTTCGGCCATTCGGCCGGAAATATCGCGGGAAGCCGTAAAATTGGCGTCGCGCCGGAAATTCGTGTGCGTGTGCGTGAGTGAGGTGAGAGGGTGTGTGTTTGTTTCGGTGGCTGCTTGTGTAGTGTGTTTTGGTGATTGTTGTGCTGGTTTTGGCTGTGCTGTGTGTTTGGGTGGGTTGGTGTGTGTTGTGGACTGTGGGTTGGTGTGTGTGACTG
>QEPC01008309.1:4147037-4160342 GCA_003113815.1 Sphenodon punctatus | reverse complement strand
TACATTTGGCCTTCCAGTGACCTGACAGAAGACCATGTTTTAGCCACCCGAACACAACCGAACGCGATTCGAATTGAACGAACTGTTCGGCCATTTCGTAGTTCGGTGTTCGGTTCCGTTCGGTGTGTTCGCCATTTTCGTCGTTCAGTGTTCGGTTCCGTTCGGTGTGTTCGCTATTTCGGTGTTCAGCGTTCGGTGCGTTCGTGTTCGTGTTCGTGTTCGGTTGTCCGAACAGGCCGAGTTTGGGCCGAACACCGAACTACCGAACCGCGTTCGCCCATCCCTACTAACCAATCATCCACCTCAAGGCCAGAACAAAAGATCAGGTCGAGAGTATGCCTCCCCACATGGGTCGGGCAGTTGACCACTTGGGACAAGTCCATGGTTCCCATGGCGGCCATGAACTCATGCTCCGCTCCTACAAGGCCAGCGTCGGCATGGGCGTTGAAGTCCCCCATGACCAAGGTCCTGGAGGAGTTCAGTGTCACCTCCAAGACCAGCTCTGCTAGAGTGGCAATGGATGCTGCTGTACAGGAAAGGGCCTGGTATACCAGCATCACCCCAAGCTTGCCCCCAGCCAAATCAAACACCACTTGGAGGGCTTCAATACCTGAAATATCTCAAACTGGATATCTCCTAACTGGCCACCCCTCTCTAAAAATAATAGCTACACCTCCCCCCCTCAGCCCCCCGTGTGGGGCTGGTGCTGAACAGCATACCCGGATGGAATGAGGTCCGCTAAAGATGGTCCTGCCCCCTCATCCAGCCAGGTTTCTGTGATACATGCAAGGTCTGCTGTCCCATCCAGGATCAAATCCCGGATCACTGGGTCCTTATTCGCCCCAATTGGGGTCCTTTATCAAATTGTCCTGTAGTTTGGCAGAGATGACAGAAAAGGTATGTGATACATTCCTACCAAATGTGTTGTAAACAAGATGGAATATACAAACGTTACAGCTGGAAATGTGCTTTCTAGTTAATGTCTTACACCATCAGGACCCTTTATCCAATCTTACTGAAAATTGGCAGGAGTGTTAAGCTTGTGGGGGGACATAATATTCACAGGCTTCATGCAATTTGGTGTAAGAAGTTGTAGCCATGAATGCTTATGGAGCTTTTCTTGAAATCACAACATTCAATTGTTTCTAAAATCAGTTGTATTTATCAAATATTTTCAAAAACTGGTACACATAGTGACCATGAATGGGGGTACAATATCCCCATGTTTTATCAGAATTGAATAAAAATCACAAATGTTATAGCCCAAAATATATTTTTCAGTTTTTTCCCTTTATTTCAAAAACATAAAGTCATTTTTCTTTCTATTTTCATTGTTTATTATTTGTCGTTTTTGTTATTGCAAAGACAATAATGAAAATGACAATTTTCCTTATCGTTATTGTAATAACAAAAATGAAATGCACACCCCTATTGATTTGTCATTTCAGGTCTAGCGCTGAGAGGGAGCTGTGCCTTATCATTCCATCCCGTGGGCTCCCAAATACATAACAAAAAATCCCAGGGTCCCTTGCCTGCCTACTGAATGCCTTTGCTGTCTCCTGCTCTGCCTTGCTGCCTACATTACCACCACCAGAAACTCTGCCAGAGGGATCCCTACTGTGTTGCAAAACCCAGCTTGCTTGCTGCTCCTTTCCCAGCTGCTTTGTCAGGGAGAGAGGAGGAGCCATCCCTTAAACCAGCCATGAAAGCTTTGCCTCATGAGCCAGGCCTTTGGTGATGGAGGTGGGTGAAGGGTGGGCGAGTGTGGGTGGGAGGATGGGATTTTTACTTTTATTATTTTTTTTCTTATTCTTATGCTTCCCTTTTATGTATATTTTATGTAGATTTTAAATGTTTTAACTGTTGTAAGCTTCCTCGAACTGCCTACGCAGGAGAGGCAGGGAATAAACAAACAAACAAACAAACAAACAAATAAATACATAGAGGTTCCCCTTCATGCTCATTAAAGTTGAAATGAGAATCATGTTTGATTCTCATGAGTTATCTCTCGAGATTTCAGTCAGGTTCTAGATCTCACCAAGATCTTGGCCCCGGTGCAAAATCTCATGAGATATCTTGCAAATAAATAAAAAATAAAATACCCCATTGCATATGTGTGGCATTCTATGCATGTGCAACCTTTTTGTAAACTGGCAGCAGCAGCATTGGTGCCGTTTGTTTAAAAGGGCAGCTAGTCTGCACCTGAACAATGTTGTTTGAGCATTCGCAGATTGGCTGCTCTTTTCCAAGATGGCACTATTTTGGAATAGAGCTATGCATGTGCAAAACAGCCCTGGTAGCCATTGTTTGCATACACCGCGGGTTTTTTAAACTTTTATTTAATTTTAAAAATAATTTTACAATTTTATTTCTTTTTGTTCTGCTGTGAGGCTACCTCCTTAGCAAATTCACCTCCTCACCTGCCCCTGCAGAGAAGTAAAGAAGGTGGAGAGCAGTCACAGAATTGCCTTGGAATCAAAAAGAAAATTAGGCAGGTTAGTAAAAGGTAGGTTTTTTGTTTGTTTCTTTGTTTGTTTGTTTTTTTAACACGTGCAGGGGAGGGCAAGATTATTTCTTTTCTCTACAAGAATCAGAACAATTGTCACTTGTTCTCATTTGCATGAATGATCAGAGAACCCTGATTCTCATCCCCCCCAAAAAAGAATACGAGAATCGCGGTTCAACCCTAATGTGGTTTTTTAAATATATAATTCTTTTATTTTATTGAAATACACCTTCACAACTGCACATTTAACATTTCCAGTTCTGAGTTTTACAGCATGACATCCCAAGAAGCTGTTGATATATCAAGTCTGTATCCCAGCATTATGAGGCATATCAACACCATATAAGAAACTTAGATGTTAACAACAATTAAAAATAATAAAGACAGATGGGAGAGAAAGAAAAAGAAAATGTTGAGGAACCAATACATTCTTGTCTTGCCATGTATAACCACTGTTGTATACATCCCTTAAATTGATTTCAGATTTATGGATAGCTGGGTCTTCTCCACCTCTATATGCTCTGTGATGAGATTCCATGCTGGGGCCCATGTTTTGTAAAAGTTATCCATTTTTCCTTTAGGCCCACTGCAATTCTGTCCATAGTCAAGATAAACCACATCCTCTGCAGCAAGTCCCTGAGCGTGGGGTCCTCAGTCGTTTTCCATTTATTCACGATACAGTGGATTGCCGTCAGCATCATAGCCTTACCGGCAGAGGAACTGTCTTGTTTCTCCAGGTCATTAGGCCACATACCTAATAATGCAACTTTAGGCAAGAATGGTGCCTGCATATTTGTATGTTTTTCTATTTTCTCCCATATCTCAGCCCAAAACCTTGGTATCACCAAACATTCCCACCAATGATGTAGATAGGTGCCCACCTTTCCGCACCCATGCCAGCATAGAGCACTGCACTCCTTATTTGTCTGGTGTATTCTCTCCAAAGTCAAATAGTACCTTCGAGTTAATTTAACTTGGGGTTCCTACACCATGAGGGATCTGGCACATTTCTGCACATGCCCCACTACTTGTTCCATTAACTTATTCAAAAATTCCATATGGAGCTCATCTCCCCATTTACTCAGGTACCCAGCATCTGGAAGGTGGAATGCTTTTCTTGTTATTTGATAAAGTCTAGAAACTACTTTTTTTGTGGGGTGTAATTAAAAATCTCCCCTTCCAGGGAATGTGACTCTCGAGTAAAATGCGGTTTGTTAGCTGGGTGCGTAAGGAAACTGCGCAGTTTAATAAACAACCATTTGTCTGTCTTCCCCACATCTCGTGTGTATCGTATCCATCGTGTACACATGTTCATTTATGAAGACGTGTCTAGCCTGCCACAAACCCTTTTTTCCCCAACAAGCTAGAGCTTCCCTTTCCTTCTTAGAGATAGGGATCCACACACTATAGGCTTGTATGGGAATTTCCCCTGGACAATATCCAGTTTAATTTGGTATAGTTCCAAGTCCTAAGGGTCACCTCCATAAACGGGTGTTGTTCCCTTCCCCACAAGTGCCCACACCTGGATGCAGGCTCTGTCAGGATCTCGTTAAACTTATTCGGGGATAACAACTGCTTTTCTAGCTCCAGCCATGTCGGTTCTTTCCTCTCCTCATACCAAATTTTTACCCCTCTAAGTATGGAGGCCCAATAATAAAAATTTTAATTAGGCAGGTTAAGTCCACCCTTTGCTGTTGAAGTCCACAGTATGGTGCATCTGACTCGGGGCTTTTTTTTTCAGATTATGTTGTTTATGATTTTATTTAATTTGTTAAAAAATTCATCTGGCACTTGTATATGTAGGGTGATCACTGTGTATAGTAGTTTTGGGAACAGAATAATCCTTACGAGATTTATCTTCCCCAACCAGGAACAGCTGACTGTGACCCAAGAATCTTTTAACTTAGATGCCTTTTCCAGGAGAGGTAAGTAGTTATATTTATACAGATTTTCAATGTTTCGAGGGAGCCGGATACCCAGGTAATTTAATTCCTGGCAGTTTATCTGAAAAGGTGTCACTTGCTCCCTAATCTTGCTTGGTATACCCTTTTCATTGAGCAGAAACATTTGCAACTTCACAATATTGACCTTATATCCTGATAAATCACCGAAGTGCTATAGCAACTTTAGCACAGCTGGAACCGAGTGTTCTAAATTTGTTAGAAATAACATAGTGTCATCCACATATAATGACACCTTGGTCTACTGTGCCCCAAACTACAGCCCTGAGATTTGAGGGTTCTGCTTTATAGCCAGGGTTAATGGTTCTAAGCCTATGTCGAATAGAAGGGGTGACATGGGCAACCCTGTCGTGTTCCCCGCTGCAGCATTAACTTTTCAGTGAGGTCCCCATTTACTATCAGTCTCAAGGATGGTGATTTGTGCATCAGCATGACCCATTTCAGAAAGCTACCCAAGAATCCCATGTGCTCCATCGTTTTTATTAGGAAATGGTATTCTAGGCGGTCGAAAGCCTTTTCCGCATCTAGCGATAGTATGGCTGCAGGGGGTTTTCCCACCCTTATTTTATGCATTACGTTAATAACTTTTCTGATGTTATCTATCCCCATTCTACCTTTTATTAATCCTGTCTGATCCGGGGAGATTAAGTCCCCTATACACATTTGAAATCTGTTGGCTAATATTTTCGTGAAGATTTTTGAGTCTGTATTGAGCAGGGATATGGGCCGTACGCTGCCAATCCTCTGGGTCTTTCCCACTTTTGTAGCACAGATCAATATTGGCCTTGTAAAAAGTTGGAGCCTTGAGATAGGAAAGATCTAAACGACCTCTCTAGCATTGGGGCAATTTCATTGCAATATATTCTGTAGAATTCCACCGGGAACCCGTCCTGGGGCTTTATCATTGGGTAGTTCCTTGATTGTAACTTTAATCTCTTCCTTTGTTATTCGGGAGTTGAGATAGGACCTTTTGAGCCTCGTTTAATTTAGGTATCTTTAGTCCCCCAAGAAAATTACAAATATCCTCTTCCGAGAGATGTGTAGACTGGTATAGTTCTGAATAAAACTGAAGAAATCTGTCTCCCATTTTTTCCCCAGTCAAATTAACTAGCCCTGTTTTATCTTTGACATGTGAGATATGGTTTCTTTCTCTCCTTTTTTTAACCAACCATGCTCTTTCATGGTAGAATTGGTTAGTATAGCACATCTTATTCATGATGGACTGTGAGCTAAGCACCTCTGTCAGTCTCTGTAATTCTATGATTTTTTCCCCCTCTTTTCTTTTTGGGGTTCAGTTTTTGTACCTTTTGTAGGGCGGCTATTAAGATGCATATCCCTAATCTCTTTGTTCTTCTCCCTCCATTTATGTGCAGCCGCCAATATGTATGCGCCCCACATCACTGTCTTCATCACATCCCAGACAGTAAGCGGGAAGATCATGCCCTGATCATTATTGCTGATGTATTCTTTTATTTCCTCCTGTATTTGATTTTGTATCTGTGGGTCTAATAAAACTGATTTATTCAACCTCCAGCTTCTTTTTGTCCCTTTGTTATGTGGCAGTTCACCCAGTCTACACCAGATTGCATTATGGTCAGTGAAAGTGGTCTGCAAAATTTGGCTTTGAGCTACTGCCGTATATTCCTATTTATCTATGAGTATATGGTCTATTAGTGAGTACAATAAGTGTTTATTTGAGTAGAAGGAATAGTCACTCTGCACTGGATGTTGGGTGCACCATACACTTATCCATTGTTCTGCTTCAATTAATTTTATAATTTTTACCAGATTTTTTTTCAGAGCTGTTACGTTGGATTTATCCAGGGTGGACAATAGGGCGTTAAAGTCTCTGAAAATTATCAGTTTTCCTTCCACTTCTTCATTTATGATTGGGATGATCTTTTGAAAAAATTCTAATGTGTTAGTATTGGGAGCATATATGCAGACTACCATGTGTATTTGGTCCTTTATATCCCCCTTAAGTATTAGATATCTGCCCTCCTTGTCCCCCATTTTTTGGGTGAAATTTAAAGCCCACTGCATTGAATATGGCTATCAAGACTCCTGCTTTTTTGCCCCTGGCATTTGCAAAGTATATTTCCTTGTAATTCTTATTATTCACCTTCTAATTGTCTTTTCATAAAAGATGCGTTTCCTGCACAGCCCATATGTCACTTCGGTTCTGCCCAATGAACTGCCATAATTTTTTCCATTTCATGGGACTATTCAATCCCCTGACATTGACTGTACATACACTAAGTGACCCCATGTTTGTTTTCCTCATAAGCTGTAATTCCCCACTCTAAAAGTTGGGGTCTGGACCACTTTGCCCCTATGATCCCGAGGCCTTTCCCTACTGAATAGTTCCCCTTCTTCCAATTATTATCATTGTGTTGTGACTCACCTGAAGCCCCCTTATCTAGTGCCCAGTGTTTCAGTCCCTGCTTGAGAGGCTCATTCCCTGGGCATCTGTCATCCCAGCATTGTTTAAGACAGGAGAAAGCATTAACAAAGATAATTAAACAAATAAAACCAAAACATATAACCAACATTACCAAATATTTGCCCCGGCACCGCAATAGCAGCACCATTGGCGGGAGTGGGGGGTGGGTATTGCATGAACCCACCTTTTGTAGTACTCCATCTCCGCCCCACCCGGCTTCAATCCTTATGTGTAATAAAATGCCCATACACACCAGCATTGTTATAATTATTGTCCCTTTTTATAAAGCAACACTCGCTTGTGACCTAGCCGTCACTTGTGGACTTTCTCGTTCCTGGAACCATCCTACCCTCTATTGGTCAATTTTTGATACCATTTCCCCGCTTCGGTCAGGTAACCCATCATCTTATTGAACAGCTATATCAGCCAGCCTACTATACATTTAGAGCCATCATACCATCCAGTGGCCAAACTGGATATCACATATGTACCCACAAGTTTCTAATTTTCCCTTCCGTTGCAAGTCTTATTCCTTCATCTTTAAGAGTAACCATCTGTCTCCAGATCCTGCCAGCACCTGTAATGGAGACTTTTGATGTCCTGTGCTCAACTTCTGACTTCTGGCACATCCGTCACACCTCTGCCAGCCCCTGTTCTTCTGCTCTCTCCTGCTAGGGTCTGTGTCCATGCCAAATCTGTCATGTACTTTTTCATGTACATTTCCAATTGAGAGACCTGCCAAAAGACCCTAAGTCTCTCTTGGTAGAAGAAGGCGAACTTTGCGGGGTATAGAAGATGTGCCTTAAGGCCATTTTTGTAGAATAAAGCAAGGTGGTTTTTCCACTCTTTCCTCTTATTTAGGGTTTCTGTGGCCAGATCCGGGTACAGCAGTATACATTTCCCTCTATATATGATTTCTTTATTCTTTCTGGCTGCTGTGAGGATCGCCTCCTTAGCCATGTAGCGCAGACACTTGAAAATTATGGCTCTTGGAGGTTCGTTCTCCTTAGGTTTAGGGCAGAGTGAACTGTGGGCTCTTTCTATCTCTGTCCCATGCAATTCAGGGTTTGTGGGAAAGACCTGTTTGAGGATGTCTAGCACAAAATTCCTGACCCCTCGGGATCTTCCTGTTCAGGCACCCCAATAATTTTTATATTACTCCATTGGTTCCGGTTCTCAAGATCTTCTATTTTGCCTGTGACCGCTATTACCCTCGTCAGGTCACCCTTTATAGTTTCCCTATCTGCCTTTGCCTCCTTATATTGCATCTTTAACAGTTTAGTGAGGTTTGCTAGGCTCGGGGAGGCCTCCCCCTCCTCCATTAACTTAGACTCCACATTTTCCCACTCCGTCGCCATCTTGATTGTTCTGTTTGAGGGGTCCAGGGGAGCTTTGTTTCATGTCCTGAAAAATGCCTGTACTGTGTCGCTTACCCCGTTCTTCTTTGCTTGCAACCATCTCCGAGACCTCATGAGGGACCATCAAGATAGTGTTTTTAGTGCTGGTAGGTCAGTTTAATCATTTGAAATCTCGCTGGGCTGAGTGGAACTGTTTCCTTTTCCAGCTAGCCTCTGCGCATACTAAGTGCACCCCCATTCAGTCCTAGTGTTGATATGGGCAACTTGTGCCTGCTCTCTGCCCCCATGTCTCCCCTTCTGGCTCAAGACCCAGTTCTTGAACATCTCCCCCTAAAGGAGGCAGGAAGAAACAGCTGTCCTTCCTGAGGGAAGGGTTGGAAGGGGATTGACACTAGGCAGCTATGAAAAGCACATGAAAATTGCAGTCCTCTTTGTCCTCCTTTTTAAGGAAAGTTTCCCCCGGAGGGCTGAGTTTTAATTTTTTGTGTGGTGCCTGTCATGCTCTTCATAACCACCTTTTTTCCCAGAGCTGGTGTGTATGTGTAAATAGAATGAATTAGGATTCTGAGAATAAAGCCAGACTTTGATGTCTTATCTAACCTACAGGGCTTTAGACATTTGCTTGTCAGAGGTGCAACAGTCAACTAGACCTAGAACAAAAAATCTCAGTGAGTGCTGCTTCTGTTGGAAGCAGAGCATTCATCGAGATTCATGCGACATGGAAAACCTACCAGCTTTCCTGCAGTTTTTGCCATTTTCCAGTACTTCTCGTATGTTAATGAGGCTGCCACAGGCCAGTCCAAAGCTGTGTAGCCCCAGGGATTGTGGAGATGAAAACATGCCATCTAAGTGTAACCCATGCTAGTATTCTGCTTTGTTGGACAAGCGGAATTGAAGGACTATAATTATAAGCATTCTATGTTAACCAGTAGAGGGCAGTACTAGGGTAACTAACCACCTCATCCTCCTTTCTCTCCTATATGGTCTGAGCATGCTCATATCAGCACTCTTGGGATGAGGATGGCTGTTCTCAGCACCTTCTAGAAGAGTCCAACCTGAACTGGAAGGGTGTAGCTATCTCAGAAGGGTGGAGGAGGCCCTGTTCAAAGACTGTTATTCACAGGCCAGATCTGAATATTTACAGGATCTGATTTCAACCTTACCAGGAGGAGTGCCCCCTTTCTTCAGCTACAGCCTGCAGATTGGAGACCTTTTGTCCAGCTTGGACACTTGCACAAGAAGTGGAACTGTGAGCCTGTTTGTTCTGTCTGGGACAAGTGAGATTTTATGAAGACTAGGGATGGGTGAACAGAATGCGGTTTGGATGTTCGGTCGTTTGGTTTGAAACCCGAGTTTGGGTTTGATGTTTTGGTTCAGCCGAGTCCGGGTTGGCCGAACTTGGCCGAACAGTCAAAAATAGCGTTATCAAAACCGAAACGAAACTGAAACCTAATTTTTGGCCTTGAAAAGACGTTTTTCCTGCCCCCGAACTCATCCAAACACGACCAAACTGTTCGGTCATTTGAGAGTTCGGTTTGGATATTCAGTTCGGACGTCCAAACAGACCGAGTTCAGTCTGAACTCTGAACATTCGAACCGTGTTTGCCCATCCCTAATGAAGACCAGTGTCTCACCATGTGTTTCATAAATGCTTGTGTGTTTGTTTTCTACGTACATTGGTTTTCTTCTCCAATTGTTTTGGAAGAAATTGATGTCTTTTCAATTAAATGATTTAATTTGTCTTGTTCAGTTATTAGTAGTATTTAGAATGCTTCATGTTATATGTATAAATATAATGTTTCAAGTATAAAGAAATCATAGCTTTCTTTTGTCCTGCAACTGCTGGTGGAGGAAGTTCTGCTGACAAATGTCAGACTTAACCCGCCTGCTATTCTTGCAAATATTTTTGGGGAGTTATAGTGTGTTACATAAGCACTGGGGAAGTGCTGGAAATTGCCAAAAGTGCTGTTAAATTGCTGTGAAAATGTCATAAAATTCCTGGGAAATTACTAAAAAGTCCTGGAAAGTGATGAAAGGTCCAGAAAGAGAGGAAAGTGAGGGGGGAAATGGCTGAAGTGCAGAATCGCCAGAAACGGACAAAGAACCAATTGACACTTTAAAGCACTCCTGGAATTTTGTTATTTTCCTTTGGAATGGGAACACTTGCTGTCTTCTGAGGCAGTGGCATACTTAGGATTTTTGAGCTCTGGGTCAAGGCACATTATTGCTCTCCTGCACCCTGCCAAAGCCTGCAGCAGCTGCTCCACAGAGCTGGAGTAGGCCCCCTGGGGCAATTGCTCACCTTGCACTATTAGCACTATGCCAGTGGTCTGAGGTAGTTAACATGCTACCACATGCTTTTAGTCAGTTAGCAAAGCAAATACAGTCAGAACAAATAGTAAATCAGATTAAACACCCTTCAGCAGAATGCATGCCATAATGGTTACCTGCCACAAATTCTGAATGCATTTCCCACTGCTGAAAGGTTTTTATGCTGCTTTACTATTTCATCTTCAGACTGTATTTGCTTTGATAACTGACTGTAGAGAGGTAGCAAGGGAACTGTTGCCCCTCTGCCAAGCAAAGGTCTCCTGCATAGTATTATGTGAGCTACTTTCAAATTGAAGAAAACAGCAAATAAAAATAGAAATAAAATGAACATCATAAAGAGTAAATTGGAAGATGATTTGAAAACTGTTGGTTATATAAAAAAAGTTCTCCATTAAACTATGGGTCAGAATCATTCTGTTTAACAAAATTGCTCCTGGTATGTTTGAGAGATTACATAACCATGAGTCATTAATTTCAGAAAATTATTTTGATGTGGTTTTGGTAGAAAATTGTTACATGCCACAAATTCTGAATTCTCTAAATGCAGAAACCTAGAATGGGAATGAAATGCCTTGTTTATGGCTTCCAGTGATCCATGTCATTAAATTATCGAGTCTGATTGCTAGACATATTTGTAGCAGAAGTCAAGCAAAGGCTGTGTACAATGATGCACTTAAAGACCAGTTTTGCTGCTCTTGGATAGTTTTACAGAAATAAACTACTGGAGCTAGAAGATAAACATCCCAAATCCATGTCCTACAGAATTAGGATCCATACTGGGAGTGATGAGAATGTATTATTTTGCTTGGCATACCTGAGAGCTCAAAAGGGTAAAAGCACTGACAAATATTAGCAATTTGCAGCACCTTCAGGAGTTCAGGAATTTACATATGGGATGAACCAAGGACTCTATTAGTTTAGTATATTGCTTTAACACCAGTTCATACCAGATACTTCAGAAGGTTCAAAAACCATGTAATAGACAATAATGAGAATAATATTATATCCTGCCCTTATGGAAATTTCTTCCTCACCCCAGGCAGTTTAGTGGTTGATTTATGCCCTGAGGCATGTATATCATTTATACATTTTATTCTGTCTGCAGCTATGACTGTTCTCATTATCCTTATAAATGTTTAATTCCTTGTTGAATTCTGTTTGCAAAATGATATCTTGTGAATGGGACCCAGTCCAGCAGCCCTTATAGGCCACAAACTAAATAAAGAGGAAGGGGGGGCGGGGGAGAGATTGATTATGCTTAGAACACTTCTTCAGGGCCTGATGGTCCAAGAGACCGATAAGCTCACCCCCGGGGGGAAAAAAATCTACAAGCTAAGCAGTGATCTACGTTGTGATCATTTGCACCAATGAGTATGTTTGTACCTATATAAAGAGCTGAGCTACAATCCTAGAGAAAAAGAATATTGTAGGGGATGTGCATTTCATTTTTGTTCTGGTATTAATAACAGAACGTTGTTTTTTTAATTAAAACCAGGAAAAAAATGGAAAAAAACATTCCGAATAAAAACAACCATTTTAGAATTAAAAAAAATAAAAATTGGGACACAGATAACAGACGGTAACTTCTTTGTTTTATGTCCAATTTGAATGCGGTTGGAGGGAATGTACACCTTATCGAGGGGATCAACTCTTCCAAACCTTAAAAGGATTGAATAAAGGATACTGATTTTTAGAAGCACCTTAGGGTAATTTCAGACGTTACGCGATCACGGTCAACCACGTTCAATCCCCTGTGGTGGTGGATGGTCACGTAATGTGTGGGTATTTTCAGACGTTACGAGATCACAGTGAACCACGGTGAATACGCACCTGTGGTCAATGTGGCTCGCACGTCTGTTTGGGTATTTTCAGACGTTACGAGATCACAGTGAACCACGATGAATACCCACCTGTGGTCACTGTGTCTCGAACGTCTGTTTGGCGGCCGCCAGATGTTCGCCATGGTCAATTCGCACATGGGGTCAATTTGAACCACGCTTCCCGGGCGAGCCGGGGGAATGTCCCAGGAAGCGTGGTCAAAAAGATCCCCAGCAGGGACCAAAAAAAAGTAATATCTGGCCGGTTGCCACGGCCCGGGATCCCCGACAGGATCCCGGGCCACGGCGCATCCGGCCCGACGCGGCAGCCGCATTTGCTCCGCCACCCACCCGTCTCCCCGGAGGGCGGGCGGCGGGGTGCGTGGAGGGGGCGGGGCCGTGCGGCTGTACGTTGCGCCGCGCGGCCCTGCCCCATCCCAGATTCCCCGCCGGGATCCCCCCGGCTCATCTGATATGGCGTGTTGGGGTGACCCTGGCGGGGAATGAATGGGTTGTTTTTGGTAGGGGGCCAACCGGCCCCGTAACATCTGAAAACACCCTTTGGCGGACGCCAGATGTTCGCCACGGTCAATAGGGATGGGCGAACGCGGTTCGGTAGTTCGGTGTTCGGCCCGAACTCGGCCTGTTCGGACAACCGAACACGAACATGAAAACGAACGCACCGAACGGACCGAACACCGAACACCGAAATGACGAACACACCGAACCGAACCCCAAACTACGAAATGGCCGAACACACCGAACGGAACCGAACACCGAACTACGAAATGGCCGAACAGTTCGTTCAATTCGAATCGCGTTCGGTTGTGTTCGGGTGGCTAAAACATGGTCTTCTGTCAGGTCACTGGAAGGCCAAATGTAGCAGGGA
>QEPC01008309.1:4126865-4142946 GCA_003113815.1 Sphenodon punctatus | reverse complement strand
CCCCTAGGGCTTACAATCTGAGAGACAGGAGCTGGGGGAGAGACATAGGAAGGGGAACAGAGGGAGAGACAAGGGGTCTAACATTCATGAAGATGCGAGGTCTCAAGTGCACGTACTTGGCTTGGTTACAATGAAAATGACAGCAGGCAGGTCCATGTTGCAAGGATAAGGGTAAACAGATCGTAGGTATAGGAATAGTGGCTCAGCAGGAAATACATTTAATCAGTCTCCATGCCTCTTGCAGATATTTAATCCTTGCCACTATTTCCTTTAGTTGCCTTCTAACTAGTTTTCTCTTCACCTGCTTTATTAACATCTCTTCACCTGCTTTATTAACATCGTGGTCATTGTGATTCCTGCCGGAGGTTCACTGGGGTGAACCTCTGGCAGAACTCACAACAGATGTTACGGGAATCACGGCCACCACAGGGGATTCACTGTGGTTGACCGTGATCTCGTAACGTCTAAAAATACCCTATGCTAAAATGATAGCATAGGGTATTTTTAGACGTTACGAGATCACGGTCAACCACAGTGAATCCCCTGTGGTGGCCGTGATTCCCGTAACATCTGTTGTGAGTTCTGCCAGAGGTTCACCCCAGTGAACCTCCGGCAGGAATCACAATGACCACGATTCTGGACCTCCGGGCGCCCGGCGGTCCAGAATCATGGTGGGATCGGGCCCCAACTGTGATCACGGTGGCCACGATCTGGAAAGGGCTGAAGGTAACGTCTGTTACTGTCAGCCTGCTCGGATCATGGTCCCGACCATGGGACGGGATTGAGTGCAGAAGCCGGATTGGCCGCTGTGTCCGCCCATCTCCCGGAGGGCGGGTGGCCTGGGGAGCATGGGGGGGGCTGTGCAGCTGCACGTTGTGCCGTGCAGCCCCTCCCTCTCCCCCAATGTTACCTGCCGGGATCAGCTGACTCGTCTGTTGATGGGCTGTTTTGATTCCGGCGGGGAATCAAAAGGTGAATCTGTGATGGGGCCAATAGGCACCCCGTCATGTCTGAAATCACACATGGTTTCTTAACCAGACTCATGGTTAGCTTTGATCCCCACCAGAAATTCACTGTGGTGAACATCTGGTGGGGATCAAATAGACGTTACCATGATATCTGCCACCACAGGGAATCCTCTGGGATTCACTGTGGTAAGCAGCAATTTTGTAATGTCTGAAATTACCCATTGGGTGATTTCAGACGTGCTGGGGTGCCCATTGGCCCCAGCACGGAATCACCATTTGATTCCCCTCCAAAATCAAAACAGCCCATCAACAGACATCCCGGTCGATTCTGGATGGGAACCGGGGGAGGGGGCAGTGCTGCGCGGCACAATGTGGGGCCGCACAGCCCCACCCCCCACGCTCCTGAGGCTACCTGCCCTATGGGAGATGGGCGGCCGCAGCGCTTGCCCACCTCCTGGGGTATTGACCATGGCCTGGAATCGGTGGTGGGCACGGCTGATGATTCCGGGGCATGGTCCGGGAGCAGACATGACGTTACTACAGTCAACCACAGTGAATCCCGCTGTGGTTGACTGTGGTAACGTCACATCTGTTGGGCCGAAAAATGATTCCCACCAGGGGTGAACGTCTGTCAGGAATCACTTTTCGGCCCAACAGATATTATGCCATCACGGTCCCCAAAGGGTGGCGTAACGTCTGAAATCACCCATTGTTTCCTGCTTTGAGCCTCAAGGTAATAGGTGGGATCAAAATACTAATAGAAATGTAAGTAAATAAAATGCACAATGGTCAAGGATGTGAAATGCATTTCCAGCTATGCTCCTATCAGTATAAACTGATGCTAAAATCCTACTAAAATTACAGGCCAAAACATATCACAGCAATGACCACAAAGATAATATATGGTGAAAAAGGTCAAGGTTCAACAGCACCTAATTAAATGAATAAGGCAGAACTTTTCTTGTTGTGGAAGAGTATGAGAGTTCGTAGACTGCACTCCTTTCCCCTGTTTCCATAACCGACAGAAGGACCAGGGTCAATTACAGTATCCAAACTCAGAAGTGCCAAAAACATCAGAAAATAGTTCATGGCCCTCTTCCCTCTTCACTCTGCCACAGAGAAGCTTGAGGAACCATGAAGTACAAATTACGTTATCCAATTGAATGGCTTAGCCAGCAGATATCTTAAAGCAGCTCATCTCTAAACTGCTCCAAAATGGTTGCAGCTACACAACACCCGCCGATTTGTTCTGTCTGAAAGAGACAAACTGTAGGCCTTAATGAGTTTATATGATATGGGTTTATATTTTAGCAAAAACTACAAGAGAGTAACTGCCCTTGTAAGTGTAACTACCCGAGGGATATTGTGAAGAGCAATACTTGGTAATGATGAACGGATTTCTGAATTTTGTGAAACACTGTGAAAGCACAGTATATTTATGTCATTTTGACTTGTCAAAAATACCAAAGCAAGTAAATTATTCCACAGATGTTTCCTTAATAGTGTATTGGTGGATGAAGTGCCTCATGAAAAACACAATCTGAATGGAAAGGAATTTTAATTCAGAGTCTTAAACAATTTCAAACATTATTTTGATCAAATGAAAAGAAAGGTCATCTACCAGTCCAAAGAGCTGGTGCAGGCAATTAAAGGCAATGAAATATATTTTTTCTCTCCCTCTGCTGAAAATAGCTTCTTTACAAAAGAGAAGAGAGAATCATTTACTAAACCTAGTGAAAATGTGCTCACTAAAAATTATGCTTTCTGGCAGTTAAAGGGGGATGAACTTTTGAATGCATTCAAGTGGACAAATGGATCTTTCAGGAATTGATTTTCTGGGTTTTTGTGAACCCAGTTCAATAAATCCTGTTAAGATGTCTTTTTACTTTCACCAAAGAATCTTTCGTCTCCCCAAACAAAACCTTGTTCCTGGGTGATGGGGGGGGGGGGGTAAGTAATGCCTTTGGAGAGCAGTATGAAAAAAAAATCGAGGACATTATACATTTCCCTAGAACCTGTGAATAAATGTTCCTTTATATAGCCAAATGCAACAATATTCCATGGGAAGTGGAATAGACAGTAGATAGTAGCCTTGAAATGAGAAATCTCAGTGAGTTCTGCTTCTCCCAGAAGCAGGGCATTCACCAAGATACATACGACATGGAAACTTAGTCTTTCCTGCTGGTTTTGCCATTTTCTGTTGTTTTTTAGTGATGGGTAAACGCGGTTCGGAAGTTCGGGGTTCGGCCCAAACTCGCCTGTTTGGACGACCGAACCCGAACCTGAATATACTGAACCGGACTGAATTCCAAACGTCAAAATGACCAAACAGTTCTGTCAGTTCGGTTCATTTTTGGTTGAGTTTGGGTGGCTAAAACATGGTCTACTGTCAGGTCACTAGAAGGCCAAACGTAGCAGGGAGGGGGAAGTCATCTGACTCAGCTAGGATCAGACTTCCAGGCACCAGGGGTGGAGGCTGGAGAGTGGCTTGGAGTAGCAGTCAGCCTGCCAAATCACCATCCCTTTTCGCCTCAGACCACTGGCTTGGCAGTCTGGGATTGGCCACGGGCTAGGCTGCACGGAGCCAATGGGGCTTGCGGTGAGGCGGGCACAGCAAAAAAAAACAACTGTCTGCCTCTCCCCTTCCCAATACCTTCTGACCTAGTCACTGTTCCTGAACAGGCGTTTCANCCCTCTCTCCCAGCAGTTTTTGTTCCTTCCTATTCCTAATCCATTGCCATCCTCCTCCTATTTCACCCATCCAAACCATTTACCTCCATATTATCATTTATTTACATTATATTAGATAGATTTAGTTGTTATTTTTTGTTTTTATCCCTCTGTGTGTTCCCTGTGTTCAATCTTCCTTCCTCCCTCCCCCCTCCATTGAATCCTTTCCCTCTCCCATATATTCCATCCCTGATTCCCTTCCCTTCTTCTGTTTTTTGATTCATTTAGAGTAGGTTTATTATTAGATTGATTTAGGTTTCATTTCAGTTTTGTACCCCTCCTTGTGTTGTTTGTAATTCCCCCTCATTCCATATATATAGATTGTAGGTTAGAGATACTTAGTAAACAGTTGTAGGAGTTAGTTTACTGATAGAGATAGCTTTTAGTGATTTAGTTTTAGTGTTTGTAGGAGTAGTGTGTACTTAATCCATTCAGTTCATAGCATTTAGAATAGTTATTAGTTAATAGTAGTTAGACTAAGTGTAGATATAGATATATATAATATTAGATAATTATTTTTTTTAAAAAATATATATAAAAACATTATTTTGGAGGGAGAAATGGAGAAGGGAAGACCGATCAGCTGCCCATAGGGGAGGCAATGGGGCATGTGCCAGAGGTGGGCGGGGCCATGCCAGGGGAGCAGCAGCAGGCAGCAGCAGTAGCCAGAGGCAGAATGCATCACCCCACCCCCCCAAACTCAGCATGCTTGCTTTAGGGCTACAGGCTTCAGTGGCTCTGCATCGCCTCCTGGCAGTGCCCTCCTACACTGCCACATAGGGCACTTGAAGGCCTGCAGGACTTGAGGCTCAGACTGCATCTCTCTCTGCTGGTGGTGGTGCTGGAGCAGGTGCTGGGGCTGCTTATTCTGAAGTTCCTCCAGGGCCACCACTCCTCCCGCACTGTTGAGCCAATCCCCAGCAGTCCAGACCTGGTGGATACCACCCCGGCTGCTAGAGGCAGAGCCTGATCCCAGGGCAATGTCAGTACTAGGGAGAGGAGCATCAGCATCAGCACTAGCAGCTACAGAGGGGGGCACAGGGAGAGTGCCAGCAGCATGGCAGGCACGGGCAGTCTAGCCTCTGAGTCACAGTACTCCCCTTCATGGGACATCACCATGATCGGGAACAATGAGGACGAGGTAGACACTAGTGCTGCAGAGATGTCTGCAGCTGAGGCGATGGCTGTGCCTACTCCCAGAGCTACATCGCCAGTGCCAGTGCCACGAACCTCTCCCCCTCCCAGCAGTGCTGGCAGCAGTGCGTCCGCCAGGGCAGGCAAGGAGGCAGAAGGGGGGGGTCCTCTGTCTGGGATCATTTTAAGCTGGTGCAGGCAGATGATCCCAGAGAGGTGCAATTTACGCTGTGCAATAAGGTGGTGAAGCGTGGGCAGGTGCTTGCAAACCTTGGCACAACTGCAATGGCGAGGCACCTCAAGGCATGCCACAGAGCTGTGTTGCTGAGCGGGAAGGCAGGGGAAGTGTATGCCAGTGGGTTCCCGACTCCAGCGGCCAGTCGCCTGGCTCATTCAGCGGGCCAGCATCCTGCACCAACTGCTGCTGCCTCTACCAGCAGGAGCAGTATGGAGGCAGAAAAACAGCCTGAGCCTCCCCAGCAGTGCCGTCAGTCCACCATGGAGGAGATGGGGCGGGGGGATGTGTCAAGGCCATTGGCAGGACGCCGTAGCACAGGCATCCAGGAGAAAACCAAGCACCTTGTGGCCAAGATGATTGCCCTGGATGGCCAGCCTTTGTCCATTGTGGAGGACAAGGGTTTCCAGTGGCTGATTGGGTTCCTGGCCCCCAACTTTAAGCTGCATTCCTGCTCCACCCTAAGTCGGACTGTGGTGCCACAGCTCTATAGGGCTTTGAAGGAGCGGATGAGGGAGCAGCTTGCAGGGGCTGGGGAGGCAACGGTCCAATTCACGATGGACCTGTGGTCCACCAAAAACGCCCAGCACGTCTACCTGGCGGTGATGGCACACTGGTGGCAGGACGCAGAGGCAGCACTTGGTAGTGTCAGGAGCAGACCTGAAGCAGGGTATAGGTGGGCCCTGCTTCAGTCCCAAGTTATGGACAACTCCCACACCATGAGGAACCTCGAGGCATCCCTGTCCACCATGCTGAGGGAGTTGGTCACGCCAGGTGCAGCCTTCACCAAGGGGTGTGTGGTTACGGACAACACAGCCAATATTTTATTTATTTATTTAAAATTTATCTCCTGCCCCTCCTGCCCACAGGGCAGCCCGGGGTGGCGAACAACATTCATTTAAAACAATATATAATTTTAAAACAATTTAAATTATAATAGATGGTGAAAGCCCGCATCCCCACTCCCACCCCACCCCTACCCCTCACCAAAAGCCTGACGGAACAGCCAGGTCTTACATATATGCTGAAACAGCAGGAGAGTGGGAGCCAGCCAAGCCTCCTCCGGGAGAAAATTCCACAGCACAGGGGCAACCACCGAAAAAGATCTAACATCGGTGGCCCCCCGCCTCGCCCAGGGAACCTCCAAAAAGGCTCCCACAGACGATCTCATGGGTCATTTGGGCACATGGGGAGTGAGTCAGTCCTGGAGATAAGCAGGGCCTAGGCCGTGAAGGGCTTTAAAGGTTAAAACCAGCACCTTGAACCTGTCCGGTTGCTTTATAGGCAGCCAGTGCAGAGCCCGGAGCACTGGTGTCATGTGCTCCCTGCGACCCGCCCCCATCAGGAGATGGGCTGCGGCATTCTACACCAGCTGCAGCTTCTGGACTAGCTTCTCGGGCAGCCCCACATAGAGCGTGTTGCAGTAATCCAGGCTCGAGGTGATGAAGGCATGGATGACAGTGGTGAGATCGGAGTCTGAGAGATACGGCCGGAGCCGCCGGACAAGATGTAACTGCCGAAACGCACTCCCTGCCACGTCCACAACCTGAGATTCCAAGCTGAGCCGCGAATCGAGGAGCACACCCAGACTCCGCACTTGAGACACCATGGGGGTGGGGGGCGACCCCCCCCCAACAAGGGGAGATTCAACCACCCCCAGGCTCCCCAAGCCCTCACCCACCAACATCACCTCCGTCTTGTCAGGATTCAGTTGCAGATGGCTCAACCTCATCCAAGACCCCACAACCTCATCCAAGACCCCACACACTGGGAAAATAAGGAGACCGCATAGCTTGGGTCGATGGAAAAGGAGAGGTAGATCTGAGTCTCATCAGCATACTGATGACACTGCATGCCCTGAAACCTCCTCACGATCTCCCCTAACGGCTGCATATAGATGTTAAACAAGAGGAGGGACAGAATGGCACCCTGCGGGACTCCACACGTGAGGTTCAGGGGGGAAGACGTACACTCCCCCAAGACCACCCGGTGAGTTCTCCTGGCCAGGAACAAACGAAACCAGTCCAAGACCGTCCTGCCAATTCCAGCACGGTCCCGCAGGTGAGTCATCAACACCTCGTGATCAACTGTGTCGAATGCAGCAGCAAGGTCTAGCAGGACTAGTAAGGTATGACGACCCTGGTCCAGCGCCAGGTGGAGATCATCAACCAAGGCTACCAATGCCGTCTCCGTACCATACCCAGGCCGAAACCCAGACTGGGAGGGATCAAGGAAACTGGTGCGGTCCAGATGTTCCTGGAGCTTCCGTGCCACAGGCCATTCAATAACCTTCCCTAAAAAGGGAAGGTTAGAGACTGGCTGATAACTGGCAGAAGCATCAGCGTCAAGAGATGGTTTCTTGAGCAGGGGTCTAACCACAGCCTTTTTTAGGCAGTCAGGCACCCTGCCCTCCCGAAGGGAGGAATTAACCACCCCAGCCAGCAACAGCCGTAATGTCTCCTGGCTATCTTTCACCAGCCAGGACGGGCATGGATCTTGCTCACAAGTAGTGGCATGAACAGATCCCAACAAGGACTCCACATTGGCAGGCGACACCATCTGAAACCGATCCCACAAAACAGGAAAGGGTGGGGCATCCATAGCCCCAAGATGATCCTCTGCAGTAACTGTGGTGCCAATATCCTTAAGGCAGTCCATGACAGGGGCTTCATGAGCAACCCTTGCACTGCACACACCCTCCACCTGGTGGTCAAGGATGCTCTGGGCTTGGGGGAGAAGGGGATTGTACCAGGCACCCTTAGCTCCCTGGTCGAGCAGGGGAGGAAGCTGGTGGGCTTCTTCAACTGCAGCGTGAAGGGCAGCGAGCTCCTCCGGGAGAAGCAGGCTGAGCAAGGGTCCCCGGTGCACACCATTATCCAGGATTTCTCCACCCGTTGGAACTCCACCTTCCTGATGCTTGAGTGGCTTCTTGAACAGAAAGCCACCCTGCATCAGGTGGAACTGGAGACAGACATCAAGGCACCTCCAGGGTACAACAGGGAGGAATGGGAGATTATATCCCAAACTGTCTTTGTTCTGAGACCATTCCTCAGCATCACAGAGACATTGAGCAGCTCCACCGCCACCCTCAGCCAGGTGACCCCACTGGTGCATAGTCTCCACAGCAGCCTGGCTGAGATTCTGGGGGCGGCGGGGGGTGGTGGGGATTGTTGCCATCAGGACTGGAGAATGTCCGATGAGGTGATTGACCTTGCTTGGAATTTGAAGGCGGGCCAGAGTGCGTGCTTCGACAAGCTCCTGCGCTGGGACGAATATGTCCTGGCAACCATGCTGGACCCCAGGATCAAGTGCAGCATGGCACGCGAGACTGCAGTCTATGGCCTCCGGAAGGTTAAGCTGGTCCAGAAGGTCAGGCAGGCAGAGCGGACCATGCAGCGGGATGCCCCTGGGGATGGTGGGAGTGGGAGCAGTGACCACTTCCAGCTATCTGGGTCTATCCCTGCCCCCAGCCCTAGGGGTAGTAGCAGCAGCAGGACCCCTACTGCCAGCAGCTCCTCATCTGTGCAGTCCACTCTGGGGAGCATGGGGCCCATCACAAAAGGGCAAGCAGCGTGGCTGAGGGCTGTGGGGCAGGTGGTGCCCACCCAGAACTACCAGAGGGAGTATGATGGTGCCTCATCAGCAGTGGAGACCTATCTGGAGGAGGAGCCATGCATAGATCCCAGCAGCGATCCCTTGGCCTACTGGGCCAGCAAGGCAAATGTGTGGCCGGCCCTGTTTAAAGTGACCAAGGGTATCCTGTCCTGCCCACCAACCAGTGTCCCCAACGAGAGGGTGTTCTCCATCGCGGGGGACATATGCGTCCTGCACCGCCTGAGACTGGGGGCCAAGTTGGTGGAGCAGTTTCTTTTTCTGAAGGTGAACCTTCCGCTGCTGGGATTCCCTGAGCTGCCTCTGGACAAGGAGTGATGGTAAAGTGGCACACACCATCCATCCCATGCCAGGGGCAGTCTTGGGACAGGGCTCCTCTTCCTTCTCAGTCTGGGCTAGGGCTACTGCTCCTGTGTGCTGCTGAGGTGCTGTGTCTCCCTCCTAATGCCTGGCACCCCCCTGCCTCCCCCCCTCTCTCTTGCTCTGTGCCTCTCTCTCTCTCATACTAGATGGCCTCAGCTGCCTTATCTGCCTGACCTCAGGATGCAGGGTGGCATTGGGAAACAAACTGTAAGCCTGCCAGCTGGCCTATGACTAGCTATATGATCTCGGCCCGCCTAAGTGATGCTGACTGGCTCTCACTCTCTCACACTTCACAGTCTTTGCTAGCCTATCAGAGTGCCCTGCTGCCAATGTCCCTACTGCCTCTCATGCCACGCTGCCTGTCTGCCCACCAAGCTTGCTGCAAAGCTCAAAGTAATATACCTCAGTCCGCCTTCCTCCTCCCATGCCAAGGTGCCTGTCTGCTCACCCAGGTTGCCTAGCTCAAAGCCTGCCCATGCCCACCTTCCCTACTGCCTCCCATACCATGCTGCCTGCCTGCCTGCCCAGGTTGCAAAGCTTGAACCCTGCCTCCCTCAGTCTGCCTGCCTTCTGCTCATGCCACACTGCCTGACAGTCCGCCCGCCTGACCAGGTGGTCTAGATCAAAGACTGCCCCTGTCTGCCTGCCTTATGCTCATGCCACGCTGCCCTCCTGGCTGCCCTCCTAGGTTGCAAAGCTTGAACCCCGCCTCAGTGTGCCTGCCTCTCATGACACAATGCCTGTCTCTGCCTACCCTGGCAACTCTGGGTGATGTGCACCACTGGTGTTTTAATCCCGCCACTGCTGTCTGCTGATCCACGGGTGCTCTGCCCTGGCCAATCCAAATGTGCCAACACAATCCTGCTGCTGCCATCTGCTGCTGTATTGGGAGCTATTCCCTGGTAAATCCAACCATCCAGGGGGGCTGTGTACAGGAAAATCCTGCTGCTGCTGTCTCTGCTGATCCATGGGTTCTGTGCCCAGATAACCCAATGTCTGCTGCTGCTGCCAATGCTGCGCATACTGTCTGTGCCACAGGTTCTTGGACCTGTCTTTCCTCACACAGGGCGCTGTCATGCCACCACATCGAGAAACTGTCATCAGAGACCTGGGGCCAAGTTACAGGCAGGGAGGGCTGTGGCCAAAACCCAGAAGCTGCCACCTTAGCCCTGGGACCCATCATGATGGGTCTGGGGCCCTCATTCCTTGCACAGTGCAATATCTTTTCACTTCATCTAGAAGCAGCCACTCCAGCACCAGGACCCGCCATCATGGTCCTGGGGCCAAGTTACAGGCAGGGAGGTCTGTGGCCAAAACCTAGAAGCTGCCACTTTAGCCCTGGGACCCACTGCAATGGGTCTGGGGCCATCATTCCTCGCTCATTGCGATGTCTTTCCACCTCATCGAGAAGCAGCCACTCCAGCCCCAGGACCAGCCCCAGGGACTCTGCCTGCCGCTCCCCTTCCCAAGCATGAGTCAGTCCCTTCACTACAATGCCCACCTATTTCTTTGGATCGACTGTCTAAGAGATCATTGGCCTATACGCTATCCGTGCCGATGGTTCTGTACCATGGCCACCAATGTCTGCTACTTCCAGTGCCAATGTCTCCCAGGCCAGGCCTATATGCTGTCTGTGCCATGATACCATGGCATAAAGAAACAGCAGCTGCTGCCAGACCTATATGATGTCTATGCCAAGTTTTCTGTACCCCAGTATTCCGGAAAGCTCAAAGCATGCCTCAGTCCGCCTTCTTGCCTCTTATGCCAAGGTGCCTGTCTGCTCGCCCAGGTTGCTGCCAAGAGAGAGAGAGAGAGAGAGAAATAAGAGTGAGAAAAGTCCACCCACTGCTTGAAGGAAAGACAGACACGTTCCCACCCATGCTGTCACCGGCACTATATGGTCACAGAGAGAGAGCGAGAGAGAGAGGTTCCCAGCTAGAACTAGGGAGATGGGGGTTAGAGGGGGAGAGGTAGGTATATCCTGGCTGCCACCTGCCAGAACCAGGAAGAACTCCCATCTGTGCTCATGCGCCCATTAATGCCAATTGCCCACATCCAGCACACAGCAAACCTACCGTAATGAGATTGAATATAACCGACAACATATTATATGTGCCTGCCTGCCTGCCAGTGCCTGCCTGCCTGCCTGTGTGCGTCCCTGTACCTGCTGTCCTGCTACCACCTATTGCCTGATCAAATGAAGTGTGCCCCATAGGCTTTAGACTGTCATTCCACTATCCCTCATTCAGTCATGTCCGCCCGTCCCAGGGACCATCAACGAGATTATGGGACCATCATTCCAGTCACTGGGGGCTGCATTCCATTCCATTGCATCCAGAAGCCCGGTGCCCTCACGCCAGCCTGAACCCCCTCCCCAAAAGCCTACTCCTCTGTCTTCACCCACCCACGGATGCCTGCTGAATCTGGCTGCTGAAAAGAAAAGACCCTCCGAATACCAGCTCCCGCCACCTGCTGCCAAGGAGTCTGTCTCTCTTTCTCTCTGTCACACCTACCCACACAAACACAAGCCCTGCACCTCCTGGGGGGCTTTCTGCTAGTTGAGACCCTGCTGCTAGCACAGCACATCTTTGGATTAATAACTACGCTACATGAGGTGGCAGGTGCTGCTGGAAGGAATCGACAAGCTGTATGAGATTCTGCCACCTGCCAGCCAGAACTTCAGCACATAGGGATAAAAGATTGGACAGTTAAACGAAGCTCGTAACAATAAATATAACAACTTTAATTAAAACTATTTACATAACAAGAAAACAACAACATTTTTAAAAACAAAAGCAAACATGTAAAGGAAACTTATAAATTAAACTAAGAGTCTCTGCTGCCACTGTGCCTGTCCCCTGGTAATTGGGGGAAAGGCAACAGGCCTTGGGGCGCTTCACAGTCCTGAGTGCCGGCCACCTCGGAGGGGTCCACCACACCGTTGACCATGGCATACTCCATCACCTCTTTCAGCTCACTATGCCACCTGGAGACCGCCTAGTGGTACAGCTGCACGTGGCAGCTGGCCGTATGCCTCAACCTTCTGCCGCTCCTCCTGGATCGCCTGCAGCTGATCCACCAGGCACTTCTCAAGGTCGGCAGAGGAGCTCTGGACTGCCTCAAAATGGCCAATGGTGGCCCACCGCAACTTGGTCCGAAGGTCCTTCACCTGTGCATCTTCCAGGGGCATGGAGGTCTTCACGTTGGGGCTGGAGGGGGGGGAAGGGCTTATATGCCTCCGTTTTTGGGTTGCCTTCAACCCCTTCTTCTGGCGCTGAGGCTCCACAGGTGCCACTCCAAACTCCTCCTCACCCAGCCGCCTCACTCTGAGTCCATACCTCCGCTCAATGTGGTTTATTAGCCCCAACATGGTCCCCTCCCTCTAGCACTGGACTATTTTTTGGCAGATCTAAAAGGAGGAGAAAAAGATAGGAACATAAGATGTGCTATACTGTGTCAGACCAATGGCCTGTCAAGCCCTGCCTGCATTCTATCTCCACAAGTAGGTGGACTGGGATGGCCATCCAGTCTCTCTCTGCAGGGGACTTCCATTCCTAACAGGTCATAGGGCAATTCATTACCTGTTGTTCCAGTCCCCGTGCCATACCTTGCATTTGGCAGTTCCGTCGCCCTTGTGGTAGAACCTTCAGACATCCGACGTCTGGCGCCGGATTTCTGGGGGTGTGACTGGATGTGGCAGCGAACTCTGCCTATGCCTAGAGGTGGTCCTTCTTCTTGGCGTGGTCCTGGCAGCAATGCTGGGGCTGGCATCCAATTCCTCTCTGAAATGGGAACACTTTAAGAACACCAAAGTAACATCATGCATTTATGATGATGCCTCTACTCCTCCCTCCTTGGGGTGCTAGGGATGACAACTAGAAAGCAGTAAAGCACGTGCAAATCCTGCCCTTCCAGGGGTGCTAGGGGATGCTAGATATTGCAACTAGGAAGGTCCTGGCTGGCACGTGAAAATCCTGCACTCCCTGAGGTGCTGCGTGGGATGGAGAGATCCTGGCTGGCTGGCATGTACAAATCCTGCCCTGCTTGGGGTGCTTGGGATTGCAACTAGGAAGGCCCTGGCTGGAACGTGCAAATCCTGCCCTACTTGGGGTGCTAGGGATGGTGACGGGAGATGTGACCCTGGCTGGAGGAAAGACCCTGCCCTTATTTAGGGGTGCGTAGGTAATGGGATGGAAACTGGAGAGTGGAGACCCTTGCTAGCCTGGCACATGTTTGGGTGGGGGTGCTGCTCGTGCCAGAGCCCCCCACACTACAGTACCCTCTCTCTCTGTGGCAGACATCTGCTGCCACCCACTGATGCCCACTGTTTGTGCCTGACTGATGCCCACCACCCACGCACGCACCTGCACGCCAGTGAGCTCGCTCTAATGGATAGAGCCTTTCTTGTCCTCAAAGTAAAAAAAAAGTTTACAAACCTGGCAGCACCTCCAGAGCCCACCGATTCCTCCTCATCTGAGGAGTAAGTCACCAGTGCCACGGGATGTGTAGTAGCAGGGGCAGCGACCTTGACCGCTACCACCTCCTCCATTGAAGTGATTGGGACTTGCAGTAGAGCTATGTAGGTGGAGGATCATAGTGCAAATTTTTCAAATAAATTAAAATTAATTCTTTCAAAATGCCCATTCTTAAATGTGCCCATATAATAAGGATAAGGTTATATGATTATATATAAATGTAATGAGCTAATGATTAATAAAGACAGCTATGATGAACTAAACAAAAAGGCTACAGTTCAAAGTAAGAGCCCACAAAAAAAATAGGTGTCCATGCTGTAGTAACAAGATGACCATAATTAAAACAGTGACAGCCTAAATTATAAAGGGCATTTTTATACGCGTTTTCCCCACAAAAACACTGCATGTACTCAATGAGCTTTTGAGAATTCAAAAGCAAAAAAAATCACCTTCTAACCTGTTGTTATTGCATTATAATATCTGAAGATGTTTGTATGTTTAAGATTATCATTTTCTAGTCTAGTACTCCAAGCTGAGTATTGCAATTATGGGATTGTATTTTATTTGCTTATTGTTATTTGACTTCTTTGAACACCATGATGTAATGATTAGAGCTGCACTGGGTACCACATTTGCTACCCGTGGGCGTTTTTGGGCACCCCCAGTGGGCACCTGATGGGGAGCATGTCCCCCACCCCCAATTGGGTACCTGGTGTCCCAAAATGCAGGTATTACTCAGGCACCCCAGGATGCCCCAGGGCAGTAATACTGGGCTGGCACTCGTGGCTCCCTGGGCCATGGGCGGCTGGTGGGTTTTGGAGGTTGGTGGGGCAGTAAGGCTGGCGAGCCTAGGGGCGGAGCCGGGACAATGGTAGGCAGAGCCAGGGCAATGGTAGACAGAGCCAGGGCATAACCCAGCAGCAAGGATTTCCCAGGGTTAACACTGGATGGACATTACATTACTTAATGCTGGGAACGCTGCTGTGTGAAGCACTGCCTCCGGTGAATAGAGAACCCTCTTACTGGGGTCCAGTGCACTTTCTTTCCCACCGGGTCCAAACTAACCATAGTATGTTAAAAAAATAGATCACGTTGCCATCGCCTACCTTTATCCTGAACCCTCAAATCCTCAATTTTCATGGTATGTTAGGCCACCTGTAGTCTTCTGAAGGTGTAGACTTTGGAACAATCCTTCCTTCTGGCTTGGAGAACCAGGAGGACTGAGTTAGCTTCCTGTTCTGTGACAAGCCGAATCAGAAGAGAATGAAAGGGAAGAGAAGAACAGGACAGAGGAGAAGTAGGAGGGAAAGGCTTTGGTTTTGAAGCACGAGAAGAGGAAGGGGGAAGAGATGGGTTCAGTGCGGAACAGGGGGAAAGGGTTTCCTTGTTGTCTTTAGTCTTCACTTCTGCCGTGCTCCTACCTACTTTCTCCTCTGTTCACAAGGAGAACAGTTGCAGGCCTGAATAGCAAACAAACCAGGCCCATCCAGACCAGCATCCTGAGTAGCTACACCCTATCCCCGGTAGCAAAAGGCCTGTCCACAGAAACAGGCCTTTTCTAAAAGTTTGGCCAGTTTCAGGACTGCACTGCCACTAAACCAGGCCCATCCAGACCAGCATCCGCAGCAGCCACAACTTATCCCCAGCAGCCAAATGCCTGTCCACGCAAACTACTTTTGAGCAGCAGGGAGCAGCAGTGAAACAGCGAAGGGACCATTGAAAAAAAGAGTAGCCACAACCAGTCGACCCACAAATTTACAAAATGTCATCATGCAAAAAGCTAGCAAGCAAAGCAAACCAAACCATAATTTTTTTTTAAAAAAAAGCTTTTGTTGTATCATTATTAATCATACATCCACAACATCCCGACAAAATATCTCAGTATAAACCAAACAGAACTTCTTTGAAAATCCAATACAAATTCCACACAGCAGCATTTAAGACTTCCTCTCTCAGTCTACTTGTAAAAGATCAGCGTTCTCTTTCAGGGCTAGTATTTGAAAAATTGTTCAGTGTCTCTGCTCCTGCATGCTTGTCTTCCAGAATGCAGATGATAGGGAGCCAGATGTCTTCAAATATCTTCTCTTTGCCATGAACCCTCGCGTGCAGCTTTTCTAGGCTAAAGAGATACCAGATTCTTTGCTTCCACATATCAAGTGAAAGATCTTTATTTGTTTTCCAATTTCTTAGGATAATGTTTATTGCTGCCAAGAACAGCACTTTGCAAGATTTCTGATATCTGCTCAGCTGTTTGACCTCCGGGAAAAGTCCCAACAGACATATCTCAGGATTAAATGGTACCACCTCCCTGATCATTTTTTCTGCAATCATCCAGATTTTACTCCAAAATACCTTGACTATATCACACTCTCACCAGCAGTGAATATTAGTGGTGGGACCCCGGGCCCATTACCGGCTACCGGATTTACCGGTTACCGGTTCTAGGAAAACCGGATTCCCGGATAAAATCCGGTATGCCGGTACCGGATTTATTTCATTGGTTTCAATGGGGCGCTGTGTCCCCATTGAAACCAATGAAATAAATTAATTCCCTCCCCCTCCCA
>QEPC01008309.1:4109199-4125810 GCA_003113815.1 Sphenodon punctatus | reverse complement strand
CTTTCACCTCCATAGAGTATGCACAGGTGTTCATATGGTGCCAGATTCTTTTTTCGTCCTTTTCCTCTAGAGGAATAGCTAAGTCCCTTCTCCAATTTTCCATATATAAAATCCTGTTGCAATAAAAGATTCTTTTAAATTCTTTATAAATTTTTCCCAGCCTTCCTGCATATTTATTATTCTCATAAAGAATCTTCTCTATCTTAAGAGGTTCTCTACCAAATTCCTTCTTATTTGGCCCTGCCAAGCTAGCACTCCTTAATTGTAAAAACTGAAAACTATCCACTTTACGTTTCATCATTGTTTCTAATTTTTCCGAAATTAAAAATTTCCCTTGCACAAAAAGCTGTTTCATCTTACATAGTCCCCCCCTCCCCCTTTCAACTTGGTTCTTAGGTCCTTTGCTAAATTATTCTGTAACATATAATTTGAGTCTATAGGGGTGTAAGGTGAGACTCCTACCTGAGTCCCCACTTTTTGGGGGGGTCTCAACCCAGTGTTTCAGTAGGGTGCCTATAAATGGGTGATCCCTAATGTGGTCCTTTACTATTAAACCGTTATCTGCTATTATATTCCTTACAGACTGTACATGCATTATTTCTTTTTCTAGGGCCACCCATTCAGGCACCTCCACTTTCTTATACCACTCAGGAATGGCCCCCAAAACGGCTGCCCTATGGTACAATCTTATATCCGGGCCCTGTCTCTGGGCCTCAAAATAGCCAATTTTTTAATTCTGGGTTTTTTCCCATCCCATATTAAATCACGCATCAGGATGTCACATTCTTTAAAAAAGGAGCCAGGGAGATGTAAGGGGAGTGCCATGAGCCGGTACAAGATCTTGGGGAGCACCATCATTTTAAAAAGGTTTACCTTATCCATCCAGAAGACAATAAATTTCAACCAAGGTTTTATTTCCTCTTTAAGCTGTTTCAGGAGGGGAGCAAAATTCATAGAGAATTAAATCCTTAAGATTCTTTGTTATTGTTACCCCCAGACACTTTATGCCTTTATCATTCACTGGAAAAGGTGATAGTTTTTTCATTTTTTATTCCTGTACTTTATTATGTGCCAAGACTAAAGCATAGGATTTTTCTTTATTAATTGAGTATCCCGCAATTGCCCCAAATTCATCAAATACCTTCAACAACTCTGATAAGGATTTTTCTGGCTCCGTGACATATAAAAGAAGATCATCAGCATAAAGGGAAAGTTTTTGTGTGTGTCCCCCTACTGACACGCCCATAATATTTGGATTCTGCCTTATGGCATTGGCCAACAATTCTAACACTAAATTGAAAAGCAAGGGTGACAGCGGGCATCCTTGCCTAGTTTCTCTCTACAATTTAAAGGATTTAGTCAGCCTGCCATTGATTTTCACAGAGGATTGAGGGTCCTTATAAATTGCTTTCACCCAATTAAAAAAATTACCCTTGAACCCCATTCTTTCTAAAATCATGAACAAACATTTTGGTTCTGTGAAATCAAAAGCCTTCTCTGCATCAGCAGAAATAATACGTGCAGGGCATTTTTGTTGTTGTAACGCATAAATTATATTAACCGTTTTCTGTATGTTATCCTTTCCCTGCCTCCCTGGAATGAATCCAGTCTGATTTTCATGTAGAATTTCTGTGATGATTGCTCTAAGTCTATTGGCCAAAATTTTAGATAGCAGTTTGAAATCAACATTAAGAAAGGAGATAGGTCTGTAGCTTCCACATTGGTCAACAGGCCTACCTGGCTTAGGGACCAGAGAAATCACTGCTTCATAGAAACCTTTTGACATGGTACCTACTTTTAAAATGTTATTAAAAACTGTTTCCAGATGTGGGGCTAGTATGTTGCTGAATGCTTTGTAGAACTCACTGGGGTATCTGTCAGGGCCACATGCCTTGTTATTTTTTGAGGCATCAATTGCCTCCTGGACCTCCTGCTTGTTATAGGGGTGTTTAAAAAGGCCCTTTGTGCCTCATTTATTTTTGACTCTCCACTTTATCCAGAAATGTTGTTATTTCAGTCTCATCTGGATTCTTTGTTGTGTATATCTTTTTATAAAACTCTAAAAATGCCTCTTGTATTTTTCCAGGGTCTGTAATGGAGTTACCCGATGGAGTCATTACTTTGCTGATATGGGCCTTCCTTTGTTCAAAGCAAACCATCTTAAGGCAACATTATGTGCAGTCCTTACCACATTTTGTCATCATGGAAACACAGAGCAAGCAAAGCAAACCATCTTAAGGCAACATTATGCACAGTCCTTACCACACCACAAAAGCAGCAGCAAGGTGAGGAATTTCACTTGTCCCCAAAACATGGTTGAGCCCTGTTTTCCCAGTGTCTCCCTGTCCATCCCCCTTCCCCTCCTTCCCAGTCTCCCCCATCCACCCCTCCCCCCATTTCCCAATCTCTTCCAGTCTCTCCCTCCCCCCCATTACCTCTCTCCCTGTCTCTCCCCAATGGGAAGAGCTTCCCTCCCTAAATCAAGTCTCCATAAACACATGTCTCTCAACCAGTCTGTGACTCAGACATTTTGGGAGGCCAGTGCATAGATTGTGGGACATCCCAGGTTTTCCTTCTCTCACTTGCTTCTCTTGCACAAGAGCTCTTCCTCAGAGAAAAAGTGGCCAGCAGAATGATCCCTGAGTTTCTTGCTCCTAGCTATGGTATGGGCCAACTAATGCTGTGCTGGTTAACCCATTGCTTCTTGGCCTATACCAAGTCCTGGAGGCTGACCATCATTGCCCCTGCTCTCCACCCCACAGAACAGAGGAGTGGGTATGTCCTTTTTAATATTCATCTCTCTCTGTGTGAGTGAGAGAGGGAGGAGGCATCTGATTTAATACAGGCATTTGAGAGCTTGCGAGGGGCATTTAACTCAGGCATATGTTGGCATGTGATCTGATGACATTTAACTTCATTGGGGCAGCATCTGAGAACATCTCCCTACAAACCCTCACCATACAAACAAGACTAACATATGGTACCGACAGGGAGGTGCTCCTGGCCAATCGCAGGGGCCACAGTGGGGCATGGAAGGACAAGCGGTCTCTCGGATATGTGGAGCCCAGACCATTTAGGGCTTTAAAGGTCAAAACCTTGAATTCTGGCCACAGCAGCACCTGTTTCACATATGTGCAAGCCACAACTGGCTGACATATATGCAGTGTGTATAACCCCCTGCCACCTACTCTTCACCAGTATTGGTAGAGTGAGGGGAGGGGCACATTCAAATTTTGCATGGATGTGCTTCCCAGCCAAAACCTGTTGGAATTGGTGGCAGGAGATTGCTCATACTGCACATGGGCCTCTACTGTAGTCATTAAAACACATTTGCTATGCAGCAAAAGGAAATTACTCAACTTTTTCAGAAAAAAAGATACAGTAGTACCACCACTCCACCTACATGCCATTGATTTATAATTACAAATTTTTTCAAAATAAAAAATAATAATAAAGATTGCCATTATTTTTGGTATGTATTTGTTTAGGGAAACTTTGGACCCAAAATGGAGATTTTGGTCCACTTGGAGAGAAATTAGAAACCTGGATTCTGGCAATACAGCTCCCATCCCTGTCCAGCATATGGGCTTGCCAATGTTATGAGGTGTGGAATCTTTCAATATAGCAATCACAGCATGGGGGTGGCTACCTGATGTGCTCACTGTGCACAGCATTTCAGTGCCTCCAGAGAAAGACTTAATGGGGAGACTGTGCCCATAGGTCTCCTTCCCAAGCTTCTTTGGCTCAGTGCTCAGAACACTCTTACCTAAACTTGGCCTAAGGGGATGGATTTAAGAGGGCAGAAGAATGCATCTGTGGCCTACGTTCTTGTTCCCCCACTAATTAACTGTCCAATGGAGAACTAAGCTTGCTCCCTCTTCCACACAGTGTAATTATATGCGAATGACACCGTATTAATATCTCAAACAATGGTGGGCCTTAGGAGACAGCTTCAACTTTTTGGTGAATATTGCCATTTAGAAATGTTAAAAATCAATTACTCCAAAACTAAAATCTTAATTGTACGAGTACGAAGAAATTTGAAAATATACTCCTGGAATATAAGAGGGGAATCTATTGAGCAAGTCTGTTCTTTTAAATACTTGGGGGTCACATTCTCATCCACTCCTTCTTGGAAGGCTCATTATGAATTGACCAGAGAGCAGACTAAGAAATCTGCTAAAGCAATATTGAAGTTTTATTTTGGACGAGGGGGTAACTTGATTGAACCGGCGTTATGATTATTTAAGGCCAAAATGCTAAATCAAGCACTGTATGCAGCACCTATTTGGGCCCTCAGTTTTTCGGCGGAGATGTAAATTATTCAAAATGGCTTCTTGGCCTCCTCATTGGGCCTTCCATGTGGTACCCCTCAGGTTCTGCTGAGAGCGGAAACATGTGTTTTGCCTGCACGAACGGTGCTACTGCAGTTAGTCTCAAATTTGGGGGCAAAAATTGTGTTATTACCGGAGGGAGAGATTTTTCTGTTGTGTATGGCCCGTAAGGCAGGCCTATTAGATCCATGGCTCACTGTGGCTGGACTCGAAATTTATAAAATGGGCTTTTCTAGTGAGGTGCTTAATAGAGTCGGATTGGACCTATTTAAAAAGCTGACTCAGAGGAGATTGAGAGACCAGGCTCTTCAGTCGGAAAGGGCCCTCCTATTTCTTCAGAGAGTGGCCCCTGAATATATCCCTTACAACCCTCTCCAGTCAGGATCGAGTTATTTATTCAATTGGATGGATGCCTCTAGGAGAGTGGCATTTACTAGACTCCGCTGTAATCCTTTACCACATCTTACCTTGAAGGTAGACATAAGGGAATCCCCCGAGAACAGAGATTTTGTGTTCTCTGTGACAGGGGTACCCCAGATATGGTGCCTCATATTTATTAACCTGCCCCTTTTTTGAAGGGTTAAGAGTTAAATATTTGGTGGGGCTTTGGAAGGTACATGAATTCAAAATAGTGCAGAGGTTGCTGAGCCCTGTGGATGGTGATCTAACCAGGCATGTAGCAGAATTTGCTTACCAGGCGATGTCCTAAGACAAAGGTTTTTGGAGAAATTTGTTCAGAGTTGGGTGTTGATTTCAGGGCCTGAAAAGCCTACATAATTTGGGGGAAATCTGCCTGATTAGGCTTAGAGAGGGGTGCTGGGGTCTCTAAGGATCTAGTGACCTATGTATAGATGAACTTTAAGGTCACCTTATATTTTATATTTATTTTTATATTTATTATTATTATTATTTATTATTATTTTATTTAAGAATATTTTATGTTGACAGATCATAAGTGATTAAGATGCTAGTGGTTCATGTAAATATGCTAAACAAAGCTTTTGAATTTTCTGCCAAGTTTTATAAATTTGTATTAATTTGTTTTAACTGAATTAACTGTGGTCTTTTGGGTGTATCCGTAGTGATTAGATGTACTTGTTTGCAATGGCCAAGGCTACGCAATAAACATTATTTATTATTACACACAGTGTAACCAAACATCTGAGGAATTTTACAGTATAACCTCCCACTAATGAGTTGTACAGTGGTAGCACTCTTGCCCTCCCCTTCCATGGGCCAGAAAAATGGGTAAAGGTGGCCCTGGCCCCACTCATCTTAGGGACACCCAGATATGAAGATAAGAGAGGATGCAGCTGAGACTGTATCCCATTCCACATTAGCTCAAGACCTGGAGTAGGAGAGGTTGCTGTCCCTGAATGTTCAAAAATCAATCAAGAGTCAAAGGCAGGGGCGGCTGGTAGGTTTTGACCAGCCCCTGGCTCAGAAATGCTTCTGAGAGTGCACAAGGAGTCCCTGCCAGGAACCCAAGAACTGGCCCATGGGCTTCATTCACAGTTTTTCTAACAGTGTACAGCCATTGCCTGCGAGAGCAGAGCCTGCCTGTGCAAGGGGCAGGAGACACCTCTCTCTAAATGCCACCACAATATCCATACAGGTGATGTGAACACATTCCTACAAGAATCAATACAATACCCTTAAAGGTGACATCCCCATCCATCCCTTCCCCATTCCCAAGTATCTCCCAGAGTCCCACTCCCAGTCTATCCTCACCCATGCCCCTCCCCATTCCCTCTCTCCCAGTATCTCCCCATCCACTCCTCCCCCACTCCCCAGTCTCTCCCAGTATCTCCCTCCCCCCATTCCCCTCCCCACTCCCTTTCTCCCAGTCTCTCCCCATCGACCCCTCTCCCATTCCCCAGTCTCTCCCATTCCCCAGTCTCTCCCAGTCCAACCCCCCCAGTCCCATTCCATCCCCAATCTCCCTCTGCAATTTACTCACAACACCACAAAAGTCAGGCAGCAAGCAGGATCATGGCGCGCTGTTCACTGCTTCAGAGCTGACTCCAGTTGAGCATGCACGTTGGTCCCTAATTGCCTCAGCCACCCGCAGCGCATCTCGCCTGAGTGCCTGCAATTGGTGCACCTTCACTGTGCTCTCGCCGCTCTCAGGGCAGGCTTGGTTGGTTCATGAGAGGAGGAGCCTCTCAAAGAAGAACCTGCAGACAGTAGTTCTTCTTTGATTGGCTCCTCTCATTCACAAGTGGGTTGGTTGCGGAATTTTTTTTAAAAAAACAGATTTTACCAGGCTGTGGGCATGATCAGATGCATGATCTCACACTGTGCATGCAGCACAGCATGAGATTGGGGGGACTGGAGGGGCATTGGGGGGACTGGAGGGGCATTGCTCCAGATTCCCTAGGGGGTGCACCGCACCTGCCCTGGGCTGACACCTAACCACTAGGGATGGGCGAACACGGTTCGGTAGTTCGGTGTTCGGCCCGAACTCGGCCTGTTCGGACAACCGAACACGAACACGAACACGAACGTGAACATACAGAACGGAACCAAACACCAAACAGCAAAATGGCAAACACACCGAACAGATCCGAACACCGAACGACAAAATGGCCGAACAGTTCGTTAAGTTCGGATCACGTTCGGTTGTGTTCGGGTGGCTAAAACATGGTCTGTCAGGTCACTGGAAGGCCAAATGTAGGGGGAAGTCATTTGACTCAGCTAGGAGCAGACTTCCAGGCAACAGGGGTGGAGGGTGGAGAGAGTGGCTTCGAGTAGCAACCAGCCTGCCGAATCACCATCTCTTTTCGCCTCAGACCACTGGCTTGGCAGTCTGCAATTGGCCATGGGCTAGGCTGCACGGAGCCAATGGGGCTTGATTTGAGGTGGGCGCAGCAAGAAACAAAACTTTCTGCCTCCCCCATTCCCAATACCTTCTGAGCTAGTCACTGTTCCCAACAGCAGGCGTTTCAGAAGGCTCCTCTTCACCCAGCATTTTCCACTCCAGCTTCGCAATCCATTGCTGCCATCCTCCTCCTATTTCACCCATCAAACCCTCATCTACCCCCATATTCTCATTTATTTACATTAGGTTTGATAGATTTAGTTGTTGTTTTTTGTTTTTATCCCTCCCTGTGTTCAATCTTCCTTCCTCCCTCCCCCCTCCATTGAATATATTCCCTCCCCACTGATTCCCTTCCCTTCCCCTTTTTGATTCATTTAGAGTAGGATTATTATTAATTATAGAGCCTGTCTCTCTCTCCTCTCTCTTTCTCTCTGTCACACCTACATACACACACACACTGGCCCTGCACCTCCTGAGATGTCTGTACATCTGTGTCACTATCGAGTTTCTCTTCGTAAACTGGGGACCTGACCTACCATCTGCAGAACTCCTGAAGTTTGTGTCTCTTGAGTTTTCACTCGCGGGGAGGGCTGTGGAGAAGTACAAGCTGCCCCCCTCCCCAAAAGCCTACTCCTCTCTGCACCCACCCGCGGATGCCCGCTGAAGCTGGCTGCTGAAACTAACAGCCCCTCCGACCCCCACCTCCCGACGCCAGTACTGCCTGCTGCCGAGGAGCCTGTCTCTCTCTCCTCTCTCTTTCTCTCTGTCACACCTACACACACACACACACACACACACACACACACTGGCCCTGCACCTCCTGAGATGTCTGTACATCTGTGTCACTATCGAGTTTCTCTTCGTAAACTGGGGACCCGACCTACCATCTGCAGAACTCCTGAAGTTTGTGTCTCTTGAGTTTTCACTCGCGGGGAGGGCTGTGGAGAAGTACAAGCTGCCCCCCTCCCCAAAAGCCTACTCCTCTCTGCACCCACCCGCGGATGCCCGCTGAAGCTGGCTGCTGAAACTAACAGCCCCTCCGACCCCCACCTCCCGACGCCAGTACTGCCTGCTGCCGAGGAGCCTGTCTCTCTCTCCTCTCTCTTTCTCTCTGTCACACCTACACACACACACACACACACACACACACACACACACACACACACACACACACACACACCCCCCCTGCACCTCCTGAGATGTCTGTACATCTGTGTCACTATCGAGTTTCTCTTCGTAAACTGGGGACCCGACCTACCATCTGCAGAACTCCTGAAGTTTGTGTCTCTTGAGTTTTCACTCGCGGGGAGGGCTGTGGAGAAGTACAAGCTGCCCCCCTCCCCAAAAGCCTACTCCTCTCTGCACCCACCCGCGGATGCCCGCTGAAGCTGGCTGCTGAAACTAACAGCCCCTCCGACCCCCACCTCCCGACGCCAGTACTGCCTGCTGCCGAGGAGCCTGTCTCTCTCTCCTCTCTCTTTCTCTCTGTCACACCTACACACACACACACACACACACACACACACACACACACACGGCCTGCACCTCCTGGGGGGATTTCCGCTAGTTGAGACCCTGCTGCTGGCACAGCACATCTTTGGGTTCAGAACTACGGTACATGAGCTGGGAGGAGGTGCTGCTGGAAGGGATCGACAAGCTGTATGCGATTCTGCCACCTGCCAGCCAGAACTTCAGCAGCACAAAGGGATAAATAAAATATTGGACAGGTCAAATGAAGCTCGTAACAAGAAATACATTAAACTACTTTACTTTTATTATAAGAATGAACAATTCAACAATAAGTTTAACAAAGCAACAACAACAAAAACAACAACATTAAAGAAAACAAAACAAAACATGAAAATGAAACTTATTACAAAAACCTAAGAGTCTTTTTCTCTGCCACTGGGCCCCGGCCTATCCCCCGGGAATCGGTCCAAGGGCAGGAGAGGTTGTGGCACCTTGCAGGCCTCAGGGCCGGCGACTTCGTGCTCGCTCAGCACGCCATTGAGGACGCAGTAATCCAGGCCCTCCTTCATCGCCTCATGCCAACTGGAGAGCTCCTGGTGGTAGAGCTGCACGCGGCGGAGCTCGGCAGAGACATACTGGGCGTATGCCACCGCCTTCTGCCGCTCCGCCTGGACCGCCTGCAGCTCTTTCACCAGGGTCTTCTCCAGTTCGCCAGACGACTGATGCACCGCCTCCATATGGGCCAGGGTGCACCGCTGCATCCTGGCCCGAAGGGCCTTCACCTCTGCGTCCTCCAGGGGATCGGGGGTCTCCACGTCGGGGCTGGAGGGGGGTGGAGGGGAAGGGCCTGTATGTCGCCTTTTCTGGGTGACCTTCCCCCCCTTCCTCTGGCGCTGAGGCTTGACCACGGGCAGTGCGGGCACGGGCACCACCTCAGAGTCCTCTGCGGCCTCGCCCGCCCGCATCACTCTCCTGCCGTGGGTCTTCTCCACGTGGCTGATGAGCCCCGACGTGGTCCCCTCCCTCTGCCGGCGGAATGATTTTTTGCAGATCTAAAAAGAGAAGAAAAAGAAAAGAACATAAGAAGGGTCATACTGTGTCAGACCAATGTCTGTCAACAAGCCCTGCCTGCATTCTGTCTCCACAAGTGGGTGGACTGGGTGGCCATCCAATCTCTCTCTGCAGGGGACTTCCATTCCTAACAGGTCATAGGGCAATTCATTCCCTGTTGTACCAGTCCCCGTGCCATACCTTGCATGTGGCGGTTGTGTCGCCCTTCTGATAAAACCTCCAGACATCCGACGATGGGCGCCGAATGTCTGGGGGTGTCGCTGGCGAGCTCTCCCTAGGGGTCTGACTCTGCCGACTCCGAGTCGTCCTCCTTGGCCTGGTCCTCCTGGCAGTAGGGCTGCTGAGGCTGGAATCCGATTCCTCTCTGAAATATGAACAAATAAGAACACCAAATAAATATCAGGCATTTATGATGATGGCTCTCTAGTCCTCCCTCCTCAGGGTGCTAGTACTAGGGATTGCAACTAGAAATTTAATTGTGTGCTATTCCTGCCCTCCGGGGATGCTCATGCTAGGAGGGAGTGCAACTAGGAACTGGAAGGCCCTGGCTGGCACGTGCAAACCAAACCCTGCCCTGCCCTGCCCTCCTTGTGGTGCTTGGGATTACAACTAGGAAGGCCCTGGCTGGCATGTGCAAATCCTGCCCTCCTTGGGGTGCTAGGGATGGCGACAGGAGATAGAACCGTCATCGTAACCCTCATTCTCATCGTAACCAAGCCAAGCACGTGCACCTGAGACCTCGCATCTTCATGAATGTTAGACCCCTTGTCTGTCTCTCCCTCTGTTCCCCTTCCTATGTCTCTCAGATTGTAAGCCCTAGGGGCAGGGACCGTGTCTGTATTTTATTACTTTGTAAAGATGATGCCACAGGTACACTGCTGGCGCTATATAAATGTTTGTTAATTATAATAATAATAATAATAACAACAACAACCATCCTGGCTGGAGGAAAGAGCCTGCCCTTATTTGGGGGTGCATATGCATAGGGAATGGGATGGCAAGGCAACTGGAGAGTGGAACCCTTGCTAGCCTGGCACATGTTTGGGTGGGGGTGCTGCTCGTGCCAAAGCCCACTGCACTACAGTACCCTACCCTCCCTCACTGTTGCAGACATCCGCTGCCACCCGCTGATGCCCACTCTTTGTGCCCGACTGATGCCCACTGCCCACGCACCCACATGCATGCCAGTGAGCTCTCTCCAACAGATAGAGCCTTTCTTGTCCTCAAAGTAAAAAAATTTTTTACGAACCTGGCAGCAGCTCCAAAGCCCGTCACTTCCTCCTCATCTGAGGAGTAAGCCACCAGTGCAGGACTAGCAGCACCAGCTGCAGCAGTAGCCCTAGCCACCGCCGCCATAGCCGCCACCAGGGCAGCTGCCTCAGTCACCTCCTCCTCCTCGAGTGGCAGTGGCTGTGGCAGCACTGGCAAGTTGGCCCCCAGATGGGGGATCCTCACCACAGCCTTCTTCATTTTTTTTTATTTTAATTTTTTTAAACAAGGATCTCTCTCTCACCCAACACACAAACCGAACCAAAACACACAGTCAGCCAATCCAAGAAAGTCACACACAGTCAAACACAGCCAAAAACACACGAACTGAGTCAAACACACACTCACTCACCACACAGCTCTGCACGCACACGAATTTCCATTTTTCGGTGCTTCCGCTTTCGATTTCGGGCTCTCGCGCGATTTCAATGACCGAACGGCCGAACACGAACCCGCTGAACGGCCGAACACGAACGGCCGAACACGAACGGCCGATCACGAACGGCCGAACACGAACCATGGTCTGTTCGCCCATCCCTACTAACCACTGGGCTGTTTCTCCTACCATCTCAGTCGCTGCTCACTGCTTGCTGCTCCCTGCTCCTCCCCGGCCTCTGTGCTGCTTAGCTGAGCTGGGGACTTTTGCAAAGAGGTCTCTTCCCACCTAATGGTTCCCTAATGGATCCCTTGCTTCCAGGTGAACCCATATCAGGGGTGCTCATGGATTCTGCTTGCACCTCCGTTTGGGATCTTCTGGTCCCAGGAGGAATGGGGAGCCCATTAGGGGTTGTGTTCAGGTGCGAAGAGGCCTCCTTGTTCCTCCCCCTGCTCAGAAAAAGCTGAGTGGTGAAGTCCCCAGCTCAGTTGATAAGTGCACAGTCTTGGAACAGCAGGGCACAAAACTGGACTGGAGGAGCAACAACCCAGCAGTGGGGTAGGGTGAGTCATCTCGGGAAATTGGGTAGCCTGTAAGATTGTGTTCGGGTACCAGCTGGTGCCTCGTTGTAACCGGGGTGAGAGAGTCAACCAAGATTTGATGGGGTGCCTGATGTGCTGGGAGCTGATCGATTGACTTTAAAAGATGGAGGATTGCACCCTAAGGCTGCAACAGGAACCTATCAAAGATAATGGCAAATAGGTTGCGCATGTCTAATGTGTCCAATAGAATGAAATTAATTCTACATTAATATAACATTTGTTCTTGATGAAGTCATTTAGGTGTAGCTGCTAATTGGTTTTCAAGTTAAGAAATGTCATGTTCTTGTAACATGGAACACTGCATTGGTTTCTCTGTCTGTTACATTTTTAACCTAACGCACAATCGAAGGTTTTCTTACCATGAGCCTTTGAGCCACATTCAATTCCAATACCCTTTAGACTTTGTTGAGAAGTATCCAAATATTCAAGTGAATCTGCATATATACAACATGTATACACAGGCCCCATTTCTTTTAAAATATTGCTTCATCAATCAACAATGCCCCAGAGGCCAGTTGGAACTGTTTTATGAATTCATCTTTATACCTAGTCATGATTATTTTGACAGGTTAATTTGAACAATAATTTATTGAATAGTTAGTCTTATTTGTCAAAAAGGGATTTGAAATCTCTGGGCATGCAAGATTATAACCAGGGATCCATGTTTTCTGCATTTTTCCCAATGGCAGCAAGAAAGGATCCTAACTATCGCAGAACTGCCAATGTTCTCAACTGAAATAATTTGATATTGGTATAAGCTTTGATATAGTTAGTTCTGGAAGAGCAGACATAACCCTAATGTATCACCCTTTGTGATACATCACTCTTTGTTCTTGGGAACCAGAGAGAGTGTGGCTGTCGTGTTGGCCCTGAGTGATAGAGGTGGAGTCAAAGTAATTCAAATGATATCTTATATTGGACCAACTATTGTTGGTGGAAATGTGCAAGCTTTCTGACCTCACAGGATCATGTGAGGTCAGAAAGCTTGCACATTTCCACCAATAGTTGGTCCAATAAAAGATATCATTCAAACTACTTTGTCTTCACCTCTGTTGTTGGGAAGACAGAAATAGCCATTTGTTTCATTCTATGAACAGGATGAAAAAAGATGAAAGAGCTACCTGGCTTGGTTCACTTGCTGTTCAGGTTTTTATAACTAGAGACATCTAAATTCTCCAGCCTAAGGAGATCGTCCACTTTTTATCCTTCAATCATATTCTGTCCTAGAGTTGCTTTTGAAACCGAAATTGATCCGTCTAATGGTGAAGCCAATCACATCCTCTAGGCAGAGCTAATTCTCTGAAACAAGTAACCAAAGTTTCTTAAATTTAAGGTAAATAACAGAATTTAAGAGTAGAGGAAAATGCAAAGGGTTCAATCATTATGGCATGCCATTTATTTTGTTGGTTATAAATATTTTCTAGGCAAAATGGCACAAATCTTAACTACTTCAGCAATTTAAACAAAAAAATAGTTGTCACTGATACAGACGTAATGAATTTCCAGCCACATTCCACGAGTTTTGTTTTTCTGTTATTTCGGTGTGGGAAACCTTCAACTAGCAGTGAGACTTTCCACTCCCTGTGGAAGCAATATTTCTGGCGGAAATAGTCTCTGTGATTTGTTTTAGATTAATTAGGGCAGGGGGTCTGGTTAAGGCAGGAGGGGCAGTCCTCCCCAGGCTGTATAGAAGTGCTTTATAGCCAGGCTCTATGGCCACGCCATTTCCCCCATCTTGCTCTTTGTCCACCCTGCTGCCAGACTGACTATTTGTTGTTTGAACCGAACTGATTTGTCCAGTGCACTCAAGCCAGGTATCATCAGAAATAGTCCTTCTCTCCTTCCACAAACTTGTAAGTATGTTTTTATTTTCTGTTATGTTCTGTAGTTATAATTGTGTTAATTTTATTTTATTATTTCACACATGATGGTGGGGGACCTAAGTGAAGGAAGGGAAACAGCAATCACAATCACCAGCAATTCCGGAGACACCCGGGGGGGGGGGGGAGGTGCTGTTGGTATATGCAACATCCATAAGTTAAATGCCTGCTGAATTAAAACCAGTAATTGACTATAGAGCCACCAGATGGAACTGCTAAGTTTATGTGTACATGGAAGGGAGATGTAGTATAAAAAGTGCACTCCCCCTCAGAATGACAGTTCCTCCAACCCTTTCTAGAAATAGAAGGAAAAAATTCTATGCGAGGCTGGAAGGGTGGGTATTTGTGAGAATGTTCGGAGCCATCTCAAAGAACCTTATTTACAAGGTAGCAACCTTCTGTTCTTCTTTGAGTGGCTCCTCACATGCTATTTTTACTAAATATGAACGTGCTTGTGTGATCAAGTATTGTTAATAGCATGCAGCTATTTTGATGTGGCCCAGAGGTTTTGTATGTTTTAAATATGTGAACAGGATTTTTTTATCCTGCTATGGCACTACCACTGATGGAGAGAGAGCGAGTTGTCCTACTGGAGTCCCATCCACTTACTGGATGAGATGCTAGTAGGAGGGTTCTCTCAGTTTCCAAGTGGCAGGGTTTTATTCTGCAGTATCTCTTCACAAACCAGATGATCACACTCTTTCCAAATTCCTTTGTTGCTTTGCATATTCTTCTCATGCTCCCTGTAACAGTTGCTAGTGGAGAGTGCAGTTTCTCCAAATTGAAACTAATAAAGACATACCTACGCTCCACAATGACACAGGAGAGGCTAGTGGGTCTTGCAACAATATCAATAGAGCATGAGTTAGCCCAAACTGTGGATCTTAAGGAAGCAGTTCATGTCTTTGCATCCAAGACGGCACAGAAATCACCACTGTGATCACCCACAAGAGAGAGTGTGACACAGTCACTGACCTGGTGGGGAGTGATAACCATTTTGAAAACACATTTTTAGATGTGTTATGCATGCACTTTGATGTAATGTGCTATTACTGTTTAATAAAATAAAATTTTAGAACAGCAGTTGTGTGAATTAGTATATTTCCCCCCCATCCCTAAAGCCCCACCCATCCCTAAAGCCCCACCCACCTTGGGTTCTGGGAGCACGCGCGCACATACATCACACCCCTCCACTTGGGGGGGTGCCAAATTTTGTCTTCGCCTAGAGCGGCAAATATCTTGGGATGGCCCTGGGTGAGGCTACAGCAAAGGACATGTGGAATGCACTGCAGAAGCTGCATGAAAGAACCAGCTTGAACAGTAAGCTGTTTCTCCTAAGGAAACTACTAGATGAGACTTGGTAAAGGGAAGAAGATGCAGGATCAATAAACTCAATGCTGGAAATGGCAGCACAACTGCGAGGGATAGGTGAAGAGATAAAAGACAACCACGTGGTGACTTTACTTCTCTGCAGCCTGCCTGAATCATACAGCACCCTCATAAATGCCCTATAGACAAGGCCTGAGGCAGAACTAACACTGGAATTTGTAAAAGGGAGACTCATGGATGAATTCCAGCGCAGGAAAGAAAATATGCAAGACAATCAGGAACAGGATAATGAAACTGTCCTGAGAATTGCAGACAGCAGATTGCACAAGAAGGAAACAAGGGCATGTTTTCGGTGCAAGAAAGAACACCTAAAGAAAGACTGCTCCATATGGAAGGTAGAACAACAAAAGCGATCTCTACAAGTGCCTATGTAAAGGGCCAAGGCTACATACAAACGATAGACTACAAAATGCTTGAATACACTGCCTCAAAATAGTATTCATTCATGAGGGCGTGGGCAACTGACTTCCCTGCCCCCTGTCCCCATTGCTGTATGCTGACTTTGCACTGCCCCCACAGCAGTGTGCCCACGGACTGCCCCCCTCCCAGCCACAGCCCATTTTAAAAAGGGCTTTGTCTCTATCTACAGTGCCTCCTTGGACAACCGGGTGACATTAATCAGGTTGGTCTCTACGAGAGCTGAGGTGGGAATGACTGTTGCATGTGTGACATAACTTAAAAACCTCATCTCTCAGTTGGATAACATTGGAACTTCAAAACATCCTAATTTAAAAACTACACAACAGATTTTAAAAATCCAAACCCAGGAAATCACTAGAATGTACACTTGAATTTTATGATACTGCTACACCTCCAGACAAATGACTTAAAACACACTTTTCTCCATTGACAGGAGATGATCCCAAAAAAAAAACACAGAAAAAATACTTCTGCCTCTAATTGTCAAATTCATATAACGCAGCTGTTTCTCAACAGATCTGTCTGAAATTTGGAAACTTTATACCCCACACCAAAGTGATCTACCCTACAGAACTTCACAGTGATAGGATAAATAGTCTCGATTTTATAATGAGTAGAATCTTTGTGATTTTAACAGATAGTGCAACCTGCCTTAACTATTAGTGGTGGGACCCCGGGCCCATTACCGGCTACCGGATTTACCGGTTACCGGTTCTACGAAAACCGGATTCCTGGATTAAATCCGGTATGCCGGTACCGGATTTATTTCATTGGTTTCAATGGGGCGCTGTGTCCCCATTGAAACCAATGAAATATCCCTCCCCCTCCCCCTCCCAGGCTGCGCGGGTGGAAGGGGGGACACCCCCCACCCACCCTGCCCAGCCTGGATTTTTGTTTTCAAAAAGAACAGAGTAAGACCCAGAGGCGAGGCGAGGCGAGCCCACCCCCCAGCACCAGCAGCCGCGGCGTCCCCGCAGCC
>QEPC01008309.1:4061589-4104404 GCA_003113815.1 Sphenodon punctatus | reverse complement strand
TGGATCGAGGGGGTTCCGATGCCCCCCTGTATTCTGGGGGACCCTGCCTACCCCCTCACCCGCTGGTTGATGAAGGTTTACCCTGTCCCGAAGACCCCTGAGGAGGTGCTGTACAATACCCGCCTGTGTTCCAGCCGGACCGTGGTGGAGCGTGCCTTTGGGGCCCTCAAGCAACGCTGGAGGAGTGTAGCTGGGCGCCTGGATTACACCGTCTCGACCTCGGCCCTCATGATCAGTGCCTGCTGCGTGCTGCACAATGTCTGTGAAACTGAGGGGGTGTCCCTGGAGTACCCCAAGCCCCAATGGCCCCCCGGTCCCGTGCCCCTGTACGTGAACGCAGAGAACCCCAGGGAGTACCGTTACTCCAAATGGATCCGGAATGCCCTGGCAAGGAATATCACCTGGGGGACCCAGTTGTGAGGGACTCCCCCCCGGGGCCCCCACCCGTGGTTCCGTGGCCATTCCCCTGCACAGGTGGGCCCCCACCCCTGTCCCCCAGAAATGGGAGCGTGAGCCATACTAGTGACTGCATCCTTTATTTCCCCCAAGTGCACACATTAACCCAGTCCCGCCACCCCTGCATTGCCCAGTCCCCTACGGTGCTCCCGCATGTGCTGTGCTGGGGCCATGGGCCCTGGGGATGCCGGCTGCTGGGGCTGCCCTGAGGGAATGAGAGGGTGAGTCTGATCCTGCCCCTGCCCCCTGCCTGGGATGGGGCAGGGGCCCCTCAGGCCCCTGGGCATCTCTCCAGCTGCCCAGGGACCCCCTCCATGCACTCCGGGGTGCCCTCCCTCCCCCCCGCCTGCCTTACCCGTTTCCTGGGTGCCTCCTCTGACCCCATTCCGACTGCTTCCCCGGGGTGTCGCGTCCCGCCTGCTGCTCCGGGTGTTGTCCCTGGCCCGCCTGCATGGTCATCATGGCCCCCGTCTCCCCCTCCTCCACCTGTGCTCCCTCCACCTCCACCGCTGCCCCTGCCTCCTCCACTGCCTCCTCCTCCACCGTCGCTCTCTCACCCACCGCTCTCTTCCACCTCCCTCCTCGCTCCATCCCACCACGCTTGCCTGCTGCTGATTTCCCTTTAAATCTCCCTCCAGTGGATGTGTTGTTGCTGGTTGCCCGGCAGCGACGCTGCGTGCATTGTCCATGGCTGGGGCTCGTTTCCTTTGGTTCCGCCCGGGGATTGGCATCCAGATGTTACTTTTTGTTGTTTCCCGGTGGGGATCTCTTTGACCACGCTTCCCGGCATATTCCCCCGGGGAGCCCGGGAAGCGTGGTTGACCCCATGTGGGTATTGAGCATGATGAGCATCTGGCGTGCGCCGAACAGACATTCTGGGCTCCTTGGCCCCGCCGCGGGATTGAGCATGGTTCACTGTGGTTGAGCGTGATCTCGTAACGTCTGAAAACACCCATTCAATATTATTTAAAACCTTCTAAAATTCTTCACATTTTTACCCTAAAGTAAAATTCTTACAGCTAGCAGACAAAGTTCTAAAGAATAAGACACCTAATATATGTTCAATGGACACGCCACTTTACTGCTTCTTTTCCAATCAACTGGTTTCCATTTGTGAATTAGATTGTGTAATATTTTGCTTGACCTCTTAATTTAAAATGTTAAAAGTTAAATGTGGCTGGCAGGGAAATTTCTTACACTTGGCATATTGTTCGACTGCATGTGATGCATGTGAAATTCCACCATTGCCTTGAAGCTCAGCATTGCACGCTACAGTAGATATGAAACAAATCCATGCTTCAGACAGCAAATTCAATTAGCCAAATAAATCACACACGTACACCCAAAGAGGCAAACTAGAGATATGGTTCTTTTGTTCCAAATGCACTGGCTTCTGTTATTTGAGCTAAAGGACATCTCTCTCTCTCTGATGGCCATGTTCTTATCTTTGTGGGGCAGAAATATTATGTGTTGTCCTGGGCCATTTTTACATGGATGCCACCCATCGGATGGGTGGGAGAGCATCCGTGTAAACGTCAACGGGTGAGTGTGCGCACTCCTGTGACACACCCATCAACACCCACGGAGCAGCCAGGAAGGAGCCGGCATGCTTCATGAGTGGAGATGGGTGTTCAACACCCTCCCATCCATGTAAACAGCAAAACAAGCACACCCACGGGAAAGGTCCACCAAAACCACCGAGACACAGCTAGAGAGGCGTGCCATGGAACTCGGTTTCATGCCCCTCTGCTGACCTGACCATGGGCCCCTACCTACCATTGTGCTGCCATGGGAACCCTGGGAGCTTGCTTCTGTTGGCCAGGTGGTCGGTCATCAGGAGTTTGGTCTGACTCTCCAAGCTGGTGGGCCGTATGTAGAGAGCTGCTACACCTGTGACCTCTGCATGTCCGTGGAATCACTTGCCCTCGATCTGCTTGCTAGGCCCGTCTTGGTGAGCTTGACTTGCTTCTACATGATGTCGGTGGGCCCTTCCTGAGCGGGAATCCCACAGTGCTGGAGAGGGCTGCCTTGAGAGCTGTGCTGAGCCATTTGAATGTCAGAACAGGTGCTGCCACGGGACACCCCCTCCTGTCCCGCTTCATAGTGGATGCTCATATGCGTGCCCATGGCTACCACCGGGGCCTCTTCGCCTGGGATAGTCTTGTACAAAGGCCCATGTTCCTGGATTGCCCTGTGCCAGCACTGTGATCCCACCATTGCTGCAACCTTCACCGTGGATCCCCCCCCCCCGTCCTGTGATGGACCAGAACTATTGCTCCCCCTTGGCCATGCTGCTTGCTTCCTTTCACCTGCATGACCCATCCGCTTCCCCATCTGTCTACTGCACTGTGTTCTATGGGTCTACCTAATGCCGCTTTCCTGCCAGGTCTGACTGACAAACTCTCGGACTCCGTGGGCTGGTTGAACTGCTCCTTCCATGCACCCTGGAGTGCATCTGATTTCCCTGGCCGGTGTAGCATCATACAGGGCCCTGTGCCAATAAACATTGGCCTTGTATAGCTGCCTCTGTTATCTTGCTGTTTCTGTAGGTCTGTCCCCATGGCTACTGTAGGTGCTGGTGCTGGTGTCATGGGTGTGGTTTGTGGGGGTCAGACCTTGGGGGGGATCAGAGTGTTGTTATGGTGGGGAGGTTGCTCCAATAGGGGCACCTTGTCATCATCATGCTGGGTGTGCTCCTGTTATGACTATCCATACTGGGGGTGGGGGTTAACTCAGAGCTCTGGCACTGTGCAGTGCCCAAGCACCTTGTGGGTTCTTGCAGCTTGTGGTTCATATTATCTGGATGTTACTGTGATTCAGGGTCCTGCCTTTCACCCCCTTCAACTGGCCTGGGGGTTCGGGGTCTACAGATGGTGGGGTCATGGGAGTTGTGGATGGGCACTGTGCTGGTCTGTCAGGGTTGCCCATGCACCCTTGCGCATACATATGGGGGTGGTTCCTAGCTCTTCCAGGTGGGATGTTTATTCATTTATTTATTTTATTTATTTATTTACATTTATTGGCCACCCCCCTCATGCCTACGGCATCTCGGGGCAGTTCACAACAACTAAAACAATAATAAAATACATAAAACAACAATATAAATAATTTAAAACTACCTCCTGAAACATTCCCCCTCCCCACCCTGTCCTCCCACCCTCCCCTCTGAAGACCTGGGTGAACAGCCAGGTCTTACAGGCTCAACGAAAAGCCATCAGACCCGGGGCCAGACAAGCTTCCTCTGGGAGGGAGTTCCAAAGTCGTGGCCCTGCCACCAAGAATGTCCTCTCCATTGTGGCCCCCCGTTTAACACAGGAAACCTCCAGAAAGGCGCCCTCTGGCAGACCGCAGGGACCACCCTGGGGCACGGAAGGCGAGGTGGTCCCCAAGGTATGAGGGGCCCAGACCATATAGGGCTTTATAAACCAACACCAGCACCTTGAATCTGGCTCGGTGCGCTTTAGGCAGCCAGTGCAGAGTGCGGAGCACAGGTGTGATATGCTCCCGTCGCCTTGTTCTGGTAAGGAGACGGGCAGCTGCATTCTGCACCAGCTGCAGCCTCAGAATCAGAACCAAGGGAAGCCCCACGTAGAGCGTGTGGCAGTAGTCTAGCCTCAAGGTGATGAAGGTGTGAATAAGAGTGGCCAGGTAGGGCCCAGAGATGTATGGGCGCAGTCTCCACACCAGATACAGCTGGTGGAAGGCGGCTTTAGCCACCGCCTCCACTTGCCGATCCGGATGGAGGCTCGGATCCAACACCACCCACAGACTCCGAACCTGCTGGGCTATGGGAGGGCAGACACCCCCACCCCCACTAGAGGGGTCAGCACCTCCCTCGCCCTACCCACCACCATCACCTCCGTCAGTCTACTCTGCCGCATCCAATTTGCCACAGCCTCCAAACATTGGGAAAGCAATGAGGCAGAGGGACCTGGGTCAGTCAAAAATGAGAGGTACAGCTGAGTATCATCAGCATATTGGTGACAACGCACTCCGAACCCTCTCACGATCTCCCCCAGGGGTTGCATATATACATTAAACAAAAGCTGAGACAGAACTGAACCCTGCAGAATGCTGCAGGCCAAGGCCCAGGGGCTAGATTTTTCAGCCCCTAGCACCATCTGCTGGCTTCTCCCCTAGTTTCATGCCTACCCGCTTCATACACCGCAGCCCCTCAGTTAACCAAGGGGCCCTGTGGCAACGAAACGGGGGCAGGGGACATCTCAGAGTCACCCTATCGATGGCCGCCCCCAGCAAGTTGTTCCAATGCTGTACCAGCACATCGACAGAGTGGCCATCAGAGTCCAGGGATAACTCCCTCAGAGCCTCGTGGAACTGCTGCGGTTCCATCAGCCTCCGAGGGCGGACCAACCTAACTGGTCCATTCCCCTTCTGGAGGGGGTGCGCTAGGAGGCTGGTCTGCAGAAGATAATGATCCATCCATGACAAGGGCACAGATCTCACATCCCCCACTAATGGACCACCCGCCTCAAGGTGAGAACAGAAGACCAGGTCAAGGACATGCCCCCTCCCACATGAGTCGGCCAGTTGACCACTTGGGACAAGTCCATGGTTGCCATGGCGGCCATGAGCTCTCGCTCTGCTTCCACAAGGCCGGCATTGACATGAGTGTTAAAGTCCCCAAGGACCACGGTCCTGGGAGAGTCCAGCACTACCTCCGAGGCCAGCTCTGCTAGAGCGGCAAGGGATGCCGCCGGACAAGAAGGGGCCATTTATACCAGCAGCATCCCAAGCTTGCTCCCAGCCAAATCAAACACCACATGGAGGGCCTCCACACCTGGAATCTCCTGGACTGAATATCTCCTAACTGGCCAGTCCTCCCTAAAAATAATAGCTACACCTCCCCCCCATATGAGGCTGGTGCTGCACAGCATACCCGGCTGGCACAAGGTCTGCCAGATCTGGTCCATCCCCCTCATCCAGCCAGGTCTTTGTAATGCATGCAAGGTCTGCCACCCGATCCAGAATGAGATCCCGGATAACTGAGGTCTTGTTTACTACAGACCTTGCATTCAGCAGCAGCAGGCCCCTGCAGGCAGACCCTGGACCCTGATCCATCCTCATCCTTGGTGGGGGGGGGCAGGGCGACCCTCCTAACCTCCACCAGGAACCATGGTCCCCTAGGAGGACGAGTCACCTGCCCCCAAGGACCATATCGTCCTCGTCCCAGAAGCACCCATATAGCCATTCCATTCCCCCATCCGCTACCTCCTGGCCCCAACCTCTGGGATGCCCTCCCTGCCTCTGGAGACCATAACCCCCTTCCCTCCCTCCCCCTGCCATGAAGATCCAGGTACACCCTCCCCCCTACCAACACCATATAGCCCCTCCACTGGCCTATGCCCATGCTGCCACCATGGGTGCGAACCAGGGACGACTCCCCCCTCCCCCCACCCTCACCCCAACCCTCCATGGCAGCCCCCATATTCTCACCATGGGGGAATTCCACCCCCAACCCCAACCCCTCTCCCCCTAAAATAAACAATTGACCCACCGGCATACCAGCCCCCTGCACCCCTCTGTGGATCCCCAAAGGCCCCAAAGGGCCACATCATTTGGCTGAAGACCTTCAGCTTGCGGCCTCATGGCTCATGGCCTCATGGCGGGGATGCAAGCGGCTCCTTTTGTGCCCCCTCCCCTGAGGTCACTTCCAGGTGCGGGGCAAACAGGGTCACACCAGGTGCACTGGCTCCCATGTCCCCCACAGCCCCCAGAGTCACCTCTCCACTGTTGTTCTTCTCCCCACAGGTGACAAGCAGTGGGGAATCAGCAGCAGCAGTGGAGGCGGCAGCTGAGCTCGGCGGGACAGTGGATGTTACGTGGTATGGGCTCTTGGATATCTAGTGTGTGCTCCCTCCATGGTCTGTCACTTCCTGCCCTGTTGTTGCTCTCCCTAGATGTGTCCCCTTAGCTCTGTGAGCCCCATAGCATGTTTCAGGACGTTGATGTCTCCCGTAGCAGCCTTGTGCACAGCCGGCCATAGATTGGGGCTGTGTGGTTGTGCATGGCTCCGGGTGCCCACTGTTATTTCCCTCCATGCCACCTGTCTCTGTGGTCTGTCCCTGGCTGCCTCCGACCCACCACCTCTCGGGCTGTTTTGCTTGCTGTATGAGGCAGCATCCCTCCTTCTCTCCATGTGCTACTGTCCATTCCTATTGGGATGGCCTCGCTCTGGTTCCAATCCCATGGTGCGCTGCGTCTATCAGTCCCTATCGGTTCCCCATTCCTACTCTTACAGCCATAGAGGGGCACCGTAACCAGAGGGCTCATGACCGTGAGTCTGGGTGGCCCTCTGGGTCCGATCTATCTCCCTGCATGCTCCCTTGGACTGTTTTGAGCTTTTGGGTGGTAATCAGGGCACTCCCCCCCTGTCATTGCCAGCTCCCCATCCTTATCTGCCGCTTCCTCTTCCCTTCTAGCTGCTGTGATTGTGTTCCTGACTGTGCTGTGGCTGGGGGAGATGGCCGGTCGGCTCCAATGGGTGGCTGCTGAGCTTCGTGCTTGGGTCTGGATCTACCAGGAGATCCATGAGTTACCCCTGTGTGTGTGTCTGTGTCCCCACCCCACCCCCTGTATGTGTGGGCTCCCTGGATGTTGTGGCCTGTGGCCTGCCCTATTGGTGCGCTTCCTCTCCTTCTCTCCATTAGTGCTTAACGAGTGGACCAGGGAGCAGGAGGTGGTGCAGCTTCCCCTGCATGTGCTGCAGCATGTACACCTCTTGGACAATGAGGATCGCTGGAGCCGGTTCCGTGGTCGTCGGCCCTACTGAAGGCTTGGATCTGCCCCATTGTCCCACCTTGTAGCCACTCAGTGTTGATGGTTGATGTTTGACGTGAGCCTGTTACTCTAGTTGGTTTGGTCCCTACCCATGTCGGGGGTCACCTGTTCTTCCTGGTGACTGTGCTCAGTCCCAATCCTCCTCCCCTGGTTGGAGTGCCCTTTCTCCGTCATCATGCTGGGTTTCCCTGTGTGCTTGTGTGCACTCTGTTGTGCGGATATGGTTTGGGTTCTGAGGGGTCCATGGCACCTGGTTGTCTGACCTGTGTCTCAGAGTTTGACTGGGACTGCTTCTTTGTATCTCTTGACAATCTGGCTCCCTCCTCCCCTACCCGCTCAGAGTCTGGGAGTGTAGTGGTGGTTCCATGTGCCACGGGTTCGTTTGCCCTTTCTCAGCCATGTTGTACTGTCACTGTACTGGGTGTGGTTTCCTCTCTGTTTGGTGTACTGGCAGTCCATGTAAACATCATGGGTGTTTTCTCGGTGTGGCCCTGGGTGTGTGTGTGTGTGCCCACCAAGTGTGTGCCGGCCCCTCCCTTTTTGGCCCCTCTCCCACCGCCACGGCGTCCATGTAAAAACAGACATATTTTCTCTCTCTCTCACTCACACTCACACTCAATCTCTCTCTCTCTCACACACACACACACACTGTGTCTGTACTGACAGCAATTTAATTAGGCAGGAGTTTTGGTAGCATCTGTTTGTGATAGCATGTATCTAACAGCATTTTGCTCTTTGGTTAGTTAGTCAGCCTAGTGCAATGAAACAAAGCAGAGGGAAGCATAGCTGTGGTGGATAAACTTTAGTAAACCTATCTGATGAACTAAAGTTGCTTTAAAATCTCTCTGACCTAATTTTGCTTGTTATTGTAACATACTAAGCAAGTTTTTCCATTGGCCTGGACCTTCTTTACACTACAATGTGACTGCAGATAGAATACTACTCTTCTAGTTAGCTAGTATGTTCTATCCACTGTGCACTGGTGCAAATGACTAACAAGATGAAGGATGATAGAAAATGAGGATCCCTGTCTCTCTCCCTCCCTCCCCGTGTGTGAGTTATATGGAAGCATATTAAACCCCCTCTAGCAGATGACAAAAAAAGAGAGTATAACAAACCTTGGACATACAAATAGTGAGAAATGATGGCTATGATAATCATACATTTGGAGAGAGAGAGAAAGAGAGAGATTATACTCACTTCATTTGAATGCTAGGATAAATAGACAAATAATGCAATGGAATTCCCAACCAGTCTCCAAGAGGACCTGGCCTTTCAATGGATGAAAACAGACATCTTCATGGGATGTCTGTCTCACCTGGGAAAGGGGAGAGTTTTGCGCAGTTGGGTACTCTCTCTGGCCACAGGAACAAACATCCCCATGGCCTCCCCCAGCTGGGGAGAGGGGTGAGGAGTGATGTGCAGCCACTTGGCTGCATTCCTGACACCCCCCACCCCACCCTTCTGTCATGACAGGCAGCCATAACTGCCAATTACAGAGAGCCATGGCTGGGCACCATGGAAACACCTCACACAGGGATGAGTCAGGGCTGGAATGTTACCACCCAGCTTGCCCACAAACCAATGGCCTGCCATGATGCTGGCTCAGCAGGGGTGTACCGGGCCCAGTTGGGCCAGCGTCATGTATGTTAACTCCCCAATGCTTTGGCCTCTTTTCAGCTAGTAAGCAAGCTGCAATTAGCAGCAACTGCCAGTGAGGGACATTGTTCATGCTCAGAAGAGCAGAAAAACACACTCCTCAGCATTCTCCCAAAGTTTTCCATGAGGAATCCTGCACTAGAAAGCATGAGCTCTTATTCAGAGGACACAAAAAATGGCATTCCAGCCCTTCTACATTTGTTATTGTTTCCATTGTAGTAGTGCTTCAATAACCGTACCAGGGATCAGCACCTGGTTACACCTAGGTGGGATAAACATACATAACAAAAAGGCAGTCCGTCCCTGTTCTAAGTTGGTTAACAGTTAGCCCTTAGTGGGATGTTTACATTTTTAAAGCTGTTTTATACCAGGCTACTGAATGAGAGCAAGCAAAAGGGCCTTGACTCTAGTAAGGAATTTTTCATTTGGATAACAAGTGTTTTTTTATAGAGCAATACTAACTTTTTGGAGCAATATTAAATTTAAAATAGAGTTTTCTTTAAGATAATAGAGACAAAGTAGTAAAGTGATATCTTTTATTGGACGAACTACAGTTGGTGGAGATATGTGAGCTTTCGGACCTCATAGGGTCCTTTGTCAGGCAGGTCTTGGGTTAAAAAATGAAGAAACAATGCCAAAGCAGCGGTATATACTGTGCTGAGGGATGTGCCCATTGAAAAGGCAAGGTTGGGAACAAAAATTCATAGCCCTACTAAATACTAAAAATAACGGATTAAATTTGGGCATAGGCTTCATTAGCCACGACAGAAATTTGTAAATCATATCATTGTCCACAGTTACGGTAACTTAATTTTTACTTTGTTGTATTCCCCTGTTTTGAATTGCTACTTTCCCCCTCATTCTAAGTACTAGTAACTCTATTTTGTACATAGATTTCTCTGCGATTTAGTAATTTGTTCATCCTTCCTGTCTCAGTTACAGGTAACTTTGTCTTTTACTATTAATAGTTCCCCTTTGTTGTATTTCACCTTTTACTCTATTCCCCACTCTATCTTGTTCTCTCCTCCCACTGCCCTCCCTTTAATAACAATGGACACCTGCCCTATATCCCACCCTATATCCTGCCTTATTCCTCTGTTTTTCCATGTTGTCAGACATTACAGCCATTTGTTTATCCTATCGCTGTCTAGTTAAAGGTACATTTGGTTATTTACTATCAATAGCTACTACATTGCTGTATTTCCCCTTTTGTATTGCCATCTCCTCCCCACCTCATTCTCCTCTCCCTCTCCCCTCCCTCAGAGTTCAATGGACACATCCCCTAGCACTGTATATACCTCTGCTTTGGCTTTGTTTCTTTACTTTGTAACTCCAGACCTGCCTGAAGAAGAAACCTGTGAGGCCCCAAAACTTGTATACCTCCAGCAATTGTCATTGGTCCAATAAAAGATATCACTTTACTACTTTGTCTCTATTGCCTAAATATGGGACCAACACAACAAATCCTACTTTCTGTACACTTTAAGATAATGCAATATATGAAAGTGATTTGCATTTATGTCAAGATAATAATTCCATGACTTATATTCTGCTTACTGGGTACAATCCAACAGGACATGTACATGGCCTGCTGGGGCAATGCCCGGCCAGGCAGTGGACACACATTAGTGCATGTGCCCCCCTCCTCTTCAGCAAGCCACTCGGCACAACAGGGTGCCTCTACTGATAGAACCCCCCCCAAGCCCACACACCCCGCAGCCCGGGGGATGGAACAGGCATGACTCCTGCTCCATCCCCCAGGCTGTGGGGTGGAGGGCTCGGGGGGGGGGGTCATATAGGTAGGGTGTCCCATTGTGTCAGGCGGCTTGCTGCTCAGGGTGCAGATGCACAAATGTGCACCAGCATAAGGTAAACACACTTGGTGTAGGCGTAGTTTAATATGGGGTGTTGAACTGGATTGTACCCAGAACATATTAAGATCTTATTTCAAAATAGTGGCCTCTAGCTTTTTAGTCACACTTCAAATAATTGTGCATGAATTATAGTGCAATGTAGATAGGCATCCAATTTTTATAAATTAAAATTATTTATTATTTGTTAAGCATCCAACAATAAATAACACAAAGTGCAGACACACCAGGATAGGGAGCCATTTCAGTCTAAGACATTGGGTATTTTCAGACATTATGAGATCACGCTCAACCACAGACAATTCCCTGTGGTGGGGAATGGTCCCGTAACGTCTGTTTGATTTCCACCAGAGGTTCACCACAGTGAACCTCTGGCGGGAATCAAAATAACCACGCTTTTGAGGATGGTCTGGGGACCACCTCTAAAAGCGTGGTTAGTTGAACCATGGCCTGGAATTGGCATCCGGTAACGTTTGTTACCGGCGCCAATTCTGAGCCGTGGCCCAGACCATGGGTGGGAATTGGATGCAGTGGCCAGTTTGGCCACTGCACCTGCCCGTCTCCTGGAGGGCAGGTGGCTGGGGAAGCGTGAGGGGACAGGGCTGTGCAGCCGCACGTTGCACCACTCAGCCCTCCACCCCCCCCGATTCCCCGCCGGGATTGCTGGCCATGACGGGGTGATCCCGGCAGGGAATCAAATGGGTGATTCCATGATGGGGCGAAAGTTGCCCCGCCACATCTGAAAATACCCTTTATAATCATATGAGCCAATATTCTCCATCAGTGTAAATCAGTATGGCTTCATTACCTTCTGCAAAAATATGTTGATTTACACCTACTTGGAATAAGATAGAAGTTTATTTTATGCAAAATTATAGTATGATTTTCAAGCCCTTTAATAATAATAATAATAATAAATTAATGCCTGCACCAATGTTAGCCAAGGAAGCTTCAGGGTTTTTACAAATATTTTGATAACATTCTTTTTGTCTCCTGCTACACCAGCTGTTCCAAAAGATTTGTCTGTGTGACCCCATTTCACAACTTAAATATAAATCGGTGATCTCAGACAGCAATAGGGGCAGTAGGTAGAGAGCGCGAGGTGATGGAGGCCCCGCCGGTCCAGCTTTGTGTGGGGAGTTTCAGGAAATGACATCAGCCAATGCGGTGGATATCTTGGGGTCTGTGAGTGCCACCTGTTGTGAACTTGATCCATACTCGTCCTGGCTGGTGAAAGCCTCCAGGGAGATGTTGGGGACGGTGCTGGTGGGGGTAGTGAACGCATCATTGCAGCAGGGGAGGTTGTCGCCCAGCTTCAAGGAGGTTGTGGTGCGCCCCCTGCTGAAAAAACCATCATTGGACGTGGATGCTCTCGCCAGTTATCGACCTGTCTCTAACCTTCCCTTTTTAGGGAAGGTTATTGAGCGGGCGGTGGCAATTCAGCTCCAGGCGCATCTAGATGGCATCAGTTTCCTGGACCTGTTTCAATCTGGGTTCCGCCCCGGCTATGGCACCGAGACGGCATTGGTGGTCTTGGTCGATGATCTCCGCTGGGAGATGGATGCAGGATGTTCAACATTTCTCATCCTGTTAGATCTCTCAGCTGCTTTTGACACCGTGGACCATGGGCTGCTGTTGAGACGGCTGCGTGACCTGGGAGGTCTGGATGGGACCATTCTTGAATGGTTCCATTCATTCCTCTCGGGGAGAAGCCAGCGGGTGGTGCTGGGGGATGAGACATCTTGCCCCTGCACTTTACCATGCGGCGTTCCGCAGGGTTCTATTCTGTCTCCATTATTGTTTAATGTACATATGCAGCCCTTGGGGGAGGTCATGAGAGGGTTTGGGGTGCATTGTCACCAATAGGCTGATGATACTCAGCTGTACCTCTCCTTTTCAACAGACCCAGACCCTGCTGTCTCAGTGCTATCCCAGTGTTTGGAGGCCGTGGCTGAATGGATGTGGCAGAGCAGACTGAAGCTCAACCCCAATAAGACGGAGGTGATGTTGGTGGGGAGAGCGAGGGAGGTAGTGGCCCCCCTGATTGGGGAGGTTCGCCCTCCTATAGCTCAGCAGGTCCGGAGTCTGGGGGTGATATTGGACGTGGATCTCCGCCTTGAACGGCAGGTGGAGGCAGTCGCTAAGGCTGTTTTCGCCAGCTGCATCTGGTACGGAAGCTGCGTCCATTCGTCTCTGGCCCAGACCTGGCCTCCCTCATCCATGCCTTTGTCACCTTGAGGCTGGACTACTGCAACGTGCTCTACGTGGGGCTTCCCTTGTGCCTGGTTTGGAGGCTGCAGCTAGTGCAGAATGCGGCGGCATGTCTCCTTTCGGGGACGAGTCGTCAGGAGCACATAACACCTGTGCTCCGGACTCTGCACTGGTTGCTGATAGCGTACTGAGCCAGGTTCAAGGTTTTGACTTTGACCTACAAGGCCCTTCACGGTCTGGGCCCCCCGTACCTCAGGGACCTCCTCTCGCCCCGGGGAGACTCCTTCGGTCTGCTGGGGGTGCCTTCCTGGAGGTCCCCCGTGTTAAGCGGGGGGCCACAATGGAGAGGGCATTCTCCGTGGCCACGCCGCGCCTTTGGAACTCCCTCCAGAGGAAGCTTGCCTGGCCCCAAGCCTTTTGATATTCCGGCGAAGATGTAAAACCTGGCTGTTGGTCCAGGCCTTTGGGGAGGGTGGGAGGGTGGGTTAATGGGGTTTTATCTCCCCTACCCTATTTCATTGTTTTAAATGTTTCCCGGGCCCTGTTTTAATACCTTATGTATTTTTGATGTGTTTTAAATGGTTTTATATGTATTTTATATTTTTGTGTTGGAAGCCACCCCGAGCTGTTCTCAGGAGGGGCGGGGTATAGATCTAGAAATACATTTAAAAAAAATAGAACACGTGCAAAGTATATTAAATATCAATGGGATGAAGGTAGCATGTTCCCTCTTGAGGCCATGCCCCACAGTTTGGGACCCTAAATTCTACTTCTTAAAAGAAACTCATGATTGAGAATCTACAAAATGGTTGTTACAATGATTTCCTGAACAAACAAGTTGCCGCCCCCCATACCCGTTCATTTGTGTTTGAGTGCAAAGGAAACATGTATGCTTATGGCTTGTACCATGGAAGTGAGCCAAATATGACGAAAAGGACTCAATTGTACATGCACATCCACAATTGCAACTTATAGCATGTTCACAGGGCCCTGTGGAAGTTGCTGAAGTGGGTGAATCTTTCGTCCACATGGATCAAGTTGTGAGATACAATCCCAGATCAACCAAATGCTTTGCTAAACAGCACACATGGGATTTGCATCACTCTAAGTCCCTCGCCCTTCAGTCAGTTGCACATATTTAAGTAGTTCTGTTGAGATCAATGGAAGAACTCCCAAAGTATAAAATTAAAGATGTATATAGGTCTTTCAAAGATCAAGGCATATGAAGAAAAGAAAAACATTCAAACCAACAATTCAGACCACATTTGATATATAAAGAGTAACCCTAGATTTCCTTTTCATTCCAGAAATTACCATAAGACATATTACAGACAGCGGATTTACTAGCAAAGGGGTGGGGAACCTCAAGTCAAAGGGATTAAATACAGTCCATGACTACCTTTTATATGGCCCCTTTCCAGTTCCTAAATCTGGCTTCTGAATCCAGTTCCTATTCCAAAGCACTGAAAGACTGAGCTCAGGGGAAGGGAGCAGAGATGACAGTATGCACACAAGAATAAAGCGTAGATCCATGATCTCAGCCTTACTCTTTTTAAACTTACTCTTTCCTCACCCTGTCCCCAGCTTCTATGCAGCTCTAAGAGCTTGTACTAATTTTCAGAGTGGCCCCTGAGAGGATAATGTTGCCCATCTCCGCACTACCAAGTGTAACTGGTCAATGCTAGGAGTAAATAAACAATAAAAGCATTCAGTCTGTTTGAGAATATTTCCCAGGTGAAAGAGGAGGTGGTAAAAGAAAGTTGGTTATAGTAAGTTCCAGAACTTTGAATGGTACCTGATCTTCTTGAAGATTGGAAGAGACTAGGTGCTAAGGTTATTTGATCTTTTCTAAATGATTTAGTTTATATGGATTATAAGTCAAATTGAAATTTGACCTCTTTGGAATAGAAAAGGTATTTCCCCCCACCCATTTCTAGCTTCTCTGATTTTTTTTGCTTAAATTTAAAAAGTAAGTAATCTTTTTAATGTAAAAAAGCAGAAGGCATTCAAAACACAGAAGGCATTTTGAAATCAGATCTTAAGAAGTCCAAGTTAGCGCTTGATGAGTTAATATATTCAAGTAACCTAGCTATGGGCTTCATCCCAATTATGGAGATGGGGCTAGGAGTGAACAACAGCAAGAAACTGATCACTCTACTATGGCCTATTGTGCACTTATCTGAAGCTGTCCAGTATCAGACACAGTACGCTGGGCTAGATGGCCCATTAGTTTGACACAGCATGACAATTCTTCCATTCAAGTCAACAGGAACTTTGGCATTGACTCTGTTGGTAACAAAAAGGTCCATGAATCCATTTAATAAAATAGAAAATCTAATTCTATCCAGCCTATCTACAGAGTAGAGATTGTATTAATTAAAATATGTTCTGCAAGATTATTATAAACAGGTATAGCATTATACATATCTACAATATTTTTTACTGATTAGTTTCAACATTTTATTGAAGGAAAATATTCAAATTTGATTAGTAAAATAAAGTTAATTACTTAATTAATTGCATAAATTTTTGCTATTAGACAGCCTCTTGTTTTGATGACCAACAAAGGTAATGTAACTCCGTAAGATGAGTTTTAATTGAGAGCCAATTCTTAAGGAAATACATCTTTTGGTAGTCCTCAGTATAATGTGTAGACCTCAATGCGGAATGACAGGTTGTGAGTTATGGAATAATAATTCATACCCTGTGTTTTGTTAGGCATGAGTCCCCAGATTGAGTGCTGTTAAATGCACACATTTGAATTATTGCCCCATAACTCAACTACTAGTCATGCCTTAATGTGATTATAAAAGAGTTTTAAATAGAGAAAAATATAATTGGGACAAGGGAGGGTGATGACTTTAAAAGAAACCCAACACCTCTGCTGCAAGCAAATCTGTCCTGCGTAGCATTACACCAAAGAAAGGAGATTCTATGCAGGCAATAAAAGTTACTATTATTAAATATAAATAATAATAATAATTAATAATAATAATTAATTAATTTCCTTTCAAAGGATTCAGGAGTATTTATCTGTACGCTGCCAGAGCAAGGTGGGTTGTGAATGTGCATGCTGTGGTTTTTTTCTGCTGCTTATCAGCTCTTGTAAGGTTTGTTGATCACTGGTTCAGGAACAGTAAGGGGTTGAGAAGTGTTCAGACGTTCAAAAGCAGACTATTTGTGACTAAAGAGGAAAGTACGGGTGAAATTTTTAAATTTCTAAATTCTGGGATAGAGCAAGTGTTGAGGTTATCTAGTAAGGGGTCAGTCTCGTTTTCTACTTTTCATGGTTACACGTCTTTGAAGTCGCACTCTTGGATCATGTCAAAGGTGGGTCCTCTGTTCATTTTATCTGAGAAATAGAAAGACAGCATGATGTTTAATTCTGCTCATTTAAAACTATATATATGTAAATACATAAAATAATCACATAGAGCTATCATTCTGTCATTCTTGGAGACTTCATTGACCTTTTTTTCCCTTTCTTAATATCTTTGTATTTAATGTGAATCTATTCTTCAGCTCACTAATATTTAGGCTGCTCAGATCTGGAATTTTGGCTGAGCCCATTATAATGATTGCAGCCAGCCATGTAATGTGGATCTGTATTCAGTGCTTTAGAAAAAAACAAAGATCACAGTCAGAGAGACATTTTGATGTTTGATTTCAGTTCCACTTGTTATAGGTGTGACGTGTAAAGCTGTGCCTGGGTGCAGATTCTAATCAATCTCTCAGCTTCCACAAAGCTGGTGATTTTGGGAATTTTGATATTTCTTGTCATAGTGATATGGTCATCAATGAAATTATTAAGCCCAATGTACAGGCCAGACAGTGGAGGAAGGGAATATTATATAGAGTGTCCTGGGTTGGAGATAGAGTAGATCAGTCTGAGAAGAGAAGAGTGTTGAATTTTGATGGGTGAGTTGAATAAAGGATCAAGAATATGTGTGATTATAAGCTAAGAGTTCAGAGGCCAAAGTACTCAATCAAATCAGATACCATGAGATGGAGGTCATAGGTCAGTTCTGGGTTCGAAAGCAGGAAGCAGAACTAAGCAGATATGTCAGGGCTGGATGCAACAAGAGTAGGGCTGAAGTGAGGTAAGGGTCCTTTTTAACAGTAAACTAAGATGTCTGGCCTTATTGTCCAGAACAGGAACCTAGGACAAGGGTATAGCTATAATAGGACATGTCATACAATTGTACCAAGGCCCATGAGACTGAGTGGGAAGAGGTGGGCATGCTCCAGGGTGCAGCTACGTCTCCTGGAATGCTGGGTGGGCATTCCATCTTCTGCACCAGGACCTATTTCAACTTAGTTACACCCCTTTCCTGGGTTGAGCAAGAAATTATATAGGGGTCTGGGAGAATCATGAACCAATCTACCGTTCCAGGCAGCTTGTCTGAGAGTGAAGGTTGGGCAGGTCATAGTTCTCCTAGGACACCAGAGTGAGGCTATGGTAGAGTGGTTGTGCTCTCTTTCTTGGAGTGCTTCAGGGGCCTGTTCAAGACCTCCTAGATCTGAGGTCTCAGCAGAAACCTAGAATCCAAAGTTAGAAAACTTTCTCTTCCTGTTTCATTTCTTGCCCATCCACTAACAAATTTGATAGTGTGGTGCTTTAGACTGGACTTGGTCCAGCTTTGGTTGTCTATGTCTGAAGTATTTTATCCCCTTTTCGTACATCTCTTTGTTCTGTGTCCACTTGGATTTTTGTACTTCTGATACCTCAAGATCAAAATATACTTGGAGGCATGTCACTTATTTTGTTTACTGAAGGCTGCTGTGAGGATTTTCTCTGAAGAATGAGATGTGTCTCATCCTCGTACATATTTATGAGTAGTGGAAAGAGAAAATGTTCAGAGGTCACGCTGGTGGTTCTTGTAACAGCTTGTGCTACAGCTAGAATTTGGAAGGCAGGATATGAAAGGCTTACATCTCAGTGAAATATTTCTGTTAAAATTATAGGTTCCTGAGTCAGTCACAAACACCACAAGATCTAGTGAAGAGATTTTATTCTGTACTTTTCATATCCTTCAGAGTGAGCAAACAATGAATAACAGTGATGTATACATGGCATTTTAATATGTGGTTAAGCTTAGCAACCTCAATCAATCAATCAATAGATTATTGTTAGCCGAGGCTATTACAATATAAAGTAAACAAAGGTAAAAACAGAAATTGAACAAACATACAAACAGCTCAAGATTCATCGGAAGAACAGTCCCAAACTTCGAAGCCAATACCAACAATACATGGGGAAATATATCACGTATAGCTAACAAGCCAACCACCCCTAACTCCTTCTGGGCCCAACCTAACAAAAAAGGGAGAAAGGAAGGACAATTGGTCTAAAATTACAGACACCTCCTTAAATAAAGGATCCCAGATGAACCTCTCTGATCCACAGGTACCGCTGGCCATAACTAGCCACAGCTCTGGAACTCGTGGAATCCTTGCAGTCAAATAGGGACTTTAAGCACATACTCGAGTCCCAAAAACCCTCACAATACTGGGCCAACAACTCCCTCCTAGGTACCTCTAAGGCTGGGCAATGGAAAAAAATGTGGACACCAGTATCAGGCTCCTGTAGCTTGCAGAGCTGGCATAATCTATCCTACTTACGTATGCCCCTGTAATGTCCCTCTACCATAGCCGAAGGGAGGGAGTTACATCTAAGTCAGGTATACACCCATCTAGAGCCCGAATCTGTCCAAGCAAATAAATAGCTAGAGCTTGGGCGCAAGGGATCTGCCAGGGGGTACTATTGCCTGGGAGGACAAAAGAGCCCTCTCATTCTGGAGTTCTTGGTCTTCTAACCTCCGTATCAAGGGCAGAGCACCTGTCAAACCAATCCTCCTCAGGGATTCGGCGGAAAACCCCAGATGGTTCAGTTCTGCCTCCACCTGGTTGGCCCAGAAATTAAATCCCCCATCGGCCATCAGCATAGCCAGCAGTGAACCATCCTTCGGGGTATACCTTAACCCAGAATTTAAGGAATGAAAGCCTAGCCCTAAATCTCATGGTCGGGCTATATGTCTCCAATCTCATGAGCACCTGAGGCGTACCTCTAGGAAGTCCCAGAATTGCTCATAGCAGCTGATTCTGAATAGGTTCAAGCAAAGATAAAAAGGTCCCTCCTCATACCGGGAGAGCATATAAGCATAGGGGGATAATCATAGCCCTAAAGAGCCATAAGGCCGGCAATACCAATCTCCCCCCGATGGAAAAAATATCCCAGGATGGCAGCTGTCGTTATTCTCATTAGCTGTCTAATGGCTTCCATATGGGGGGCCCAGCTCAGAGATGGAGCAAGAATGACCCCAAGGTACTTATAGGCTTTGACTTGCTCTATGGTGTTTGGGCCAATCCTCCATTGGTGGATTTTACAGGTACCATGGCGCCCCATGACCATAACCTTTGACTTAGTGTAATTAATACGAAGGTCCTCCTTTTCGCAATATTCCCCAAAACCCTGCAGTGCCCTCCTCAGCCTTACCAAGGTCTGAGATAGTAGGACTGTATCGTCGGCGTACAGGAGGGCCGGCACCCTCCTGGCGCCGATCCTGGGGCATTCATATCTATCTCCTTCAAAAAGGGGATCATATCATTAAGAAACAGGTCAAACAGTACTGGAGCTAACAAGAAACCCTGCCTTACCCCCCGGAGGCCTGGAATTGACTCAGTCAGTAAATGGCCTTTAGGGCGAACTCTAATCGAGTTATTAGTATGGACCTTGATTAAGAGGAAGATCAAGCGGGGATCCATAGAAGTGTTCCTCAGCTTAATCCACAATCTCTCTCTGTTAACAGAGTCAAATGCCATACTCAGATCTATAAACCCCCCAAAAAAGTTGCCCTGGTGAGCCACGTACCTCCTTACCAGAGTGGAGAGGGTAGTTATCTGGTCCATCATAGATCTCCCCCCTTGAAACCCTACTTGTTCAGGTTCCAGGGTCCCAGACTCCCGCAACCAGGCCTGTACTTTTTCCAGCAGAAACTTTGTATACAATTTCCCCACTACACTTAAAAGGCAAATGGGGCGGTAGTTTCCTGGGAGGGAAGGGTCCCCTTTCTTAAAGATTGGTACTACTATTCCCTCAAGCCAAGCCTTTGGGAGCTCCCCATCCTCATTTATTGCTGAGAAGAGGGGAGCCAATATATTGGCCCACCAATCAGATTGACACTTCAGCAATTCTGGGGGGATAAAATCCCCCACCCGGGGCCTTCCCATTGCAGAGTTTTGATATAAACACAGTTATCTCCTCTCTGGATAACGGGGGCCAAGCTGGTAAACTATCCCTACAGGACGGTCTAACCATCCCCTCCAGTGGACCTAAGAATGTAGTTGAGTAAAAGTCCACCCATACCTCAGGAGAGAAAGAAGCCTCCTGCCAGCCTGTCCTATTCATACAAATGAGATCCCAGAAGGCCTTATGGTTTTTAGAAAGAGCGGCCTTCTGCAGACCCTCCCAGCCCTTCTTTTGTGCTGCCAGCCTTTTTGATGAAATTAGGCATCTATAGTCTTTCCTCATGGACTGAAGGGCCACCCTAACGGGCCAGGAGGGGTCTAGCCAACTGCCTCAACATTGCTCTCTTACCCCGGCATTCACGATCAAACCAGGGAGAGGGCTTTAGCCCGCAAGGGGAAATCTTTATCAGCGTCGCTACTAGAGGAAACAAGAGGTCCATAAGAGCCTCAAATGCTTCCAGGTATCCCCCCCGGCCCTAATCACTTCCACTGAGGTCACCACCTTCTCCCTTTGGATAAAGGCCTCAAAGGCTACCCTGAGATCCTCAGACCATTTGACACGGACAAACCCGGGAGTCTCTTCCCCTTGTCCCGGCCCCTGACCCGAGGTCCCCTGGGGGTCTATGATCGATAGGACTATGGGCAGATGATTTGTTTCGAACCTAGGGATCACTGAAAAATCACATACACAATCAAAAAAAGGATTAGAAATCAAGAAATAATCAATAGTGCTAGACCCTTGGGGTGAATGAAAAGTGAACTCCCCATCCGGGTCACCCCTAGAGCGGCCATTCACCACCATTAGGCCTCACTCCTCCATGAAACCCTGAAGCCAGTCCACACCGTGGCTGGCCACAGTGTCCCTAGAGGAGCGACAGCTCTCTAAATGATCAAGATCGTCTAATCTTAAAGGATCTTGTTCCGGGGGTACCACCCCCAACCTGATGTTCAAATCTCCCCCAATTATCAGCCAAGCCCCCAGACAGGAATCACACGCCCTTGAAAGTATCCCACCAACTTGATCCCAAAAGTCCACCAGAAAATACGGGGAAGTAGGGGGTGGTAGATAAACATTCCCCACCAACACCTCCAGTCCCGATGGGAATGAACAGTGGTATAAGGCAAAATATGCTCCTATGGAGCTGCAAAGTTTAACCTGAGCTCCCACATCAGGGGAGACAAGTAAGGCCAGACCCCCGCTGGGCCTACCTGCAAGGGCAGAAATTTGGGCATTGAGACAAAAAACTAAAAATCCTCCACATGAAAAGTCCTCCACGGACCAAGTTTCTTGCAGGAGGACAAAACTATAATTGGCCAAAAAACTAAAAAAATCAACATCGCAACAGCGGGCCTTCCATCCTGAGATATTCCAACTGAGGAACTTAGGGAGCTCAGGGCCCCCATCACGGGGTAATTTCCCTGCAGGAGAGTACAGTCCCCCTTCAGCCGTCCTTCGGGGGGGGGGGGTCAATTAACAGAGGTTGTAATTCCAAATCTATAATAGAGAGGGAATGGGCCAGAGACTCAGGCCTCCCAAGATCCCTCACCCCTGCAACTCCCTCACAGCCTTCCAAGCCCTCACTCCCCACCGCACCAATAGGGGAGTAGGAGCCATCAGAACTGGCTACGTCTCCCAACAGATCAATCTCACCACTTCTCTCAAGGTCCACTAAACAAGGGGAGGACACTCTAGTAAACCTAAGTCCCTTCCCCCCCCAGCCTGCGAAGGCAACATTTTCTTCCTAACTGCCACTAATCTAGCATCCTTGCCAGAATAAAGAGGGGAATGGGAGTGGGAATAGGGGGACTTTAACTGTGAGGTAAAGTCTCCTAGATTCTTAGATAAAGTACTGAACTGCTCCAATATAGCCTTTTGGCCTTCTGGGTGAAGAAGATGTGGGGGGCCGGCAAGAATAGGGCCACCCCGGGCGCCTCAGAAGGGGCCACCCCCACTGTTGGAGGATCCACTTCCATACTCCCTCCCACAGCTCCCTGGTCTATTTTGGGCAAGGGGCTCAAGTCCACATTCTGACCATCTAAAGGGGGTTGAGGTATAGCCCTAAGATATTTCCCCCCTTTGTTAGCAAACCTAACCAACTTCCCCGGTCCACCCAGTAAGGGAACAGGAAGGTCCTTTCCTCTATTCAAATCAGTCCCCCAGCCTCGAGGTTGGCCTGAGAGAAAACATCTCTTTCAGGAGAGAGTTTCACCAGTGGTCTTGTTGCCAGAATGGGGCTCTCCGTCTCCGGAGGATTTTAAGTCCTCCTTTTGTTCCTTAGGGTAAAAATCCCTCTTGATCATAGAAAAATGACCTGGGTCCCCCTGGAATACTCTGGACAGATAGATCACATTATTTTCCAATACTGAGTGACCTTCCATAATCAATATAACCCAGCTTGGAGAATCAAACATAATATTGACCACACTACGTTCTTGGGAGCTAAAAATTGTGTCTATCGAGACCACATTATGCCTAGTAATAGGCTCATTAAGTAGATACCAAAGATGCTCCGCCACATCTAACGGGGTACTCCAAAGAGGGAGCAACCCAGAGCCCAAGGGGTAGATAGAGAAAATTAAATTACTGGGGGAAACCTCAAAGGATACTAACCCCTCAGCCCCTGCTGGACTAACATCAATGTTCCTACTAGGGGGCCTCTTAACTTTCTCCGGGGCGGCTAGAGCACAGGGTTCCGAGATATTAGTAGAGTGAACTGAGCAAAGGCATCTCCTTTTCAGTCCTCCCAGGTGGGGGGCAGTAATACTATCAGATTGCATCAGGACTTTTTGGGTGCCAGGGGACCGCCCTAGCATCCTGGCTAAGAACCAAGGTCAAGGTCTCTACTTTTTCATTGAGCTGGTTAAGTTGGGTAAACATAAATTGCATTGTGTCAGTCAGTAGTCAAGGACACATGCTTAGCCAAAAGCTAGCCAGGCCCACCTCCTCTGAGGCTCCCTTCCAACTAGATGGCAGTACGTGCGTGGCAGGCACTACAGAAATCACCCTCGGAGTTCAGAGGGTCAATGCCTCATCAGAGTTGTCCCCCAACAAGGTACAAGATGCAGATAAAGCTGAAAAATGATTTGCAAGAGGCAGATCCGTCTGCCATCCAGGGATCACCGGGAATGAAGCCATAGGTGGTCTCTCCAAAAAAACTCTCCATTCTCCATTGCTTGAGTGGTTTCTCTGAAGGAGGAGAAAGGATGGGGACGTCCGTCCTCAGACGTTTGGAGGCCTTCATATTTAGTACTGGTTATATGACCCAAGGAGCCTGGCGCACCTGGCCCATGCCTAAGGCCACGCGCACAAGGGCATGCCCTTGCGTGCGCAGCCCTTGCACGTGCGGCCCTTGTGCACGCGGACCATGGCACGTGCCTACGGCGCTGCCGCAGGCAAGGCACCGCTTATGAGCTCCTCAGCCCCGTCCGACACAGATGCTATGCGTGAGTCAATCAGGCAGGGTTCTTCACCGGCAGCGTGCAGAAATGTACTAGCCCCAGCTAGCCTTAGCTCAAAGTCCCAAACTACCGGTACTACTGCCCTTCCACAGATAACGGAGCTGTAACTGCAGCGGCTCCCAGCAACTCATGGGCCCGATCTCATCACCTCCACACCTTAGCAACCTCAGAATACCTCCATATGTCTTGGTGTTACTCTTCTAAACTCTCTTGGTAACTACAAAGATTCCTTGAATTCAATAATTATTTGCTTAATTAAAATGAATCAGGCCCTTATCAATATAATAAATCATATACCTTGTGGTACTGAACCTAGCAAGAAAAGGTTCAATCTTCCGTCAGTTGAAGTCAATGGCAAACCTCCTATTGGCTGAAATGGAGTGAGGACTGTACCCAAATGGTGTTTTCAGACAAGAGTATTACCTACCTAGTATCCACCCAGTATTCGCAGGCTAACCATTGGTTACCAGTGGGGTTTTAATACAAGCAAGGAGGAGAGGTGCTTGTCTGAAAACACCCCAAATGTCTGCTTCTCCTTCCAGTGAAAGCAAAACTCCTATGGCTTTAATTTGATCAAGATTAGGCTCATATTGTGGATAAATGTAGGCAAGAATTTAAAAAACTATCTGTTTGTTATAACCAAATCTTTAGTATGTAATATGTATTTCTGAAATATGCAGGCCCCAGGGCCTGTTACCTCAGTCCATTACACCATTTTTTTTAATGCCTGTCCATAGACTAAAAGCAAGGCAAGAAACTGGTGAATCAGGCCATTAATTAGTAAAAGATTCTATAAATTAGCCAAGGATAGACTCTAACAGTATGCTAACATAATGCCGTTAGTAATGGAACCAAACTGATTAAAACAACAGATTTGGAGAAGACATTTAAATTCCACACTTGATAGTAGATTTTGAACATATATTTACAGTAAAGTACAGTAAGTAAATCAGTTTCTGATCTGAAATTAGTTCTAATTTAAAACAAAACAAGAAATTACTTTCTACAGATGTATTATACTCGAGTGTAGTTTAGTGGATAGCTTTCAAGACTTCGAACTTCAAGTCATTTGCTTGATTCCAGGGTGGCTTGGGTTTCTCTCAGCGTCCGCTCTTCATCTGTAAAATGGGATCCTGGTGACAAGTTTAGCCAATTGACTGGTGCCAGATGTGCCCCAATGTTTGTGCTCCAGGCACTGCTGACCTCCAGTTGCTGATGATAAGCTTTAGATAGTGCGTGCGCACACACACACATGCACACACACCCATCCTATTCCTAGCCTGGTGCAGAAAGCAGGAAAAGAAATGAAAGTGTTGGAGTTACGATTTAATTTTAAACTCCTTGATACACTGATAAAGAGGAATTACCAAATTCCTCTGGACAGAATAATGAAATCCTAAAAGCTTTCTGGCTTATTAAACCTTTCAAAAGCTAAAAATGTTTCTTGGAAAGTCAAGAAAGTTGGATGCTCTCCTCTTCCTTTTAATTGCTTTTCATACTGATCCATCAGTAGAGCTTCGTTCTCATCTGCAGAGGTGGTGGTGGCAGAGGGAGAGAAGTGGAGGAGCTGGCTGACAGGAAAAGAGCCAGTGCGAATGGTGATCTGCTGAGGCTTCCCTCACACATGTCGGGACGCAAAATCCTGCCCTGACATGAGCGAGAGAAGCCGTGGCAGATCCTGGTTTGCACTGGCTCTTTTCCTGTCAGCCAGCTCCTCCGCACTGCCGCATCTTTCCTGGCCCCTCCCTCTGCCACCACTGCCACCAGAGATGGGAACGCAGCCTAAGTCCTTTCTCTTTCATCAGTTTGCTCGGTATGTGTTCGGTATAAGACTACAAACATTTCTGTTACTAGAGTAGGCACCAACTTTGAAGGGTGTTTTTAAATGAGATGCTACCAGACAGGACCATCCAGGAGTCACTCATTCAACCACTCGTGTGAAGGTGGAGTGGGGGAATATGCGGTCCCCTGAGCCACTCAGCACCCACTCATGGCCACTCATGGTCACTCATTGTGCACTGCTGATAAATCTGAACTGTGCTATGCAGGACAAGACAACTCTGGCCCTTTTCACTCAGGCTAGGAAGAGGCGCAGTGGAGGAAGGGGATGGGTCTGCAGTGCGGCAGTTGTGCGGAGTGTGGGCGGCCACTCACATGGACACACACCATCTCCACCCACCTCCACCGATTTGTACGCATGGAGGAGATCATTTTGCCCAATGCATCTGTGCGTGGGGGATCAGTGGAGATGGTTGGAGCATGGGAATGTTCACGCACCTCCACCCACCTGCACCAGCTGTCACATGGTTGCCCACATGTGAAAAGGGCCAAAGTGTGTGGTGATGGGCATCCATGCATCCCCTGCCGCTATGAACTGGGGCGGTCACCCACGCTAGCAGACTGGTCCGCTATTCATAGGCACTATGGTCAGGGGACATGGCCTTTGCAAGTCACAGGAAAAGGCCTCAATCACTGGAGAACCCAGTTAGAATCTCTCCCCATGCACTCCACCTTAGTGGCTGCTCTGCAGCTGTGCCACTCAGTGGCCATGGACCTTGCCCCCAGCCTTGTTCATTTAAAAACACTCAAAGGGACACTTCCTCCAGCTGAGGACTCTCCTAAACTGCTGTTATTGAACTGATATCAGGTAGACTGCATTTCCTTATGTGAATCTCTTGAGCAATGCATCTAAACACAGAAATTATGGAATAAACCCATTGCTAGGTTCTTTGCAAGTTTTATGATGATGTAGATTTTATGGAGAATATCACGGGGAAATGATCATTGCTACCTTCTACCATTCCCTCTGTTAAAGTAAAGGACAAAAGTAAATGTAAAACAAAAGAAAGTTGTTTCTGTTAGACAAATTCATGGAGGAGAGGGGACAGGACTGTCAAGATTAGACAAATTCCTAGAAGATAGGATGATTAATGGCCGTTAGCCAGCATGGACAGGGGATTTAACCTCATATGCAGGGTTAGAAATGACATTTTGTGGCAAATGATCTTTTCATCAAAAGCAGCCTATTCATTGCCTGCCCCACTATGCAGAAACTTACTGGTTAATTTTTATGTTATTTTTTTTGTCACATTCATTTATTCCTGATCTGGAATGCCCATTGGCCACCTTCTGTGCATGGTAACAGGAGAAAGAGACAGGCACATATACACAAAACAGACAAGGCAGGCACAATCTCCTTCTCTCCATCTTCCTCAGCTCCCCCCCTCACCCCCCTGACTGGGAAAAGAGCACTTGGATGTAAAAAAAAGGTATGGGGCTGGGAGCTGGGAAAGCAATGGTCCTGAGACATGAAAATACCAACAAATTATGGAAAATACTGAAATGTATTGAAGTTGCAAAAAATTATCACCTGAAATCCCAAATGCAACAGAGTCATGAAACATGTCCCAGACTTGAAAATTCTAATGGACATAGGGCAATATTTCTGACATGATGGGGTTTCCCATTGATTCTGGAATAGCTGTTTTCAGTTCAGCACTGCTCAGAGTGTTCCATCATCCCTGACTGCCAGAAGCCAGAGTGAGCAACAGGGACTGATCACTCATCCTTAAGTTCCCTGACGCTTCCCCTAAGCTTCCTCTAAAGCTGGGGTGGGCCCTTTTCCCTGCTGTGGGACACTCTGAAAATTAGTAGAAGCTCTGCAGACTAGACATGAGTCTATCTTATGAATGAGGACAGGAAAGGGGGTCAAGATAATGGATCTATGCCATGGGTCCATCCCCAATCCTAGGCAACACACCCTCACATCTATTTCCTTCCCCTGAATTTATTTGTTCATGATGGAAGGCAAGCACTGGATTCATGAGCCAGATGATGATCCAAAATTGGGAAGGCGGTAAATAAAAAATGGCCACAGGCCAGATATGGCTCATGGTCAATAGGTTCCCCATTGCTGCTCTAAGGCATCTAGCATTGGCTGGTGTTGGAGGCAGGATACTGGGATAAATGGACCATTGCTCTGACTCAGTGTGCCATTTTGTATGTTCCAAATATTTCATTCAGTTTAGCTCAGAGAAGAACCAATTTATAGAAATTACCAACAGAGGAAGCCATGTCTGGAATGAATATACTTTTAATTGGTCTGGATAAAATGTGTATTTCTAACATTTACTGCTATTCAGTCTAAAGACAGTGAGTGGTTCACACTCTCCCATCATATTGATATTGTAGAGATTTGTATTAATGTATGTATGTAGTGTGCTGGACCCCTGTGTGGGATTGAAACTCCAGCAAATGTATTATTTTGTTGTAGGCAGCCTCGAGTCTCCGGAAATGAGTGCAGAATATAAATAAATATACGATACGACGATACGATATTATACGGACAAAAGGGAGAGAAATGGGAATGGGCAGAATATATAAAGAAGGAGGGTGTGGCAGAGTGAAGGCATAGTGAGCTGGGATGAAGCCAAAATGGCCACTGGTAATACCCAAGATGGCTGCTGACAGGAAGCCAGTGGGCTTGGGGTGTGGCCTGGCATATAAAAGGAAGTGATGGGAGAAGCCAGGGGGGAGGCAAAGAAGAACTGTGAGTAGCTAGGTTGATGATGGTGTAGACAGAGGCAGTAGGTTGCTGCCTGGAGTAGCCTGGGAGTAAGTAAAAGGAACTAGAAAGGTTTGGAAGCTCCTACGACTAAGAATGGGAATTGTGGGTAAACCAGGGAGGACTTGACCCTGGGAAATATATAATGGACTGTTTTATGCTGACTGAATCTACTTTAAGGGCCTTTTCACATGAGATGCCTCCACCCATCTCCATGTAGTTTCGCTGCATGAAGATGGATGGAGGACATCCATGGCAATGCTTTGGCAGATGGGTGGAGGTGCCTGCACACCTCCAACGATCACCCATGCACGGAGGCACTGGGGGAAATGGAGGTGCCTCTGTACTTGGAGATGGGTGTGCGCCCATGGGAACTACCCCACATTCATCTCCACCCACGCATTCATGGGGTCCCCGGTCTATTTGAAAAGGTCCTAAGTTATGTTATGCTGAATAAAGCTATCTTGAGTTAAATTTCTGGAAAGACTTTGTGATATTTGGGGCTGGATCCTGTAAAGACTTATGCCTGACAAGAGGTGCCCTGTGACAGAGGGATACTAGGGAACCACTGGGGAATAGATTTTCCTTGCAGCATTCTGTCTCCATGAGAGCACCAGCCTGTTTCCAAGAAAAAATCTATGTGCTGGTGGAATCAGCATTAGCTCTCTCCCTCTGTGTTTCTTCTGTCAGAACCATGTTGCCAAGAGGAAAGGGAAGCTTATTCACTTCTGTCTTGGCCATACAGATGCTTCAGGAATACAAATGATTTTTCCACAGATCCTTGGGATATAAATATGTTGAAGTCCCAGGTTAGCTCCTAATTGAGGAGAAATATTCATTAGAAACCCTTAGCAGTTCTCAAGAAACCGGCTTGTTTGTATCCAGTGGCTTGCAAATCATGGATTGCAAGCCCTGGGATTGTGCAGTGACAGTCTCAGAAAGTGCTACAGTTCAACTTCTGCATGGCAGTGAGTCTCTCTCATGTGGAACTCTTTGCCTTGCAGCCTTGGATGCGCAAGGAGGATAAGCTTTTTGGCTTGTCACCCAATAGATGGTTTGAGAAGAGATGTTAAAGACAAGGAAATGAAAGGTTGAGCATTATACAGAAATAATGTTTACCTCGTTCATTGTTAGGCCTGAGGTTAGATACTGAATGCTATTAAACTCAAAGCACAATATCCTTAGGGTGAACTCTTTATTAGGTCCATACATGGGCTTGGTATTTGTATCTGTATTTTTGTTTTAATTTGTGTTTAGGTGTATTTGTCTTTACCATGTCTACTGAATTTCCCCCATCACTTGCAGTTAACACAGCATATGGTTAATTTTGGTGCAGAAGAGCAGTGAGGCTTTGCCTGTTTGACAGGCCTGTTGGGAAAGGAAAATACAGTTAAAACTGCTGCTAAGTCTGCAACCAATTTTAAAAGGGGGCACTGGTTTGGGGGAGGCAGGAGAATATGGTTGGCTTGGTGAGAACTTGAAGGTTGTTAGCTTGGGGAGGGTGGAACAGGGCATGATGGGGCATGGGTCTGGCTCTGGAAATTCACTGACTTGAGAGAGAGTGACAAATACTAGGGATGGGTGAATGCGGTTCGGATGTTCGGAGTTCGGACCGAACTCGGTCTGTTTGGACGTCCGAACCGAACTCTCGAATGACCCAACAGTTCGGTCGTGTTCGGATGAGTTCATATGAGTTCGGAGGCAGGAAAAACTTCTTTCCAGGGCCAAAAATTAGGTTTCGGTTTCGGTTTTGATGCCACTATTTTTGAATGTTCGGCCAAACCGAACTCAACTGAACCGAACGATCGAACCCGAACTTGGGTTTTGAACCAAACGACCGAACATCCGAACCGTGTTCTGTTCGCCCATCCCTAACAAATACAGCTGGCTTGGGAAAGGGGAGGATAAGACTTGGAAATGGCTTGTAGGAGGGTTGCTGGCTTGGGGATTTAGGAAAGGGACATGGGTCAAAAAGAGTCACTGTCTTCGGGAGGGGTGATGGGCATGGGTCTGGTTCAGAGGGTGTCACTTGCTTGGGGATACGGTCACTGGTTTGGTGGGGAATGGGGCATGCGTCTGGCTTGGGAGGATCACTGGATTAGGGAAGGGATTACTTGTTTGGGTAAAGTGACATCCAAGTCCCCAAATACCACATGTATTTGTGGGAAATTTTGGGTTCACTTGGAACCCCAATACACTGGACATTGTGGACAAGTCACTTAACTCTCTGTGCCTTAGTTCCATCTGTAAAACATGACTGCCACAGAGCCCACTCCGCCCAGCACCAGCTCTGTCTCATCATGTCCACTCCAGTCCAGTCCTGCCTTGTCTCACCATGTCCAAGTTGTCTCATCCCATCCTGTCTCATCCCATCCTGCCTTTGTTCTTTGTTACTTGTGTTTTGAATACAGAAGCCCCAAAGGACTTTTTGTGTATGTGTTGTTTCACCAAAATTCTGTATCCCTTACTCTATATCCCCATCTCCTTTTAAAGACTAAGGGCACTTTTACATAGCATGTTGCCATTGTGCAACATTTCAAAAGCCCGTAAGGAGGGATTAGATGAGACGGAAGTCCAGGATCATGTGCGTTGAAGGCAGTCATGCATTGTTTGCAGACCGTGAATTAAATACCTCGATTGTGTTGCCATTTGATGTTGCATACAGTATAAAGACATTTGCAACAATCCTTTAGCAAGTTGATTGTTCTTTACGTCCAAACGCCAAGTAGCTGTAAGGACCCAGGATTGAACAAGCACCCTTGGGGCTGTGAGTACAGTGGCTGGTGCCTCCATGTCACTGAGGTGCTCTGGCCAAAGCCTAGGGTTGATGCACTGCTGATGGCCTTCCTCCATGCTGGTCAAGCTACACCTCTCCTCAGCCTTGCTGCACACCTCTAGCTTCTTGGTTGGCTGCTGACCTATACATTAGGCCAGCCAGTAGCCACAGGAAACTGGGTGGATCATCAGTCACTTCCTGGTTTCTGTCTTGCCTTCTTAAGTCGTTTCCATGCACTTTGGACAGGTTCTGCACGCCCTGAACCTAGTGTGTCCTTTGGGCCAGCTTGAGGCTGGCCCTTCTGATCTTCCCTCTGAGAATCTGGTCCTTCTGATCCTGCTGGTGAATCACCCAACTGGGATACTGGGGCTCAGAATCTGCTTCCATGGGGCAATGTACCAAATACATGACTGCCAGAGAGCCCTCTGTGTGACTGCCTGAGTCTACTTCACCTAGCACCATATCTGCCTCATCTCGTCCAATCCAGTCCTGCCTTGATGCACCTCATCTCATCCGATTTCATCCTGACCCATCTTGTCTCATCCTATCAAGTCCAATCCTGCCTTGTCTACACCTTTCCCCTTGGTCTGTGTGCTGATCCCTGTCATGACCCTTGGACCCCAATCCCGCACTATTTCATGGACCTTGGACCCTGATCCTGCACCAGCTCTCTGGCCCCAACCCAACACAAATTCCTGTTTCCTGGGACCTCATCCTGTACCTACTTTCCATGCCCCAGCCCATGTTCTCTGACAGTATGGTCTGTCCAACTTCACACAGACTGTTCCTTGTCTGTTTAGTGTGCCTTGTCCACTTTGCCTTGTTTTGTTTCCTGTTGTCTTAGATATTAAAAAAAAAAAATCTGACCTGGACCTCGAGGTGGTCAGAGGTCACCCTTTATAGGGAGGAGATGATGTAAGGATCCTTCAGGCCCTGAGTATAATGGCTGGCACCTCCAGGCCACTGAGGTACACCCCCTCCTCAGCCTTGCTCTACACTCAGATTCCTGGTTGGCTGCTGGCCTGTATATGAGCCAGCTAGTAGCCACAGGAAGCTGAGTCAGTCATCAGTAACTTCCTGATTCTTGTCTTGCCGTCTTGTTTACACCTTCTGTGTCCCCCCTCCTCCCCTCCATGTTTCCACCCACCTTGGACTGGTTCTTTACTCCTCGAATCTAGTGTGTCCTTTGGATCATCTGGAGGGTGGTCCTTCCAACCAGCCAGTAGCCACATAAGAACCCGGTCCTTCTGATCCTGCTGGCGAGTCTGGCTGTGGGGAATAGGGGAAGGAAGGGTAGGGTCTGAAGCCGCCCTCATGACAGTTGTCTCTTATCTGTAAAAAAAACCCCTCAGGATTGTATTTGGCTTATGGGGTGTACACCCCCAGCCTGGATCATCACAAGGTTATGGAACGCAACACCTGAACCATAAACACAGTGACCTATGGTCTTTCAGTCAGGGACCAGGACTAAGGGAATGGGGGTGATAAGGGAAGTGGTAAAGGAGGGTGCTCAGAGCCCCAAAGGGTAGGAAATGGGGGATAGGACACGCACACAGGGATGGGGAACCAGGTAACCAGGGTGGTGCACTAAGACAGCAGTTACTCCATGCACAAATGCGTTCATTCACCAGACTTGCACACTATTCTCTCTCTCTCAGGCAGGGCAGGACAGGAAATTAATTCACCATGCAAGGTACAATAAGGAAGGGCCAGTCTCACAGGCTCAAAGCACTGATCACTGGCAAGAGCTGGGAGTCATGAAGTTCCTTTTATCTCCTGTTGCTTTCAGGAACGCTGGTGCAGATGCTCTGAGCATTGGGATTGTGGTGCGAGGGGCGTGGCCAGGCACAACGTGCTTAGGTGGGGCTGAATGCCTTCACCTGTTCCGCTCTGCTCCACCACCGCTTGTTGTGGTGGCGGGACATTTGCCTCCCTAACCTCTCCTAGCCCTGCACGGGAATCTGTCAGTGGTACCACCTGGGTCCTGAGCAGCAGGGGTGCTGCAGGGGGTTCATTGCTTCTGCACGTCCCAGCGTTGCCACAGGTACGGGGGTGCCGATCGGCCCTGGGAGAGACCTACCCCAGAACCTCAGGTCCCACTGCCAGGGTCTGACACTGGCCAATGGGATAATGTGGCCTGGTGTTTTCTTTGATGGGGGCCCTATGCAACTGCCCAGAGAGCCCACTCTGCCTGGTGCCAACTCTGTCTCATCTTCTCCAGTCCAGTCCTGCCTCATCTTGACTGTCCAGTCCACTCCTGCCTCATCTACGTTTGCCCTCTTGATCCATGTGTCGATCTCTACCATGATCCTTGGATCATAATCCCATGCTATTTCCTGGACTTTGGACCTTGATCCTGCACCAGCTCTCCCACCATGTTTCCTGGGACCCCATCCTGAACCTACTCTCCATGCCCCAACCCTTGGTTCCTGACAGTAACTCTCCATAATGCTTTTTTAGCCTTTTTGACAGTGAAAATAAATAGTTTTATTATGCTTTAGGACTACACTAAGCTTAGATAAGATAACATATTCAAAGTATATAAAAAAACTTAGATTCATAGAATCAAACAGCGAAAAATAATTTATCTAGTGCATTCCTGTGCTGGTATGATATTTCCTTCACAGCATGTTGTTTACTTTTACTTTATCAAAAGAACAAGCTACTTGTGCACTATGTTCCACTTTTGTTAAAAAAAAAAAAGAGTACAAGTTTGAAGGGCATCTCTGTGACTTAAGAGTTTTTACAGCTCAGTCCTTAAATTGCTCTGCCAGTCCAAGCCTTATTGTGTAGGACTCAGAACTAAGGTAGGTGTATAGGTACCAAAGTCCCATGAACTTTCATTGACACAGACTCTTAAGTACTTAAAGCTCTGAGAGCACGTAGGTTGCCTTTCCATTTTAAAAATGTGATTTTAGACTTCTAATAGACCTCTCTGTCTTTGTAGCATTTACTTTAGAGTAGTTCCATTGAAATCAAAAGGACTGGCTTGGAGTAAATTACTCTAGAATTGCAACCTTTAATTTATATAATTAATAATAGTCACTTTAATTTTTTTTACTCCAAATCTTTGCTTTGAAATTCTAGAGCTGCGGGAATATCAACACTCACTTCAAAAGCAGCTTTGTCTGAGCACTGGGCAACAAAAAGTATGGGTGGAGAAGGAGGGGAAAGTAATTCCATCAAGCAACATTTCGAAAATTGGACCATCAATTCTCTGACACGCACACATAGCCCTGCTCCCAGAGAAGATAGCAGACATTGTGGTTTTGATACCCACCATTGTTTCCAACCCCAGTGGTGCCATGTGATACCATGAAGGGACAAAAGGGAGACGGGGCAGTTTTCTGTCTCCAGCTTCTTAGGGGTGTGCACCGGGCCCCCATGTCATTTTTGTTTTTTGTTATTGTTTTCATTATTAATGACAATGTTTTCGTTATCGTTGCCGTTATTGGTATTGGTATCATTTCAAACAAAGATTTTATTTTTGGCATCAGTATCATTATTGGCATTGATTCTGATAACATTATATATATATATATATATATATATATATATATATATATATATATATATATATATATATATATATATATATATATATANATAAATAAAACAGACTAGCCTAAATACCTATATAATATCTAACCTCTCTATATATGTACACAAGTAATATCTATCTCAATCTAAGGGAGACAGGGGAAGGGAAAAGGAAAACTATGTTATCTAATCAATTATCTATATAATTATCTTAATTATCTAATGAATTATCTATATAACTATTCTAATCTAAATGTCTATAATATATATATATATATAATCTATGCTACCTATCTCTATATAATGTACAAGTGGGAGAAGGGCAGGGAAAGGGAGACGGTAAAATGAGGAAGGAAAGGTATTGGTGGTAATACAATGAGGACTTTGGAGGATTTTTGTGTACAAGCACCACAGTTGTATAAATGCAACCTGACAAGCAGAGAGCTCTCACAGAACAGAGAGGAAAAGCCTGGCCCTCCCATTATAAAGGGTTGCAGTGCCCTCCCCCAGTGCCCCCCTGATTGGTTGTGGGAGGCAGCATGAATTGAGCAATCACAGAGTGCCATGAGACTGCTGGGGCCTGCTTGTGCTGTTCATTGGCCAGTGATACATCCATAAGATACTGCTCAGCTGCTCTTCCCTCCCAGCACAGGCCCAGTTCAAGTTCAACCCTGTTTAGGGCTCTGAGATGTCTGCTCCCTCCCCCCCTCTCCACATTTCCCTTCCAAAACCCAACTGCCACAGCACTAATAATGACAACACTAACAACATTGTTGTTTTTGTTATCATTTTCATTATAGATTGCCATTTTTGTTATTGCAATAACAATATTAAAAATGACAACTGTCGTTATTGTAACGAAAACAACATGCATGCCCCAACAGTTTCAGTGTTTCCCCTAATTTTCAGAGGAAGAGGTTTGGGGCTGAAAGACCAGGGTAAAGTGTAGGTGCATGGATCCTAGGTTTTATATGTGAGCACAAGTGAGGTTCTACAACATATTTCCTGCTTACATGATGCGCAGGTTTAAGGCAGAGGACTTAACTTGCAATTTCCATGCTTTTTAAAGCTCAGGTTTGTTAATCTTTGCCTTAACTATTCTGTTAAACCATAGGGTTTTTTGGTCTAAGACTAGATATTGATTAGAGTAGGGCTGGGTGGATGCTTTAAAAAAACCTGTTATGCACTTTTTGACTAATTGGAATTGTCAGACTGTTAATGCTTTAATGATGAATAAGAGCCACAGAACTCCTCAGTAGAAGGCATTGCCTTTAGAGATTGCTAAACTGAGTGTTCTTCAAGAGCTCTGCTTTGGTAATCTAGTGCAAAGCACATGGCAAGTTGTATTTTCTTGGTTTACCTTTTGCTTGGGTTGTGTTTACAGCATCAATGGCAGCAGTACTGTATCATTTGTATGTTTGTAAGATTTGCACAACAGGGTTGAAATGCCAAGCTGAGATACTATAAAAGTTAGTAAACAAATATAACTGTTTTCTATTTAATTTTATGCTTCCTCATACATGGTAAAATATTGTAATGAAAACAGAAAATGACACCAAGATTACTCTCTTTGCCTGCTTCCTGGAACTTACACTTTCTCCCTTCTTTCTGCACGCAACTGAATTGAATCTCTTGGTGAGGCCTGACCTTAGGCCAGGACTGGCAGAGTGACTGCCTTAGGTCCCACAGGGAAAAGGGTCCATCAGAATATTCCAGTACGTGTAAGGGAATGGACCACGTGATGGCTACAGGCAATGTGGGTACATTACCAGTAGCTGCTGTACAGTTCATCACAGCACTCCCAGGGGATTCCCCTACCTTCTCGCAGAAGCCCTGTCTGGACCCAGGGGGATAACACACTGCAGCACGACTACAAGGGTGTGGAGAACAGCACTGCCCACTGCTGAAGGAGGGCCCCACTTTCCCTCTCCCAGGTCCTGCAACAGTGTGGTGCCCCTATGGATATGGTCAGAGTTTCTAGGAGGAGGGAGGAGGCATTTCTGAGAGGAAAGAGGGAGCACAGTGCTGTGCTATTACAGCTGCTAGTTGTGTGGGCCCTACTGTGACCCCCAAACCTCTCTCCTGCCCTGGACCACGTCCTCTGTAGGGCAGGCTCTGTTCCTGGTATTACTGTCACCCCCCAAGTTGGGTACAGTGGTCAGAAATGACTTTACAAAGCAAATACAATATGACAGAACAATTGAAATCTCAGTTTGTCTAACCAGTGCCAGTGAGCTTCAGGCACCAAGGCAGAAACAGTTCTTCAAGGAGGAACTAAAAGTAGATAAACTGGTGGCTTTGCAGATTGTGATAGGGAGTTTTCCACGTTTATGGTGGTGGCAGAGAGGAAGGCACAGAAGTGCTTGTGAGGGAAATGGATGAGCAGGCAGCTAAGTCTGGCATCACGGGTAGAGTGGAGGAGGGTGTTGATGGCTCAATACGTTATCAAATCTAATTGTTGTGGCTCCTTCCTCTCTCTTTTGGGATGATTCCAGTGCTCAAGCAAATGCTGGAACGGAAATATGTGACAGGCCGTTGCATTGGGATCTGATTTTATAATGAGGAAGGGTAAAGATGCTTTACAGCCCCCTACACACACAGTCTAGCAGCAATTAATTTACGACATACTGTACAGTATAGGAAAAGTGTTATGAAGATGATGAGCTATATAATTGAATTTGTTATGTGTAAAGGACTATTACTGTTAAAGGGCCCGTCCAAAATCCTGTTAATAGCAATTTCTCAAGTGGGTTCAATGGCTCAAGCTTCTAAGGTTCCAGGCATGCTATTGTATCTAGTGCTGAATCAAAATAGGCTGTGTTTGACACAATGGAAAATCCTGTCATTTGCTGAATTTGGTAGAACTTTTAAGTCTGGGACATGTTTTGCTATTCTGTTGCTTTTGGGGTTGCAGGTGGCAATTTTTCACCATCTTTTGCACCTTCCATAATCTTTCAACACTTTCCATCAATTTTGACTTTTTGGTACTTTCTATAACTCTTCAGTATTTTCCTGTTGTGGTGTCATTGCTCTCCAGGCTCTGGCCCCTTTACCCTTTCACCTCCAAGTTCTCTTCACTCAATTGGAGAAGGAGTTTTTCTGTCTACTATGCCTGCCACCTCCTCCTGCCAACATGACAAATGTGCCAGCACATTCTGAAAGTACCTACTGGAGGGTATTCTCAATTGAGAACAAATGGATATGGCAAAAGCCCGATAAGTTTCCATACTTCAGGGGAAGGAAGTGAATGATCTGTTTTTGATTAAAATTGCATTCATCATGAATAATTGTTTTGGCTCTAATTGTATATTTGCAAATGTGGTGTTCAGAATGGGCTATGAGAGTAACATTGAGCCTCTCTTCAAAATGTGGCAAGAATAACAAACATAAATGCCATTGAAATTAATGGGACTCATGTTGTTTTGAATTTGCCATTTCCAAGAAGACTCAGGATAGCTTACAAAATCAAGAAAATGAAAACAAATGCAAATAGATCACATTAACTCCATAACTTTCATCTCCCCCCTCCTTTGCAGGAGGTATGGGGGCAGGGGCTCCCCCACCCCTTGGCAACAATACAAGGACAGCTGATTAATTGGGGGGAATCGTTGGGGTTTGCTTTGGGGGTGGGGGAGGTGAAGGAGCATTGGGGGAGGGCTCCCTCTCCTAGTGTGAGGGGAAGACTGGGTTGGGGAGGGGGAGACTGGGTTTTCTGGCACTGCTCAATCAGTTCAGCTTTACTCATTTTTAAATACTCTGCTGCCATTGTGAATGTGTCCTTGACTTCCTTGATTTTGTTTTCGTTAAGGCTACACTTGGTCTAAGGCATTCTGCTTGTACCAGTCCTATAGACTTCTTTGTCAGCCTGTAGTGATACCAACAAGGTCTTTGTTTGCTTGTCATGATCCACGCCAAAGATTTCTTTATCTGCTCCTTATGATCGATCCCACCGCTGCCACCATGCTACTATGGAAACCTCTCTCTTCTTTGAATGTTTCTATAACCTTAATCCCTCTCTGACTGTATAGGGTTGACAGTCACCAATACTGATAAACAGTCTTTTTTCTTCACTGGAATATAGTAACAGCAGTCTTCCTCAGAGAATAATGCTAGAAGCCCCTTTATAACAGTCGAAACATATCTTCTTTTATTACAAAGTAACAGATGACTCAACATTAGTAAATAAATAGAAACCTTCATGAATGTCTTTAGTGAATCCTGTTCATATAAGATAAATTGTTACTGATTACCAACAAAGTTATAGCCAATCTTTTAAGAGCCTCTTTTTTTCCTCTCTGCCTAGTCTGCTGTTAACCTCAACTGCCTCTCACCTCCAGCATTCTCCAAAACCCTTTGAATTTGATTGGCTGTTCAGACTCTCTCCCAAGCATTCTATGTGTCTCTAGCTGACAGCTGGACCTTTCTGATACACTTCCCTCCTAGGGGGGTGCGAACAGAGTTCAGGTATTCGGTGCTCAGCCCGAACTTGGGGTGTTCAGGCTGTTCGAACTCGAACTGCCGCCCACCCAAACTGGCCGAACAAAGTTCAGGTTTCGAACCGCAGGGACAGGGGGGAACCAGGTTTTCCCTCCCCCTCCCCCTCCAGGCTGCATGGGTGGAAGGAGCACCTGGGCTCTCCACCACCACCCCCTGCCCAGCCTGGTAACTTTTTTTTTTTTAAAAAAAACACACACCCCATGGATCGACCTACCTGGTGGTGCCAGGGCTCTGGCCCTGGGTCTGGCAGCGGCAGCAGCAGTGGTGGTGGGTCTGGCTCTGGCAGTGCTCCGGAGCACATCAGGTGTCTTCTTGGCCTTCTGGAAACTGAGGGACTGGTCAGAAGCCCTCCTTCAATTCCCATAAGGCCTAGAAGAGACCTGAAGTGCTCCAGAGTGCCACTGGAGTCTGACCTGCTGCCGCTGCCACAGCCGCCAGACCCAGGTATCCTGGCACCACCAGGTAGGTCGATCCCTGGGGTGGGTTTTTTATTTTACTTTTTATTTTTTTAAATTTAGCAGTCTGGGCAGGGTTGAGGGGGAGGTGAGCCCTGGCACCCTTTCCACCTGTGCGGCCTGGAGGAGGGAGGGAAAACCAGGTTCCCCCCCCGAACAGGTTTGGTGAAACCAAACAGGTTCAGTTCAGGCCAAAAAGCCTGAACCCAAATGGTTTCAGGGGGGCCCAACCCCAAACGGGTTGAACACTGAACCCCCCGTGTTCGTACATCCCTATTCCCTCCCCTTATTTTTAAAGTGGAAAGTTATCCTTATTTCCGAACATTAGCTTGGAACTTTCTTAGAACATTACGGTAACCATTAAGTATATAAAAATTATTTATACAATACAATATTATCCCCTATTCCACAAGATTATAATGTTATCTTAAGTTCTAACTCAGCATTTTCTGGACAGAGCATCCACAATTACATTTTGCTTCCCTGCTACATTTTCTACTGTCAAGTTATATTCTTGCAACTTCCAACTCCATTTTTGCAATTTAGTATTTGAGTTTTTCATAGTCTGAAGACAATGTAATGGGAGGTGATCTGTTAACACTGTGAATGACTGACCCCATATGTATGAATTTACTTTGTCTAGTGCCCATACTATTTCAAAATAGTTTGGGCACTAGATGGAGGCTCCTTTTGGATGGAGGACAAATTTCTTTCTAGGGATGTACAAGTTCAGATGTTCGGCTGTTCGGTCATTCAGTTCAAAAACCAAATTCAGATTCAGTCATTCGGTTCGAAAACCAAGTTCGGGTTCGGTCATTTGGTTCAGTTAAGTTTGGTTCGGTTGAATGTTTGGCAGAGTTTGGACCCACCATGAGGCTTGGGGCACTCCAGGGACCCCCAGGGTTGCCCGTGGTGGCATGGCAGTCCATCAGAGACCCAACAGCAGCAGAGACCCAGAAGGCTTGGTGCTTGGAACCCCAGGTTGCCTGGGCAGGCAGGCTTGGCACTTGGCCCCTGGGGGTGCCTGTGGTGGCATGGCAGGCCATCAGAGACCCAGCAGCAGCAGGCCTCCATGTCTGCTCACTCTATGCTGGCTGGGTTCTCCATTTCTAGTTGCCATCACGGAAGGTGGTGGCTGGCTGGCCACATGAATCACCACCAGGCAAGGCTACTTGACCAATTTGTTGAAGAGTATGTTCCGATCTGGCAAGTAGGATGCCAGCCTGCAATGCCAGACCCCTTATGGGTGCCATGCCAGCCACCAAGCCCTGGCCAGACCTCTTTCCTGATTGGAACAAAGGCCCCAGAACCCTGAGGGTGGGACCTGGGGCTGGAGTGGCTGGCTGTTATGCAGTGGAATGACAGCTCCCTGTGAGTGGAATGATGGCCCCAGAACCCTGATGGTGGGTCCTATGACTAGAGTGTCAGCTTCTAGATGACATGGATGGACAGCCCACCCTGGGTCCCGGGATTGGAGTGGCTGGCTGCTTCTTGATATGGTGGAATGACAGCTCCCACGTGAAGGGTCCTTATTCTATTACAGCATGGTCCAGGGACAGCTGGTTATGCTCCTGTTGGACACAGACAGCTATCTTGACTTAGAAGAGGTATCCAGCATCGTCACTGAGGCAGGTAAGGAAATATCCAAGAGGAGCTTGCAGGCTGGCTGGCATAGGTGGAGCAGCTGGCCAGGGCTTGGTAGCTGACAGGGCCCCCACTCGGTCAGAAGTTGCAGGCTTGGCTCATACTCAATGGAACTCAAGAAGCTCTACTGCCATTTTGTCAAGCCTTGTCTGGTGGTGAATCACGTGGACACCCAGTAGCAGACATTGAATTTCTCAGTCTCAGAACCCATGGCACAGTAGAGACAGCATTGGCAGCAACGGCAGACATTAGATTACCAGGGCACAGTACCCGTGTCACAGCAGAGAACAGCAGCAGTATTTCCCTGTGCGCGCCCCCCATGGAGCCATGATGGTAGGATTTGCCAGGGAAGAGCTTCCATTTATCAGCAGATGGCAGCAGCAGGATTGCGTTGACTCACTTGGATTTGCCAGGGCAGAGCACCCATGGACCAGCAGACAGCAGCAACAGGATTACCAGGCCAGGTGGGCATATGACCCATGGTTGCCAAGGCAGGCAGACAGGCACCTTGGCATGAGAGGTAGGCAGGCTGGGGCAGGGTGGGCAGACAGGCAGCGTGGCATGAACAGAAGGCAGGCAGACTGAGGCAGGCTTTGAGATTTGCCCACAGGGTGGGCAGACAGGCAGTGTGGCATGTGCAGAAGGCAGGCAGACTGAAGCAGGCTTTGAGCTTTGCAACCTGGGTGGGCAGACAGGCAGCATGGCATGCACAGTATGCCGGCAGACTGAGCCAGGCTTTGAGCTTTGTAACCTGGGGTGGGCAGACAGGCAGTGTGGCATGAGAGGCAGTAGGGAAGGCAGGCTGGGACCTTGAAAGGGCACTCAGATAGGCTGTCAAAGACTGTGAAATGTCATTTTCGTTATTGGCATTATCGATACTGATAACAATTTCAAAGATTTTCTTTTCTTTACCATTATCAATATCGTGGTTGATCTCGTGATCGCGCCCAAAACCGAAAATGGTATTTTGATTGCATGTGTTCTTGTCATGTCTGCCTGGCTTGTGTGAAAAATTGGTTGTGAGCTTGTGTCTGTGTGTGTGTGTGTTGTGAAGGTGTGTGTGGGGGGGGGGTTGGTTGTGGTGGTGAAAAAATGAAGGGTGAAAAAAAAAGAAAAATGAAGATGAGGAAGGTCAAGGTGGAGGAGGAAGAAGTGGAGGCCCAGCCTGGACCATCTGTTGTGGTGGTGGAGGTCAGTGCCTCGACAGAGGAGGAAGAGGGTAGAGGAGGTGCCACTGCTGCCAGGTTTCTAAAATTAATTTTTGTTTATTGTTCCATATAACTTTGAGGACAAAAAGAATACTGTCCTTTAAAGTGAGTTCACTGATGTATGAGTGGATGGGTGGTGGGAAGTCAGGCACAAGCAGTGGGCATCATCAGGTGGCAGCAGATGGGCAGGATTTTCAGGGTCTCAACTTGCCAACCCTAGCATCCCAAGAAGGGTAGGATTTTCACGTATTTTATTTCTGGGTCTGCCAGAGAGAGGGGGGGGGCTCTTCCAGCAGTCAGGCACAAGCCGCAGCACCCACCCAGACACGTGCCAGCCAGGGTCTCAACTTGCCAACCCTAGCATCCCAAGAAGGGCAGGATTTGCACGTTTCTTATTTATGAGTCTGCCGGGGGGGGGGGGGGGGGGGG
>QEPC01008309.1:4032984-4057473 GCA_003113815.1 Sphenodon punctatus | reverse complement strand
GGGACAGCCACAGGAGGGGAGGTGGGGGTGGGCTGGGGGGGTTTCATTGGGGTCATGATAGACTGGGATAATTATGGTCATTCCAGGAGGCTGGTAATAGCAGTGAGAAGGGAAAGGTATGTGGTTCCTGTCCCTCTCACTGGCCCCTGAGCAGGTGGAGTGGTGGTAGAGAATGGGAAGGCCCCAGGACTAGGACTACTGCTGATCAACGTGAGGTCAGTTGTTAATAAATCTATAACAATCCATGATTTAATTCTCCATCAATTGACCAACCCTGTGTGTATTACAGAGACCTAGCTGGACACTGAGCCGGGGCCAATTTTGGCTGACCTTGTTCCAGCCAGGTACTCTGTACAGCATCAGCTCTGACCTGAGGGGCAGGGGGGTGGGGTGTAGTCATTATTTTTAAGGACATTTGATCTGTGAGGAGATATCCAGTGCAGACTATTTCGGGTATAGAGGGTGTCCAACTTGTGATTGATTTGGTGGGAGACAGATTAGGGCTGCTGCTGATATACTGCGTACCTACCTGTACAGCAGCATCCCTACACGCTCTAGCTGAATTGGTGTCTGAGGTCATCTTGCGATCTTCAAAGACTATAGTCCTGGGGGATTTCAATATTCATGCTGACACCAATCTTGAGGGAGTGCAGCATGAGTTCATGGTCATCATGACAACTAGGGACTGTCTCAGAGGGTTTGGGGCCCAACACATGATGGAGGAAATATCCTCGATCTGATATTCTGCACTGGCCTTGAGGCAGGGGATCCAGTGGTGGGTGGACATGTTAGCAGTGCCCTTGTCATGGATGGATCAGCATCTCCTCAGGGTCAGTCTCCTGGTGCATGTCTGCCCCCAGAGGGGTGTTGAACCAGTTCGGTTGGTTCGCTTCCGGAGACTTATGGAACCAGAGAGGTTCTGGAAGGCTGTAGGGGAATTACCTCCCAATCTCAAGGGTCGATTGCTCGATGACCTCATAGCTTATTGGAACATCTTGATGACTGAGGCCATTGACCGAACGGCTCCTAGGCAGCTGCTTCCTGGATGTTGATGACACAGGTCCCCTTGGTTTACAGAGGATCTGCGACAATGAAGCAGGACAGGTGGCAGTTGGAGAGACGGTGGCACCATACTAGTACTGAAGCTGACCGACTGCAGCATAGAGCTAGTTTAAAAGCCTCTGTTGTGGCTGTGTGGGCAGCAAAGAAGGTGTTCTTTGCTATCCTTGTAGCAGCTGCAAAGTTGCGTCCAGCTGAGCTTTCTGGAGTGGTGCAGAGACTGGTCAGTGTGACCTCCCTCCGCCTAGAACTGTAATTGTCTAGTGCTCACTGTGACATGTTTGTCAACATTTTTGTGGATAAAATTGCTTGGATTCATCATGACTTTGACACCGCACTTATAGTAGTGGGTGAACCTGAGGCTGTGGAGGCCCCACCTTGTCAGATTTCATAGGATCAATTTCTGTGGGTGTCGCCCGCTGATATGGCAGATGTCCTTGGGGTGGTTAGAGCCACATGTTGTGAAGTAGATCCATGCCCAACCTGGCTGGTGAAGGCCTGTCAGGAGACATTAGGGCCGCTGCTGGCCGGGGTTGTCAATGCCTCCTTTAGGGAGGGCAGAGTTCTGGCCTGCCTTAAAGAGTACGGCCTATGCTTAACCACCTCTTGACAATGACTCCCCTTCCAGCTATCGGCCATTCTCTAACTGGTGAGACTGTGTTTGTGACTTTGGTCAACAACCTGTGCCATGAACTAGATCAGGGCAGATTGTCTCTTGATTTTATTAGATCCGTCAGCAGCGTTTGATACCATTGACCACGAGATGTTGGTGGCTTGTCTGCGGGACCAGGCCAGGGTGGGAGGAATTGTTCTTGAATGGTTCTGCTCATTCCTGGCTGGGAGAACTTAGCGGGTGCCACTGGGTGGTTCAAAGAGAGTTTCATCATCTCCCTGGGACCTCACACGTGGAGTCCCGCAGAGTTCTATTGTCCCCCCTCCTGTTCAGTGTGTATATGCAGCCTCTGGGCAAGGTTGTGAGAGGGTTCAGTGTACGATGTCATGAGTACACCGATGATACACAACTGTACCTCTCTTTTTCTGCAGACCCAGACCCGGCAGTCTCGGTGCTTACCTGGTGTCTGGCGGCTGTTGAGGATTGGATGAAGGTGAGCAGTCTGAAGTTGAATCCCAACAAAATGGAGGTGCTGCTGGTGGGTAGGACTGAGGGGGTGGTGGCTCCTGTCATTGATGGGATTTACCCCCCGTTAGCTAATCAGGTCCATAGTCTGGGAGTGCTCCTTAACTCATAGGTCCTCCTGAATCTCCAGGTGGCAGCTGTGGTGAGGAGCGCTTTTCATCAGTTACATTTGGTGCAACGGCTATGGTCATATGTCTTGGACTCTGACCTGGCCACCATCATCCATGCCTTTATTACCTCTAGATTGGACTACTGCAATGAATTCTATGTGGAGCTACCCTTGGTGATGGTCCGGAGGCTGAAGCTAGTCCAGAATACAGCGGCCGGCCCATCTCCTAATGGGGACAGATCATTGTGAGCACATTACACCAGTGCTCCACTCTCTGAACTGGCTGCCTATTGTCTTCTGTGCTCGATTGAAGGTTTTGGTAATGACCTATAAAACCCTAAATGGCCTGGGTCCCGATTACTTGCCAAACTGCCTCACGCCCCGGCTTGTGGTTGTCCAGAGACACCCGACTCAAGGGTTTCCTGGGTGGCAACAATAGGGAGGGCATTCTCAGTGACTGCGCCTAGGCTGTGGAATTCCCTCCCGATGGAGGCCCACTTGGCCCTGGACCTCCCCTCTTTCCGAAGACAGTGTAAGACCTGGCCTGTTCCACCAGGCCTTTGGGGAGGGTGACGGGTAGGGGAGGGGTTTTGCTCCACTTTTTAGTAAATTTTATGCTTTTAAATATTTAGTTGTATTTTTAATTGTTGATTTTATTGTGATTTTTTGATTGCTGTGAGCCACCCTGAGATGCTATTGAGCAGGAGGGTGCGGAATAATATATCATGAAATAAATAAATATAAATCAATCAATAAATAATACAATTAACTGGCAAGCCCTCTCCCTACCCACAGTTCTCCTCTGTTCCACCCATCCACTCCCACTCCCTTTCATCTCACCTAAGTTCCCACTTTCCTACTTGCTGCTACTCCCTCTCTCCACAATACCAAATAATAATACATATGATATTATTTCTTTATTTAATTTAAATATTTCTACTCCACCCCTCTTCCTCAAAGGCAGCTCAGGGCAATCAGATAAAAATACAAGATATACAATACAATAATAGTATAAATACAAAAATATAAAACTATAATAATGGCATAAAATCATAGAAATCCATGCAGACCCCCCAACCCATCCCACCTTCCCCGCCAAACACTTGATGGAAGATCCAGGTCTTACAGCTTTGTCAGAAGGTGAGGAGATCTGGGCTGTGGCGGATCTCTGCCTGGAGGGCATTCCAAAGTGATGGCAAAGCAGCTGAGGATACCCTCCTGTCCGTTCAGACCCGCCGAAAACATGGATGAACATAGGGGCTGCCCAGGGGGTGATGAAATCCTTCAGGTAAGCAGGGACCAGGCTGTGTAGGGTCTTAAAGGTTAAAACCAGCACTTTGAAACAGACCCAGAAGACAATAGACAGCCAGTGCAGAGCTCGGATCACTGGTGTAATGTGCTCTCTGTGTAATGTAATATCCCTCCCAATCCCATGACTCTAACCCATCCCAACTTTTGTTGGTGCAAAGGGTTAGCTCCAGCACAAATAGCTTCAACATCATGCTGTTCATTGTAATTTTTTCCAAGTCTATGTACCTAGATCTCCATATATAGATTGGATCTGATTAAGAATGCCAGTGCTCACCAAAGCAAGTCACTTCAAAGGTAGTACTCATGAGTAAGGTCTACTTGTATGAGTAAAGCTTGGTTGGGTCCTTTTCCAATTTTTTAATCTGATGGCTCATGTTCCATTCTATACCATAATGATAAAACTTGCCATTTTTACCTGCATTCTTCAACATCGCATGCTCATTCTAAGATTACTTAAAGGGAATTCTAAAACTAATAGTGTAGTGCAGACACTACACTACACTTATGTCAGAGGGGCCTATTGTGAATAGCTATTTTTTCTGCATTAGCAACTCGGCTAAAATAGTGTTTAAATGCAAGGAAATTCATCATGAAATACACTTTCCTCATTTGCTTGGACAATTGCACTTCATCTGTTTTGGATAATACTTCATAATGCTGTAGAAAATGTAAAAATCACGACAGCTTAGTAACAGGACTTGAAATGTCACTAGACAATTCTCTTACTAAATCTTTACTGAGAGTCAGAAAGTGACTGCCAATTTTTTGTGTGGATTATCATTTGTGTTTGGTTGAATAAAGCTTAGCAAGTCAATGCTATATTAAAACAAATGTTTTACTGGTATTTATTTAGGAGTAGGGAACCCTCACAACATGGAGAGCTGGATCCATGCTAGTGCTGAAACTCTGTATTTGAAATTACTCCATTTTTACCAAGTATCCCAGTATCTGACTCAGTTTTACTGAGTACCAAGTAACCGAGAAATCAGCCTAGTACTTGTTGTTCAGTACTCAGTGCAGTACGTGGACCAACATATGGGGCTCAGAAACGTGAAAATATTTGTGCATACATTTTTTACTATTTGTTTCAGCCCTAATCCATGCCCCCACAGGGCTCTGATCCAGAGAATCCAGTGTGGTGGGACGCAAGGTGTAGTAGCCCATGTTGAGGGTGTGGCCACCAGTGCAGAAGTGCTTCGTGCCCATCTGGTGGCCCACAGCATGTGGACAGCAATTCTGAATCAGGGCTGAAATGAAGCCAGCACTGGGCATGCACAAAATGGTGATGAAATGCTAGAGAGCGGGTGTACGCTATTGGGTAAGGTCTTGTGTGACCAGGTTTCAAATCCTGACATAGCATCCTGACATGCCTCTGTGGGCAACTCACCATTGCTCAGCCTCAGTTCCCCATCTGTTAAATGGGAATGACCTAATTTACAGGGTTATTGTGAGGGTGAGGTAAATATAGATTGAACACTGAAAGTATGCTGTAATAATGTTAAATAATATAAAATAATGAGTGGCACATAAAAGGTAATAAAAATATTTCTGCTTTCCTTTATATTATACCAAAAACAAAAGGTATAGAACTGAAAGTCATAATCTCATACTGAATGGAATTAAGAAAAATGCTCTCCATCAAAAAAGATTATTTTACTAATTTATATATGATTTCCTGCACCTTTCTCTGAAGGATACAGTGTCTGATACTGGCCGAAAACAGGATATTCAGCAAGATGGATCATTGATTACCAATATGGCCGTATTTATGTGCTCTGTTCCTGGTTAAGAGAGCTTTACTCTGCTTTTTCAGCAAATTATTGGATTTGTTTTCAGCCATTTTGTTTAATTTTTTCCCCTTGAGGAGCACCAATTATCTGAACAACAGAGAAATGGAGACCTAGAGGAAAGTTACCAAAGCAGCCCTGAAACATTACTGCTGTTTGCTGAAACAGGAATGGTACCTCAATCCCATCTGTTCTGAACTGGAATGAGGAGGGCACTAAGACTTGAATATCTAGTAGCAGGAATGGCTTTAAAACTATATAAAGTTAGAGTTGATTTTGATGTCTGTGTGATACTTTTATTCTGCTCTGCATGTCTCAGAAACCAAACAGATTGAATGAGAACATTCATACTGGATTTTTTGCGGAGTGTTGAAACTGTGCTGTTTGTTTGCATTTATTTTTGGCTACATATATATTATTTTCTGTCGACTAGCACTTTGAGAATGATAAGAAGGAACTTGTTGTTCCAAAAAAAGTGGATTGTATTTGACAAATTGTCTTTAGTCAAATGTTCTTTATAGAAAATAATTGGGGAAAGTCCAGCAGCCTGATCAAACTGAGGACTACTTAAAAAAAATATTTTTCTCCTCCAGTTAGAGACGCAGGCAAGAGTATGCATGTGACAGTAAGGGTGAAGATAAAGTTTTGTGCCACGGTAACAAAACAAAAAAAAAAAATGGGCAAAGCAGGTACAAGGTCTGTGGCGTACATATAAAGTAAATTTACTCAAACAACTGTTTAGTACAAATAAAGCACCTGAAGGAGAATGTGCTCTAAAGAAAAATAAATAAAACACTGTGGTGGAATTGTCAAGGCGTTTCCTCATTGATTTATTCACATGACTACGAGTAAAACAAGATTTATGGGTGGTGTGGTGGCTCTCTGGGCCAGCCTGGGGCAGGAAACAGAAGGCACCTGTCCCCGGGTTGGGGGAGGGGCACCAAACTAGTGGCCAGAGAACTGTCCCACCACCTGCATGCCCCAGGCAGGGTGGGGAGCTCAACAAATATACAGCTAGCAGGCCCTGCCCCTCTCCCAGCACCCTGCCCCCCCACCATGATGGATAGCCATGGCACTCGGCCACAGTGGCAGCTGCCCTGAGGTGGGGATGGCAGAACCGAACAAATATGTTAGCCTGCATTGGCCCGCAGGAGCGGTCCTTGACCTGGGCTCAGTGGGCCGGAATCTCAGAGATTTTCTGAGGATGCAGTCCAGGCTAGCGACCAGGGCCTACCTGCCCTGGCCCTGTCCCAGGCCAATATCTGGCAGCACATGAACACATGTGCTGGTGGGTCCCAGGCCACTGTCACATCTGTGTTTTTATTCAAAGATTATAGTGCAAAGAGAAAAAGACAGGTTTCCCACTCTATCTTGATTTCAGCTTGTCAGGAAATGGCTGAAAAAGAAAGGCTTCTAGTATACTCAGGGGATTTTTCACTAAGGGCATTTTCAAGCAAGACACTCTCCACCCACTACCCACCCACTATACATGTTACAGGGCACCCTATAGTGCAACACTGCAGCCCTGCAACATGTATAATGGGTGGGGGTTGGGTAGGTAGTGGGTGGAGAGTGTCTTGTGTGAAAATGCCCTAAGTTACTTTTAGAGTGGGTCAGAAAAGAAAGGATTTTATTTAAATTGCCTCTGTTTCTGAACTAATCCTACTTTCCCAACTACTGTATCCAAGTAGCTAGTGACATTATGTATGGTTCTCTTACATCATTAATTTTTGTTAATGCTGAAGACATTTCTTAGATTCATACTTATGTATATAGCTGGTTGAAATTCTTTTCACATAAGTAAAACTGAATGAAAATTTTCATATTTAATACACAGAAAAAAACTTGAAAGTGATTGTCATATTTTTTCAGTTTTACAAAATTTAATTTTTCATGAGAATTACTGTTGTGATCATTTCTCACGTTACTTAGCCTAGCTGTGACTCAGTTTACCCTTCAGTGGAAGGGATATAGCAAACTACTTGGCTAGAATAGTCGGAGGCTTAATAACATTTGGAAATAGAATATTAGTATGTGAGCAAACTTCAGCCCTGGAGAATGGGAACATATAGTCTGCGAAATATCCTCCATATGTAGGTAGAGAACCTCGGCACAAATGCAGGAAGTTGTTAACACTCCCAGCCAGAGAGGGAGAGCTTCCTACTCCAGTGAACCTGATTGATCTAACTAAATTGTTTGAATTTTTCCCATAAAAGAGCACTAGGAGGAACAGTAAACCAGCAAAATCACAATAGTTCTCTCTTGAAAGTTGGTTTTGGCCAGTCGTTTGGAAGATTGATGCTGGAAGAGAACAGCAGAGTTCTCTGGAAGATGTCCCCTTCACCGCTAAAATGGCGGTGATGGGGCATTTGTCTAGCCCTCCCCAGCTGGGACAATGAGGCACGGGGGGGAGGGAAAGGTTAAGCTACGGCTGGGAGTCTGCTGAGGACTATCCAGCAGAGTGCCCTGTTGCTGTGCAGATTAGAGATCAGCATTCAGCAAAGGAGCACGCAGTACTGACGTGAACCCGCCCCTTGTAGGAGAGGCGGGGTCACGTGGCCAGAGGAGCCATTCAGCAGCAAACGGAGGAGAAGTCAGCCCCACCCACCTCACCTCTAGCACTGTGGTTTAAGGACCAGTCGGCAGTACAGGAGCCAAGGAGGAATTTTGGCGATTAGCCTGGTTGAAGGATCGCTTGTTTCGCCTCCTGAGAACTGCAGTTAGGCTAAATAGGTTGTTTTGTTGTTAATTTGGCTACCAAAGAATAGCAATTTGAACCATAATTTGAGCAAAAGTGCAACAATTGGAATAATAAATAAGAACAAATCAGACAATGGAGAATAAGGGTAATAATGATTGGAATTATCAGATTAGAGAAATCATCGCATTCTTCAGGGGTCCAGTATGTGATAGTAGGTTAAATTAAGTAGGATATTATGAGACATCTCCTTAAGGGATGGGGAAGTGGTACCCAGTGTGATGTGGGGCGCAGCACACGCTGGGGTCATGACCCTGGGAGGGGTGGGGTTTAATGGCTGTAAAGGACATGTGTTATCTACCGGCCAGGAAACCACTCACCTCCTGGCTCGTGCCCACAGTTCGGCTTGGTCCATCGTTTCGGCCAGAGCCGTTGTGTTGTCGAAGGGGGAAGTGATGGATAGCAGCACTGACACTGGAGGGCACATCTACGTCGGTGACCAAGTTTATACGGTTAATTGTTTGTAGCTAGCATACTGGACCCAGAATTTCTGGGCAATTTACCCACCGGCCTCTTGAGTTGATTTATGACAATAAAGAATGCGGCCAAGTTTTAAACCAACACAGGTCTCCGTGTCTCATTGGGGTGCGCCGACAAATGGGCCTGTTCACATGAAACACTGGGGTATTTATTTCTGGTAGCACTGTTTGTCAAACTATTACAGAGCAGCAGTCAATTACCTCTCACTATTATTTACTACCTGAGAGCAGACACACAGAACAGTTACCACAGGCAAAGCACTCCTTGTACTTTGCCTGTGGTAACAACAACCAAGTGACAAAGTGTAGTTAGTTATCCAGAGGGCATTTCCCCCTAGGTTATTTGTTCATATGACTACTCATCATGTGGTAATAGTAAGAGGATGAGATTATTAAATTGTCATAGAAACCACATTAATCCTGGGTAAATGATGACCTCTGCATGTTGTGTGAACAGCCTCCATGGCAGTAGTGCAGTATCACTGTATATAAGAAAAGAAGATTTATTCTTCATTTTGAGAGTGGTCTCCTTTACACTTGATGTATCTATCAACACTGAATTCAGTCAACTAAACATAACCACCTTGGTCAGAACATCCTCAGGCTGGCCCCACTACTATGGGGCAGGAGAGAGGGGATTGAGAGGTGGGGAGATTAGAGTATTTTGTTTATTTATTTATTTATTTAATTCAAATTTATATGCTCCCAATTCAACAGGTCTCCACTTTCCGTTATTTGGGTGTCCTGTTTCACAGATCCGGCAGCTGGTGCAAGCATGTAACTAGGGCACTGAGAGCTGTGCAGGGCCCAGCTCAATCTATCAGTGGTCTTTTTTTAGACAAGGGAGATCGGCAGTTCTTCCAGCTTTACAAGTCCATACTAGTAAAATCCGGTCCTAGCTATTATATGGGCCCAAACTCTGGGCCCCATTCTACTCCACTTCGGTGGATAAGATTCAATCAAAGTTCCTCCAGAAGCTTGTCAGTGCCCCTCGGGGCACGCCATCAGCAGCAAATCACTCGGAGCTGGGCCAGAAACCCTGGTCACAGGTTGCGAACGTAATTGCACTAAAATTCTGGCTTAAAGTTCATTTTGGCCAGGGATCCCAACTTTTGAAAGGTCCAGGGGAGGACTCCTTTACCACTCAATGGGCCATGAAAATTGACCATCAACTCAGACGGATGGGGTTTTCCCCAGAATATCTACAGCACAAGCATCCAGCATCTCTTAAGGGGGAGATTTTGTCTCGCACAGAGGATATAGGGCACCAGCTGGAGATTGGCAGGCTGAGATCGACCCCCTATATCCAGGATTACCTGGATTGGGTACCGGAGGTGGGAAGGTTGCCGACTATCTGACTGGCCCAATCTCTGGAAGGGCCAAACAGCTGATTTGCTCAGCGAGACTTAATGTCTTCCCTTCTTCTGTATTTGAGGGTCGGATGTGTCGTATACCGTATGCAGACTGTCTGTGCCCGTTTTGCAATTTGGAGGTGGAGACAATAGGCCATATTAATCTCCAATGTCACTTGTATGACATATTGCAGCTGGAGCCTTTTGGGGCCCATTTTAAAGGCTTATCTGGGCAGATCTGAACATGTGCTGTTGGCTCTGATACTTGATAGTTTGGAACTTGATGTGATTAGAAACATTGCACTTTTTAAAATGCAAGCATTTCATTGTAGGAAATCCTTTTTGCAATATCTTGTGCCCTTACAGATTAATCTAGTTGTTTAACCTGATTACAAAGTGTAATTGACCTTACGGGTTAGATATCATGTAAGCTAAGCTGGTGCATTTCCTCTGATCAAGTTTTTGATTTTGAGGTTGATTTTATTTTATTTTATGTCTGATTGGTTATTTTGAGATGGGAGGTTTATGACACCTTGTGATGTACTGACTTTGTTTTATTGTTTGTGTATTTGTATTGTGCATTTTTGTTATGTATGCTACAATGGTCTACGACCACATAATAAAAGTCAACAACAATTAATATGCCACCCTTCCCATAAGGCTCAGGGCAGATCACAATCAATAAAAACAATAACATTCAACAATAAAAACACACATTCCTCCACTCAAACTGCCTCCCTCCCCTACAACCCTACCCAAAAACCCACCTAATCCCTGTTTATTCCTGCCTGACAAATGCTCTTTCAAAGAGAAGGAGGGTCAGGAACTTAATAGCAGAATTGAAATCAGACATATTCTTCCTCCAAGAAACCCATCTAATGGAGAAGGATGTGTACAGGTTTGCAAGTAGGAGTATGGAGGGCATGTATGCTTCTTGTGCAGGGAAGAAGAAAGCAGGGGTTTTGACAGGGTTCAACAAAAATAAGGTCTTTAAACTGGAAAAAGAACTTAAGGATAAAGAAGGGAGATGTTTGTGTCTGATAGGCATGCTGGATGATATGTTGGTAACCCAGTTAGGGTTGGGAATACCAGTTCTCCTGGTATCCAATATTACCAGTTTTATGCAATACCAGATCTAATCCGGTAATACCAGCGTACCAGATCTTTTTAATGATGCCGGATTACCGGATGTTTAAAATTGCTGAAGATGGCAGTTGGCACCTTTTTGTTATGCAAGAGTTTGTTTGTCCCTCCCTGACCCCTCCCTGAGGTGCAAATACTTACATTTTGCACCTTTTTTAAACATACCTTGGATTGGTTGACTTTTTTTAATTCAAAAAAGTCATCCAATCCTGAAGGTTTCCTTAGGGGTATGGGCACTTGACTGGCTGCTGGTGCTGGCCAATAATCTTGTTTTTTTTCTTTCTTCCTGGGGGACCTTCTGGAGCTTGTGCTTTGCCAGCCATTTTACAGCAGGCTTGGAGACTGAAAGGATCCAGAGACTGCTGGAGGCGTGCGTGCGTGTGACTGTTGGTAAGTTTGGGGTTCCCTCTTCCATAGTACTAGTAGAAGATCCCCTTGGTGCCCTTAGCAAGGGGGATGGGGAGGGGAGTACCTGGGCACTGGGTACCCCTAGACTTAGGGATAGTGTGTGTGTGTGGGTGGGTGATTTTAGCCTGCAGGACATGTGCTGTGTGGGGGCTGGGTAGCATGGTGTGCAAACTGGGCATGCCATTATGAGTTTCCACTGGCACAGGGGGTGGGGAATGGTGGCCTTGCCACCATGGTGTGTGTGTTTGTCTCTAGCCCTGTCTTGCTTTGGGGTGTGGGGGTGCCCACAGCCCTGCTTGTGGGGGGCAGCACTATGGCTGCTTGTGGTGTGCAGCACTATGGCTGTCTTATCTATGGCTTTTTGGAGCTGAGCCAGTGGGGGATGGGATGTGGGAAAGCTGGCTGACTGGCTGTGCCCGCTTGTTTTGGGATGTAGGGGTGCCCACTGTGGTGCCCACTGGCTTATGTGTTATGTGGTGGGTGGCATGCTTTTTGGAAGCTCTGCCAGTGTGAGTTGGGGAGAAAGGTGGCTTGCTGTGTGCTTGCTTGTGTTGTTAAATTGTGTTAACTTATTTTGGGGTTCAGGGGGTGCCCACTGTGGTGCCCAAACTATTTTAGTTGGTGTCTGGGTGAGGGTTCCCAGACACCAAAATTTAGTTGGTGTCTGGGTGAGGGTTCTGTCCTATAAGACTGCAGTGCAAAGGCAATTGTGTCTCTCCTCTACCATCAATCTTCTATTTGCTCAACTAAACATTGGATTTTTTTTGTCTGAGGCTTTTTGGAAGCTCAGCCAGTGGGGGATGGGGGAAAGCTGGCTGCCTGGCTGTGTCCGCTTGTCTTTTGTGTTCACTCTGGCTTGGGGTGGGGGTTCCCCAGTTCCAAGGCCAATAGTGGGGCCTGGCAACTGTGCACAACACAGTGCATTAAAATATGTTTTTTCTTTTTCATCCACCAGCCACTGGACTGTGTTGGACTGTGCAGTTGGCAACGTTGGCCATCATGTGCGAGTAGCTGACTGCGGGTAAGTGAGCGTCGATTGCATCACTCACTCACTTACACCACACCACACCTAACCCTACCCACTCTACCCCACCTCTAATGTACCCCACTCTCTCTACTCACCCCATTCACTCTACTTTTCTGTACTCTGCCCACACCCCTAGCTCTACCCACCCTCTTACCCTACCCCAACTCTACCACACACCCTAGATCTACCCACCCCACCTCTACCCTACCCCACTCACTCTACCCACACCCTTGCCCTACCCCACTTCTACCACACACCCCTAGATCTACCCACATCCCTTGCCCTACCCCACTCACTCTACCCACACCCTTGCCCTACCCCACTTCTACCACACACCCCTAGCTCTACCCACCCCATTCACTCTACTCGTCTCTACTCTGCCCACCCCCTAGCTCTACCCCACCTCTACCCTACCCCACTCACTCTACCCACACCCTTGCCCTACCCCACTTCTACCACACACCATTAGCTCTTCTACCACACACCCCTAGCTTCTACCACACACCCTAGCTCTAGCCCACACCCTAGCCCCCCAGTTAGTTAACCCCTACACCCTAGCTCTAGCCCACACCCTAGCCCCCCATTAGTTAACCCCCTACAGTTCCCCCATTAGTTGAACCCCTACAGTTCCCCCCATTAATTAACCCCCTACACCCTAGCTCTAGCCCACACCCTAGCCCCCGTTAGTTAACCCCCTACAGTTCCCACCTTTAGTTGACCCCCCCCCACAAGTTAAACCCACACATCTGTTGCCAGTGGTTCTTTCTTAGTGACACAGCTTAAAGATGAGCAGCCGTGGAATTAAGAAACCGACCATGAGTGGCAGTGCCGGAAGAGGCAAGAAGCCTCTTCCTCTTAGGCAGCTTACTCTGACTGGCACAGGGACACCAGAGGTAAGGCCACCTGTGGCCTCTTTCTCCAGCACACCAGCTTCAAGTGAACCCAAGATTAAGGTCTCTGGACATAGCTTGAAGCCACCGCAGAGGCTGGGATAGGAGAATGTTGCTTCCTCCTACCAGTAGCTGCCTAGCAGTAAGAAGGGGGCTCCTTCTTTCTCTGCTAGTGCAGTGGACCATCCGCTGGCTACCTCCTCTGATGCTGCTCCTGCTCAGCTGTCCTCAGCTAGTGTGCAGCTGTCCTCTGTGCATGCTCTCACACTCATTCAGTCACCTGCTTCCACGGCCATGTCCTCCTCTGACACACACTCTAGCGTGCCTGCAACCCTGCCCTCTCCCCTTGCCAACATGCACCCTAGTGCACCCATGTCTCCTCTGGCCCCACCCTCCACACCCACACATGCTGTGCCTGCTGCCACCACCCTTTCTGCAAGTGTTGCACCGAGCACTGCCCTTGCGAGGTCTGCTCCCAGTCGTGCTGCTCCTGCCCTCCCAGGAACAACCATGAAGAAGCTCACATCCTGGGTGTGGTCTCATTTCAACATCTGGGAGGAAGACCATGCAAAGGCAGTGTGTGCATACTGCCATGCCAAGGTCAGTCGCAGTGGCTGTGATCCAATGAAATGGGGCACCTCTGGCCTTAGAAATCACTTGGAACAGCACCACGGGCACCTCTGTGATCCCAAGGGGTCCTGTTCCAAGCTACCACTTGGGGAGGTGGCAGTTGTAGAGGTTGTGGGTGATAGTTCCCCGGAGGAGAAGGAGCCCTCTTCCACTCCCACTGCAACTGCTAATGCTGGGCCATCTCATGATGGTGCCGAAACCACCCCCCCGGCCCCAGAAGAGGCAGAGGAAGCGCACTTGCCGCTCATCCCAGCCCACTGCTTCCCTGTCATCATCATCCCAGCAGACTGTAACTGCGCTCTGGGAAAGGAGGCAGCCATTTGCACCCAGACACCCCCGGGCTGTGGTCATCACCAAGGTAATCACGGAAGTGATTGCCCTGGATGAGCGGCCATTCAACTTTGTTGAGGGTGTTGGTTTCAAGTGGCTGTTGAATTTGCTAGAGCCATGGTACAGTGTCCCTTCTCGCAAAACCTTCCGCTTGAAGGTTATCCTGTCTCTGTATGGGAGGGTGAAGTCCCAGCTCCTTGTGGAGTTCTCACGCATGGAGGGGGCCGTGGTACATTTTACCATGGACCTGTGGACTAGCCAGAGTGCGGTCCATGCCTATATGTCATTGACTGCACACTGGTGGCAGATGTCACCAGTTGCTGTCAGCAGCACAGCGAGGAGCACCAGCAGCAGCACTGGAGGAGTGGCGACCTCTGGAAAGACACGCTGGGCATTGCTTCATGCCCAGGTATTTGACAGGGAGCACAAAATGGACCAAATCCTCGAGGTGATAAACTCCATCCTGGGTAGGGGGACCCACGCTGAGGGTTCTAGCTTCGAGGTTGGTTTCTTTGTAACTGATAATTCCCATAATATGGTTGCAGCCGTCACTCATGGTGGCTACACCCACATTCACTGGGGTGTGCACATTCTGAATCTGGTAGTTCAGAATGCCATCACTGGGACCAAGGACATCAGAGTCATTCTTGGAACTGCCAGGAAGATTGCCGATTTCTTCCACTGGTGTGTTTCAGCCAGCCGGGCGCTACGAGAGAAGCAGGAGGAGTTGGGCTCCCCTCTTCACCGGCTGATTCAGGATGTAGTTACAAGGTGGAACTCAACCTTTTTTATGCTGCAACGACTCCTGGAGCAGAAGGAGGTCCTGCATGCCCTATGCTTGTCATGGAGCATTGGGGCAACACCACTGTCCGGGGAGGAGTGGACAGCGGTGGAGCAACTGACACAGGTTCTGGAGCCATTTCATGTTGGCACGATGGAGCTCAGCTCGGAGTATTCCAGTCTGTGCCAGGTGTTACTGCTTTTAATGATCCTGCAGCGATGAATGCAAGCCTTTATTTCTCGTGCTGACCTTTGTGAGTCTTTGAGGGCGCTGACAGTGGCATTGGTCGATGAACTTAAAAGACGTTTTGACGACATGGTAGGAAGCTAACCACATTTCCTGGCAGTGCTACTCAACCCACGGGTTAAGAGAAAATTTGCTGCACTCATCATTCCCTTCACGAGCTACAGGGCCGAGCGTGTCAATGAGGTGCGGTGGTATTGCCAAGTGCAGTGGTCCCCGCAGCATGCGGAAAGTTCTACTGCTCCTACAGGGGTTGCAAGTGTGGGCCAGTCCTCTATGACTCTTTCAGGACTGTGGGAATGGGTGGACGAGGATGCAGGACCTACATGTGAACCGGAGGAACAGGATATTGCAAACACCTATGTTTTGCAATATCCTGCCGAGCCCCCATGCCCTGTATCCACCAAACCCATGGCCTACTGGTCCTTGAAGATGTATGTGTGGCCCCCGCTTGCAAAGGTTGCAGTGCGATACATCTTGTGTCCTCCTATGAGTGTATCCTCGGAGCAGGTGTTCAGTGTGGCAGGAGACATCATGACCCCAAATCACACCAAAATGGACCCAAAGACAGTGAAAGATTTGGTCTTTCTCAAGACTAACCTTCCCCTTGTTGGGTTCCTGGAGGGTGATACCTTTGACTGGGGGACATGATGTGATTGCCCAGCCCCAGGGGATATCCTCTCCAGCTACCTTCACTCCCCTGCACCTGTACACATCCTGACAAGACTCAGGCAATTACATCGGCCTGCAGTTTGGTCAGCGGTGTCATTGATGAGCTCAGAGAAGCAGGTGGCCTTGGTTTGCGCAGCCAGCATGGCACCCGAAGCAGGGCGATATCCCAGTCCAAGCACTCCACCAGGGAAAAGTAGTAGGAAAGCTACTACTTATTCCCATATATTGCAGCCCACAAGTTGCCTCCTTTGTTCCCATTCCACCAGGAAGGGCAAGGAGTCATTTATCGGGTGAAATAAGGGCCCCAGCAGGGCCCTTCACACCTCTCTCTCTCTCTCTCTCTCTCTCTCTCTCACACACTGGAGTGAAGCACCTCAACAGGGCTAATCTATTGCACTCTGTCCTCGGAGTCTGGAAGGGAACGCCCCATCAGGGCCCCTCACTCACTTGCACACACACACACACTGGAGTGGAGTGCCCCAGCAGGGCTAATCCATTGCACTCTGTCCTTGGAGTCTGGAATGGAATGCCCCAGAAGGGCCCCTCACTCGCTCGCACACACACCAGTACACAACAGCACAATACACATCGGCCCGACATGCGTGGGGTGGCCTCCCCCACCCCCAGGAAGATGTGCAGAGGGCTTTGGGAGGGCAGAACATCTTCTGGGGGGTGGGGGCCACTCCCCAATGACACGGCCCATCCCCCAGACCAGTCCCCCTCCTGCAGCACCCTCCCCATCCACCCACCCCTCACTCACTCACTCGCACACACACACACTGGAGTGGAGCGCCCCAGCAGGGCTAATTCATTGCACTCCATCATCGGAGTCTGGAATGGAACACCCCAGCAGGGTCCCTCACTCGCTTGCACACACACACTGGAGTGGAGCGCCCCAGCAGGGCTAATCCTTGCACTCCATCCTTGGAGTCTGGAATGGAACACCCCAGCAGGGCCCTTCACTCAGTCACACGCCACACCAGTACACAACAACACAATACACATCGGCCCGACGTGTGGGGTGGCCGACCCTGCCCCCAGGAAGAGGTGCAGAGGGCGTTGGGAGGGCGGAACATCTTCCGGGGGGTGGGGACCGCTCCCCAATGACACACACTGGACCATGGTCATTGGCACAGGCGCACAACCTCACTCTGCCTAAGCTCCAGCCTGGTCCCCTTGAGCCATCTGATGTGTCCCCCCACCACCATCACTGCACCTCCAGACATGGTAGGACTCCAGTCCCATGGGTTTTTAAAAATAAAAATAGTTCCATAGGCTTGAGTCCTTCTGTGTCAGAGACTTGAGCACCCCAGCTATGGGACCTCATCTGGAACAAACTGGACCACAATGGCAAAAGATGAATACTTACTGCCAGCTACCCCCAATGAGTGTACTGCGTGACACAATGTGGCCCTTTTTCCTCAGCAGGTGTTTCTGATGAGCCTCTGAAGAGAAAGGGTCCCTGTGTGTCTCTGTAGCCTAGCCTGTGGATTTGAAATAAAAATCATTCCACACCCTGGAGTCTGACTGTGTCTGTCTAGGTCTAGAGAACTTCTGCAATGACACTGGACTCAGGAATGGTGGAAGAATAATTGAATATGTTACACTGCCAGGAGTGCACTGCATGATGCATTGCTGCCTTTTGACATCATTGGGTGTTCTGCAGATCCTATAACACCATTAGACATCTCTGTATCTGTAGCCTTGCCTAATGCCTACCATGGAAAACAACTGGCATTCCAGAGGAGATTAAACCAAGGGCACTCCAGTACATTAGGTGAGTGATGAGGCGGTTTGGACGGGGTTACTCTTGGGAGAGGGTTACCCCACATCCCTTATGTGTGCATGCATACAACACACACTCCAAATTTGCCCTCCCCCACCACCAAGTGGACTCAGGTGTGAATGGAGAAGTAACCTAATCGCTGACCAGGTCTAGGACTAGGCTTTTGGGCTGAACCCTGTGACCCAGTGGACTCAGGTGTGAATGGAGAAGTAACCTAACCACTGACCAGGTCTAGGCCTTTGGGCTGAACCCTGTGACCCAGTGGACTCAGGTGTGAATGAATTAAATAACCTTTCCTTTTCCCTTCCATGGAAATGATCCCTTATGTAAGAGGACCCCTTAATAAATCTTACCTGTGTAAGTGTACCTGTGTGAATTGAGAGATGGGTGGTGGTGGTTCAAAGGATATTCCCATCACCCCGCCAAAAGGTACCATTAAGAAGACTACTCATGGCCAAGGAGGTACTGAAAATCAAGGATTCTGAGGTTCTGGATAAAGGTAGGTGATGGCAATGTTATCTCTTTTGGGGGTCTGGTTTGGGGGAAAACAAAAATAACAGTGCTGCAATGTTGTAACCTTAAACTCTGAACTGCGATTGCTGGGCTGCTGATTTCAGTCCTGCAGTTACTGTTATAGAATCAATCTTATTTGTGATTGATTTCTGAGTGGCAGTGCTGTGGAAAAAAAGTTAAAAACCCTATTGTCAAATAAAAATATTAGTAGTGTGGCCATTGGGGCTGGCCCATGTGGGCTACTGGCTGGGCACAAAGTGTAGTTTAGTAGTCTATCTCTGTTACTGGCAGTTGCTGTGATAGTGATTGTATTGATGATCTGATTTCTGAGTGGCAGCGCTGTGGGGAAAAAAACCTAATGCTTTAAAAAAAAATTGTGGCCGTTGGGGGCTCCTGGGGGCTGTGGGCACAAAGTGTAGTGTACGTACTGGACTGGAAGTTCCTGTGTGATGGCCTGCTGACAGTGACTTTGACTTCAGTGCCACTGCTGTGGACAAAAAAAACTATTTTTATTTTAAAGATTAAAAAAAAAGGTAGTTGGCCGTGGGGGCTAATGGGGGCTGTGGGGGCTGCTGGGCCCAAAGTGTGGTCTGGTGGTACTGGCTGGTTAGCTTGGCAGTTAAATTCACTTGTGCTTTTACTTTTTTTCTTGTAATTGAATTGCAATTTACAGGTAATTTCAGTTTTACTTTTGTCTCCCATTGATTTCAATGGGAAAAGATCCGGTACAGGTATACTGGTTCTAATCTGGTATTCAGAGATCTGGTATCTGGTAAAACCGGCAACTGGTATTTCCCACCAAGCCCCACCCCTAGTAACCCTACTAAACATTTATGCCCCTAATGAGGGCAAAATGACGTTCTTTAAAAAATACTTACAAATGGTAGCTGATAATGCTAAAGAAATGGTAATAATACAGGGGGATTTCAATGTGACATTATCAGATCTGGACTATTCAAGAAAAGGAAAACCTAGGAATGTCCAGAAGGGTCTGGCAGAGCCAATAGAGTCACTGGACTGGATAGAAGTGTGGAGATTTCTGAATGGTACCTCGAGAGACTACACATTTTACTCACCTGTGCATAACAGCTATTCAAGAATAGATTTAGTATTGGTGGCAAAATCAGATGTATATAAATGTAAAAGGGCTTTTATTCATCCAGTAGTGGTTTCAGATCACAGTGCTGTAATCTCATATTTCCAGATTGGGGTGGGAGTGAGGCTTAAAAACAGTGCATGGAAAATGAGAAGGGATATCTTAAAGAATGAAAAGAATAGAGAGCAGCTGCAAAAGGAGCTGATGGAGTATTTTGAAATAAATGAAAATTTTGTCTCATCACTGGCAGTTGTTTGGGAGGCAGCTAAGGCAGTGACAAGAGGCAAGGTAATTGCACTGCAAGCTAAAATTTTAAAGGACAGAAGGCAGTTAATTAAAGACCAATATGCACAGTTGCAAAAACTGGAGGCTCAGAATAAGCAGACCCCATTGGCACATCTGAAGCAAAAAATAATTTAAATTAGAGAAATGATAAATTGTGTTGAACTGGAGAAAATGAAGGGCCAGATACAAAGAATGAAATTACACTTTTTTGAGGGCAGCAATAGGACAGGAAAAATCCTAGCAAATATAGTAAAGGTAAAACAGACAAGAGCACATATAATGAAAATCACTAACACACAGGGCGTTTCACTCAAAGAACTGGAAAGGATTCAGGAAGCTTTTCTGGAGTTTTACAAGAAAATATATTCTACGCAGAATTCAGTAGAAGATGAAATAAAGGCTTTTTTGCATAAAATAGAGACTCCAAAGTTGAATGAGGCACAGAGAGCCTTTTTGAATAACAACATTTCTGAACAGGAAGTGCAGGAAGCTATTATGGCCTCAAAGAAAAACAAGGCATGTGGGCCGGATGGATTTCCCANTCCCTTATGTAAGAGGACCCCTTAATAAATCTTACCTGTGTAAGTGTACCTGTGTGAATTGAGAGATGGGTGGTGGTGGTTCAAAGGATATTCCCATCACCCCGCCAAAAGGTACCATTAAGAAGACTACTCATGGCCAAGGAGGTACTGAAAATCAAGGATTCTGAGGTTCTGGATAAAGGTAGGTGATGGCAATGTTATCTCTTTTGGGGGTCTGGTTTGGGGGAAAACAAAAATAACAGTGCTGCAATGTTGTAACCTTAAACTCTGAACTGCGATTGCTGGGCTGCTGATTTCAGTCCTGCAGTTACTGTTATAGAATCAATCTTATTTGTGATTGATTTCTGAGTGGCAGTGCTGTGGAAAAAAAGTTAAAAACCCTATTGTCAAATAAAAATATTAGTAGTGTGGCCATTGGGGCTGGCCCATGTGGGCTACTGGCTGGGCACAAAGTGTAGTTTAGTAGTCTATCTCTGTTACTGGCAGTTGCTGTGATAGTGATTGTATTGATGATCTGATTTCTGAGTGGCAGCGCTGTGGGGAAAAAAACCTAATGCTTTAAAAAAAAATTGTGGCCGTTGGGGGCTCCTGGGGGCTGTGGGCACAAAGTGTAGTGTACGTACTGGACTGGAAGTTCCTGTGTGATGGCCTGCTGACAGTGACTTTGACTTCAGTGCCACTGCTGTGGACAAAAAAAACTATTTTTATTTTAAAGATTAAAAAAAAAGGTAGTTGGCCGTGGGGGCTAATGGGGGCTGTGGGGGCTGCTGGGCCCAAAGTGTGGTCTGGTGGTACTGGCTGGTTAGCTTGGCAGTTAAATTCACTTGTGCTTTTACTTTTTTTCTTGTAATTGAATTGCAATTTACAGGTAATTTCAGTTTTACTTTTGTCTCCCATTGATTTCAATGGGAAAAGATCCGGTACAGGTATACTGGTTCTAATCTGGTATTCAGAGATCTGGTATCTGGTAAAACCGGCAACTGGTATTTCCCACCAAGCCCCACCCCTAGTAACCCTACTAAACATTTATGCCCCTAATGAGGGCAAAATGACGTTCTTTAAAAAATACTTACAAATGGTAGCTGATAATGCTAAAGAAATGGTAATAATACAGGGGGATTTCAATGTGACATTATCAGATCTGGACTATTCAAGAAAAGGAAAACCTAGGAATGTCCAGAAGGGTCTGGCAGAGCCAATAGAGTCACTGGACTGGATAGAAGTGTGGAGATTTCTGAATGGTACCTCGAGAGACTACACATTTTACTCACCTGTGCATAACAGCTATTCAAGAATAGATTTAGTATTGGTGGCAAAATCAGATGTATATAAATGTAAAAGGGCTTTTATTCATCCAGTAGTGGTTTCAGATCACAGTGCTGTAATCTCATATTTCCAGATTGGGGTGGGAGTGAGGCTTAAAAACAGTGCATGGAAAATGAGAAGGGATATCTTAAAGAATGAAAAGAATAGAGAGCAGCTGCAAAAGGAGCTGATGGAGTATTTTGAAATAAATGAAAATTTTGTCTCATCACTGGCAGTTGTTTGGGAGGCAGCTAAGGCAGTGACAAGAGGCAAGGTAATTGCACTGCAAGCTAAAATTTTAAAGGACAGAAGGCAGTTAATTAAAGACCAATATGCACAGTTGCAAAAACTGGAGGCTCAGAATAAGCAGACCCCATTGGCACATCTGAAGCAAAAAATAATTTAAATTAGAGAAATGATAAATGGTGTTGAACTGGAGAAAATGAAGGGCCAGATACAAAGAATGAAATTACACTTTTTTGAGGGCAGCAATAGGACAGGAAAAATCCTAGCAAATATAGTAAAGGTAAAACAGACAAGAGCACATATAATGAAAATCACTAACACACAGGGCGTTTCACTCAAAGAACTGGAAAGGATTCAGGAAGCTTTTCTGGAGTTTTACAAGAAAATATATTCTACGCAGAATTCAGTAGAAGATGAAATAAAGGCTTTTTTGCATAAAATAGAGACTCCAAAGTTGAATGAGGCACAGAGAGCCTTTTTGAATAACAACATTTCTGAACAGGAAGTGCAGGAAGCTATTATGGCCTCAAAGAAAAACAAGGCATGTGGGCCGGATGGATTTCCCAATGAGTTTTACAAAATTTTAACAAACATACTAACCCCACACTTCAGTATTTAATAATATTTTGGTAGCTGAAGAAATGCTTCAAGAATTTTATAAGGCAGCGATATCTTTAATTCTCAAATCAGGTAGACTGGCTGACCAGTGTGGCAGCTACAGACCAATCTCTCTCCTAAATTCAGATCCTCGCTAATAGACTAAGGGCTATAATTAATGAAATTATCCATAAAAACCAAACTGGTTTCATCCTGGGGAGACAAGGAAAAGACAATATTAGAAAAACAGTGAACATAATTTATGCCATACAACAACAGAAGCTTCTGGCAATGGTCATCTCAGCTGATGCTGAGAAGGTCTTTGAGTTTCTTGAGTTCAAATGTCTTTTCCTGGCTCTGGAAAAAATGGGATTTCAAAGCAATTTTATGAAGTGGTTAAGGGCTATATATAAGGATCCACAATCTAGGCTGATTGTTAATAATAACCTGTTGGACAGCTTTAAATTAGAGAGAGGAACCAGACAAGGGTGCTCATTATCACCTTTATTTTTTAATTTGACTTTGGAACTCTTGACCAATGCAATTAGACAAGATGAACTTATAAAAGGTGTAAAGGTAGGGAAAAATGTGCAAAAACTGTCATTATATGCAGATGACCTTCTTTTATATGTTTCAGAGCCAGAAACATCGCTCCCAGAACTGCTCAGATTAATAGATCAATTTGGGAAGGTATCAGGTTATACCATCAATAAGGACAAATAATTTACAATGGTATTCGGAAAGAATCAGGTCCAAGAGAGATGTCTGAAAGAGATTTCTCCCTTTCCTGTACGTGAGAGTGGAATCAAGTATCTGGTGGTAATTATACCTAAAAAGCTAAAAGACCTATATCCCACAAACTTCACACCCCTTTGTTCAAAAAGTTAAAGAAGAGGTTAGGCCCTGGCAGAAACTAATGGTGTCCAGGATGGGCAAAGTTAATTTATGTAAGATGATGGTTCTCCCAAAGATTTTATATAGGTTGATGGCTCTTCCAATACATCTGCCAGAGGTTTCTTTTAGAGATACAGATGCCCTAATCAAAGATTTAACTTGGAATGGCAGGAAGCCAAGTATAAAAAAAATTAGCTATAGTGAGGCCTTATGAGAGGCGGGGTATAAACTTCCCAGATATAAGACTATATTGCAGGGCTGCTTCATTGACTGCAATCCATGAATGGTTTCAGGAAAATGATGCACCTGAGTGGGTGGACCTGGAGAGAGACATCCTTCCGGTTCATTCGCTAAAGGATTTATTAGTAGATAAAGGCTCGATTAGTAAACAACAGAGGTTAGAGCACCCATTTGCGGGAACCCTGTTAAAATTCTGGACAACAGCACAGAAAAAAATGGGATCATGAATTGGGTGCTCACCATATACACCCATTGACTCGCTATATAGGAAGGAAGGGAATTTGGCAAACACATTGAGAGCTAAGCTGAGAGCGAGTGGGTTACTTAGAATGCAACAACTTTATGTATCACCACAAAGCTAGAACAAATTACTAAAGATAAAGTAGACCGTTTCCAATATTTACAGTTGAAGAGTGCCAGTGCTTCCATTGGTGAGGGAGACTTCAACAGAGATCCCTTCAAATTAGAAGAATTACTATTTTAAAAAAACAAGTCAGCTGGGAGATTAGGAAGAAAGACTGAGCTATGACAAAAACATCTCCTACATGGAGAAATGTAGGAAGGATCTAGCAATGCCTCTGGGTGAGGGGGATGAGAAAAATATTTGGAAACATATGCGTGACTGCGCCTACTCCATGGAAGTCAAAGAAATACAAATTAAGCTCACGATTGGGTTTTACTTAAATCCTATGCGTGTTTGGTATTTGACTACAGGGGGAAAAGGAAGGCCTCTGTTGGAAAGGATGTGGTGAGCAGGCAAATTACTTTCACTGTTGGTGGAAATGCAGTAAAGTTAATTTATTTTGGGGGAAGGTTTGGAAATGGGTGAATAAGATGACAGGGGTAATGATATCCTTTAGACCAGAAA
>QEPC01008309.1:3983449-4013130 GCA_003113815.1 Sphenodon punctatus | reverse complement strand
TGGCAAGGGAGGCAGTAGGGCAGGCAGGCTGGGACATTGGCATCAGGGCACTCAGATAGGCTAGCAAAGACTGTGCAGTGTGAGAGAGAGCAAGCCAGTCAGCGTCACATAGACAGGCTGAGATCATGTAGACATAGGCCGACTGGCAGGCTGACAGTTTTTCCCAATGCGTCATGAGGTCAGTCAGATAAGGCAGCTGAGGCCGTCTAGTGAGAGAGAGAGAGAGAGAGAGAGAGAGCGTGGGTGCCAGGCATTGGGAGGGAGGGACAGCACCTCAGCAGCACAGGAGAAGTAGCCCTAGCCCAGATTGAGGAGAAGGAGCCCCGTCCCAAGACGGCCCCTGGCATGGGATGGCGTTTACCACTGCACCATCACTCCTTGTCCAGGGGCAGCTCGGGGAATCCCAGCAGCGGAAGGTTGACCTTCAAGAAGATCAACTGCTCCACCAACTTGGCCCCCAGTGTCAGACGGTGCGAGGAGCAATTGTTCCCCACCACAGAGAACACCCGTTCTCTGGGAACAGCATATAGGCCTGGAGAACATCGGCACTAGTATCATTAGACCTTACCCCTGGGTAAATTATCTGGCATATATTTTGAGACAGTTGCGGTTTTCTTTTCTCTATTTTCAGGGGAAGTCTATCCCGGCTATCAAACAGGAAATAGATCGTAGATCAAAGGATATTGCCATGCAACAAGACCTAGGTATGATTAATAGTTGCACCTGGTCTTGGTAAGGCTAGCTTTACCATTGAGCCTTACCTAAATATTTTAACCAATAAGGTGTTAAGGAGTAATTACACACTTCTCCGATTCCAACTATTACAGACGGCAGTCTTAGAAGGGAGATTTGCTAAGGTCCGTTACGATTTGCATTGCTGTACCTGCTCCCTTCAGGAGATTGAAATGATCAAGCACCTTGTTCTAAGGTGCCCATACTACTATAGGCTGCGGAATACATAGTTAGCCCCACTATTGGAAACAGCAAGCAAGAAGACAGAGGGAACCATGCTAAAATTCATTAGTAGTCTTTCTACCGTAAGTGATCTGACAGTGGCTGCAACCTTTATTGGGTTTGTTATTAAAAGATGAAGATATATTCATCTATGAACCAAGGCCTTTTGTCATGCTGATTCCCATTGATCGATTGATGGCTTGGGAAAATGGGTATCTGGACAATGGTCTTGGACATGGATTTTGATGCCTATAATTGACTTTTGGAACTGAGTATAAATGCCAATACTTTGTGATTAGGCGGGTGATGCATTGTCCCATTAGAATTTGGCAGACCTAAGTTTGAGTGATATTAACTCATGATTTTCAGCTGATAATATTCATTCTTTAGTTCCCTCTCCTCTTTTGTAATTGTAGGAAGCACTATGTAGTATTATTTTGTATTTTATAAATTTGTATTTATGTGTGTATATGTATTTATATGTTGTTTGTCTGGGCCACCGTGAGAGCCAGAGCCGTCAATAACATACTACTACTACAGACATCTCCTCTGCGGCACTAGTGTCTGCCTCTGACTCACTGTCCGTGATCACGTGGTGATGTCCCATGAAGGGGAGTACTGGGACCCTGAGGGTAGATTGCCCATGCCTGCCATGCTGCCGGCACTCTCCCTGTGCCCCCCTCCATAGCTGCTAGTGCTGCTGCTGCTGCTGCTGCTGCTGCTGCTACTACTACTCTCGCTACTGACATTGTCCAGGGATCGGGCCCTGCCTCTAGCATCCTGGGTGGGAACCACCAGCTCTGGGCTTCTGGGGATCGCCTCGACAGTGGGGGACATTGGTAGCCCTGGAGGAACATCAGAAGCAGCACCAGCACCTGCTCCAGCACCAGCATCAACAGAGACAGATGCAGCCTCAAGTTCTGCAGGCCTTCCAGTGTTCTGCGTGGCAGTGGAGAAAGGCACTGTCAGGAGGTGACGCTGAGACACTGAAGCCTGTTGCCGTAAAGCAGGCCTGCTGAGTTTGGGGTGTGGTGATGTACTTGGACTACTGTTGCTGCCTGCTGTCACTCCCCTGGCATGGCCCCTTCCACCTCTGGCATGTACCCATTGCCTCCCCTATTGCAGAAGACCGGTCTCTCCTTCCCTTCTCCATTTATCCCTCCAAAATAATGTTGTTATAATTTAAATTTTTATTTTTTTATTTATTTATTTATTTAATGTTTTTATCTAATATTATATATAGATATCTATCTACACTAAATCTAACTGCTATAACTATTCTAAATGCTATGAACTAAATGGATTATCTAATAAGTACTAAGGCCTACTCCTACAAACACTACTAAATCTCTAAACATTATCTCTATCTCAGCTAACTCCTACAACTTTCTTCTCTCTCTCTCTCTCTCTCTATATCTATCTATCTATCTATCNGCCCTGAGGCAGTTCCTGGATGCATTCTTCTCTCTCTCTATCTATCTATCTATCTATCTATCTATCTATCTATCTATCTATCTATCTATCTATCTATCTATCTATCTATCTATCTATCTATCTATGAGATGGGGGAACACAAAGAACACAGAGGGGTGAATCTAATACTACTTGAAATGAATAAAAAACAGGGGAAGGGAATCAGGGATGGACTATATATAGAGGGGGAGAGGGAAAGGATTAAATGGAGGGGGGAGGAAGGAAGATTGAACACAGAGAACACAGGGAGGGGTAAAAACAAAAATAACACCTAAATCTATCGAATATAAGCTAAATAAATGATAATATGAAGGTAGATGGGTTGAATGGGTAAAATAGGAGGAGGATTGCAATGGATTGAGGAGAACAAAACTGCTGTGAGAGGGAGCCTTCTGAAAATGCCTGCTGTTCAGGAACAGTGACTAGCTCAGAAGGTGTTGGCAAGCCCCATTGGCTCCATGCAGCCTAGCCTGTGGCCAATCGCAGACTGTGAACCCAGTGGTCTGAGGAGAAAAGGGATGGTGATTGGGCCGGTTGGCTGCTACTCCAAGCCTCTCCACCCCTGGAGCCTGGAAGTCTGCTCCTTAGCTGACTCCCCCTCCCTGTCACGTTTTGCCTTCCAGTGACACATTTTTGCCACCCAAACTCATCTGAATGCGATCTGAACTGACCGAACTGTTCGGTCATTTTGGAGTTCGGAATCAGGTTTGGTTCGGCAGGTTCGGACTTGGATTCAGGTTCAGGTTCAGTCATTCGAACAGGCCGAGTTCAGACCGAACTCCGAACTTCCAAACCACGTTTGCCCATCCCTATTAATGGGGTCAAGAGCAGATGAATGGCTAAAATGCCAGCACCAACCAAAGATATGTCTAGAATTCTGAAAATTCTGAAAACATATCTGAAATTCACTTATAGTGTGGTTTGTGCACTTTGCTCTACAAATGAGTTCTATGGCAGGATCGTTCATTGAAACAGAGGGCCTTTTCATACGAGACACCTCCACCCATGTCCACGCAGTTTCACTGTGTAGAGATGGGTGGAGGGTGCCTGTCGGAATGCCGCATCAGATGGGTGGAGGTGCAGGCACACGCCCATACTCCACCCATCTCCTCCGTGTGTGGCGGTGGGTGGAGATAGGTGTGCACCCATGGGAATGGCCCCACACACCCATCTCCACCCACTGCGCTGCGCACACACACACATACACACACACAGCCCACACACGTGGGGTCCCTGGTCCATTTGAAAAGGCCCAGAGAGTAAAAACAAATGTGCATGAACCACCACAACAACTCAGCCCAGTTTGGGTCAGGAAGCCTCCATGGACATGGTCCTGGCTGGGTCATGGAACAAATATTTACATGGCCAGGAGATGCACAAATGTTGGGCTCTATCACTGCACTGAGTCCAGGAACCTGGCCCTCACCATAATGGGCAGCCACAATGGCCTATGATGGCCACTATGGTGGCCAGCCATGGGGGACCCAATTCAGACCAGCAGGAACAGACATGCAAACATGCTCTGGCCCACTTTGGCCTGATCGGGTTTGTGCTAGCTAGGAATGTGAGAACAGAGTTCGGGGGTTTGGTGTTTGGCCCAAACATGCAAACACCCCAAACCTGAACTGCCCCCCACCTAAAGTTGCCAAACAAACCCATTCAGGTTTCAAACCCCCTTCAGTTCCTGGAAGGCCTAGAAGAGTCCTGAAGTGCTCCAGAGCACCGCCAGAGCCAGACCCACTGCCGCTGCTGCCGCTGGACCCAGGGCCAGAGCCCTGGCACCACCAGGTAGGTTGATCCCTGGTTATTTTTTTTTTATTTTTTTTTTTTTACCAGGCTGGGCAGGCTGGGGGGGGGGGGAGGTGAGTCCCGACGCCTCTTCCACCCACGCAGCCTGGAGGGGGGAGGGAAAACCGGGTTCCCCTCTGCCCCCCCGAATGGGTTCGGTGAAACCGAATAGGTTCAGGCCGAACAGCCTGAACCTGAACGGTGTCAAGGGGGCCGAACCATGAACGGACCGAACACCAGCCCCCCCGATGTTCACACATCCCTAGTGCTAGCCCTGGCTGTGACTTTGGCTATTTGCTGAGGTGAGAACCTGGGCTAGTTGCCAACACCGGGGCAAACATCTGACAGCCTGATAATAAACCTGAAAGTGGCCTGTGGGCTGAAGTGGGCCAGAGAAGGTTGCTGTCACATTTGATTTTACCCAGAGTTTTAAGCAAAGAGTAGGGAAGGTTTACAGAAAGTGAATTATTAATAGGGATGTATAGCAGGAACCAACTTTTTCATTTTAATTTTTTTAAAAAAATCCGTATTAGTTTTCTGTTAAAAAAATAAAAAAAATTGTTACTACTAAATTGGTTTCCCATTGTTGTAATGGGAATCACTTTGCAGGTCTTCCATTCACTTAAATTGCAGTTTTACTTTGCATCTCTGAGGACATTTTTAGACATGCATAAAATTTGCAGTTTACAGCAACCTCCCATGATCACAAGGACTCCTCAGCATATGATCGATGCTGTTCACATATTCCCCCCATCGCGTGTGAAAAAAGTCATATGGTACCAATAAAGTTGCATTTTGGCAATGGCAATTGCAATGGCAAATGGCAATTGGTGCAATTGGAGCATTCCACTGGATTCAATTCAATTGGTTTCAGTTCACTGGAGCACGTGAATGCTTTCAAAATGCCAATTGGAGCAAATGCAATCTCTATCATTTAGACATTAATCCACATCTTTAGCATGAGAGTTTGGGAATGCACACTCTGGAAACCTCACTATCTCCTGTTTTGTGACTGCTCCCAGTGTAGTGCTTTGCAGTCTGCTAGCAGTGCATAGAGTGCAAACTGTGGGAGCTGGGGAGGATGAAAGCAAATGTGCTCAAATTAATTTTGTCTGGTTTCACATCCGGTTTAGTTAGCTTTGTTACTAAAACAAATATGGGCAAATTCATTTTAGTAACAGAGGTAATTAAAATGAATTGTATATCCCTAATTATTAACACTCTAGAAATCTGAGGTTAAGAATGATCCTCATCCAGCCAGGAAATGAGAGTCAGTGTGAACTTGGATGTGGGAAGAGAGGGTTCAAATCCTACCCTAGTCATGAACTCACTGGGTGGCCTTGGGCAAGTCACAATCTTTCAGCCTCAGTTCCCCATCTGTAAAATGGGAATATGCGTGTGTCTGTCTGCCCCTGTGTTCCACTTACCCTTGTCATATTAGATTGTAAGCCCACTGGCAGGGACCTATATCTGAACATCTGTGACTGTAAAGCACTGCATATGCCTAGTGGCACTATCGAAATTATAAATTTTGTATACTGAATATTCATAATGAACCATGCATAGACCAAGAATTATTGGTCAAGAACATTTGAATAACAAATTCAAATGTTTTCCAAATGCTCATTCAAATGATCAAGGGCATGTGAATAACAAATAAATTTGACACAAATACAATCCACACATAATTAACAAGGAAAAAAAGAGGAAATTAATTGAATGCAATATTTCTTATATATTATTCATCTAGCTCTACCTATAACAAATATAATAAGCCAAGTTAAAGGCCTCGTCTTCTGCTATTATAAGCAAATATTTCTGCCAGACATACCTAATGGGATGTCTGGCTTGAAATTTTGCCCTTATGATTGAGGGAGTTCAATCATTTATCCAACTCCTGAATAAAGAGAAAGAAATGTAAAAATAAAAAGCTTCTGCTGACTTGAAAGATGATGTTTTAGAAATGCTGCACAGAGGACAATGGCATAAAAGCACTGGATGGAAGCATTATTACAGAATATATTGAACATATACTGAAAGAGCCATATAGTCAACACTTCTCTCTAAGGGAGGATGGCAGGCTTGTCACTCAAATGTGACAAGCTGTTCATAAACAGATTAGATACTAAAACTTACCAGAACAAGAAAACAAACACAGGGACAAACAGACAAATAACAGTTAAACTTACCCTGTGGGCCACATGAAGTATTTTAGATTGTGTTTGGAGGGGAGCAGACACTATGGGGTAAAGCCACACAAGGCAGGGCTGGCCAGATTCCCCGCTTGTCTCGAAAGGCAAATGCAGTTGCCACACTTTGGGGTGGTGGGGAGAGCTGTCCAAACAATCTGCCCTGCCCACAGGGAAATGGGCAGGTGGGCCACTGTCACAAGTCCCACCACACCACAGGGCTGACTGAGAAACTGTCCACATGGACAGGCACCCGACTCTGTCTCACCCACCACCCCATGGCCTACCCTCTATTCCACCCCATGCGGTGACATAGACACACAGGCATAGTGAACTACGCACAGGAATAGTACTCTACAGTACCAGCAGAATTCTCACGTGTGTGTGTGTGTGCTGTACAGGACCGGTCTGAATGGAGGTGACCAATTACCCCACTTTAGCCCATGTGAGACAACAGTAGACTGTGGGTGTCTTTAGACATAATGTAAATGGGTGTCTGAATGTATGTTTCGACCTTGATACCAACACTGGTTTGGCCCTGTGTTCACCATGTGGCACTGTTTAAACACACAGCCCATCTTGGGGCAAATCGGTGTTTTGCTCGCCACCCAATCTCAGCATGCAAGCGCTGCTGCCTAATTCCCTGAATTGTACCTGCTAATATGCCACGTAATATCATTAGGCACAACGTTGGCCACGTGTTCAGCCAGAACACGCAAATTGCCCTTGTGATGCAACGGTGTTCACATCATGTGTTCAATGAGTGGCCAAACTGGTGTTGGGATTGTTATGGTGCTTACACGTAATGGCCAAACATGTGCTTTAGGGTTTTGACACCCGATCTTTGTTATGTCTAAAGACACCCTGTGATTCATCACTGGCCTTCTCCGGCAGATGAAACAAATAGCAACCTGCTGCCCACCCTGGCACTGAAGTGGGCAAACATCTGGTGGCTGACCTAATGGTCAACTACATTGTGGGTTAATGTGGGGTAAGGTTGCCCAATGTGGGTTAATGTCTTTTGTGGCCTTACACAGTAGGGGATATCCTCCTTTTAAAAAATTTGTAAGTTTTTTTAAAAAAAAATTGGGTTCAAGTCAGCACATCAAACCAATCAGGATTGTCTATTACTGCAATGCTGTTTTAAATTGTTTAATTTTTGGAGAAGGCACAGTATCTGGAATGTAAGCAGTTTCACAATATCAGGAGTCAGACTTGATAATAAGTGTAAAATGTGAGGTGCCCCTAAAATGTGAGGTGCCTTTAAATAACATCATATGAGGCTCTGACCTGGGGTGTGTGTTAGAGCATACTTACTCAGTAGAGGAGAGGGCCAAAGATTTCATGGAAGTTGGAGAGCCAACTGTCACAGAGAGAAAGAGAGAGGGAAGTGCTGTTGGGAGCTCAAGAGGGAGAGTGTGGAGAAGGCTGCTGTTTGAGCTTCAGGAGGGAGATTGCTCTCAGGTCTATATTGGGAACCCCAGAACATGAGTGGATAAATTACTGTGGAAGGTTGCTTCGCTGACCCACCCATGGGACGTGTAAATAGCTGGGCAGAGAGCTAGCTGAGCCTGGAGCTAATACTGAGGGAAGTCTCCTCAGAGAAGGCCAGTGAGTCAGCATAGTTTCTGGTGGGACACTCTGGACAATCCTCTGGAGAGTGGAAGTGACTGTACCCCGTGTTCCTGGACCTTGCCAGCTTCCAGGACGCCTATGCAAGCAAGCTACAGGAACTCTGGTTTCATCCGGAGGGTTGGGAGCTGTTGGTGGTGTTGTTTTCTATTGCTATTTTTATTCTAGTTTTAAAGTTGTAATAGATTAAATAGACTGTTTTATCTGAGAGAAGGTCTGAAATGTTGTTTCCTGGTTGCCCTAATCACAGAAATTTCTATTTTTGTAGGGCTCACCCAGGTGGAGGCACCACCAGGGTATATTATAATTATTAAGTACTGGATGTTTTTACACACATATTTCTCCAGTATGTTTGCTGTTACATCCTGAACTTTCTGTGTGTCTAAATCACTCACCCAGATCTTAAACATCCAGATCTTTGAACTTCTGGGTAAAACTTCTCCCAGAACTTTTGTGTGTAAAACGTTCTCCTGGTAAACTGCTTTGCTCCAGGCAGCTGTGGTCACTTGGTTTCCATGGCAGCCTGTCACATCTACAGCTGCAACTACTTTAGGCTGCCTCAGGGCAGTGTTTGTGTGAAGAATGCATCAAGGAACTGCCTCAGGGCAGTGTGTGTGTGTGAAAAATAAATCCAGAACTTGCCTGTGGACTTGTAAACCCAGAAGATTGAAAAATCTGAAACTTTAATGTGTGTGTAAAAATGCCCAATGAAGTAGCAATTGGGAGATTCCCCTCAAATTCCCCAACACAGCTGGGACTCCTAGGACTCCTGCCTCTGTAAAACGAGCACCACTTTTAAAAGGGGGTAACACGTGAAAATGATCAAGATTTCAAATTTAAGAAGGCTGAAAAATGAACCAAGAGACTAGTTCTTTCTTCCTTGAAGTCTGTTAGCACAAGAGTGCAGTCTAGCGGGCAAGTTACTGGATTTAGACCTGAGAGATCAGGCTTCAAGTCTCCTCTTAGTCATGTACTCATTTGGTGACCTTGAGCAAGTTACTGTCTTTCATTGGTAAAAAGAACATAATAATAACCTACCTCACATGGGGTGATCTTGGACGTGCCGGCCTCCCTTCTTGACACGGCACGTGGTCATTTCGTCATCCCTGAACGGAATCAGGCCGGTTAGTCAACAAACGTGCCAGCCTGATTCTGCTCGGGGATCGGGGAGGGAGCAGGGTTGTGTGGCGCAATGTGCGGCCGTACAGCCTGGCCCCCCCACGCTCCCCCGGTCCCCCCCCTTCTGGAGATGTGTGGGCGCAGCAGCCAATCCAGTTGATGCACCAGATCCCAGCTCGTGACCGGGACCACGCTCCGGCCTCGGTGGTGGTAACAGACGTTACCAGCTGCCGATTCTGAACCGTGGTCCAGGTAACCACTGTTCCGGAGTTGAGGCTGGCTCAATGGTGGTTAATTGGATTCCTGCTGGGTGTTCATTGTGGTGTACATCTGGCAGGAACCCCTTCAGACGTTACGGGATCTCCTCCACCACAGATGGTTCACTGTAGTAAAAGGGAGGCCCATAACGTCTGAAATTACCCATGGTTGTTGTGAGAGTGAACTAGAGAAGGATTGCAGTGTGCTTTGGACACCAGGACTGACCTTAGTGTAACAGGGCAGAGTCCCTACAAGCAACTGGCCCTTTAAAGAGTAACGCCAGCCTCTGAACTGCGTTAATAAAACTGCAGGCACTAACTGTTAGAGAGGATAACACCTGACTAAAAACAGCTGTGGAGAGAGAGTGAGTAGCTTTAACTAGGACTGGAAAAGTGACTCAGGGGTGGCAAATCTGGGCCCCGCTCCTGGAGGGTAGGGGGCAGCCTGTGTGGTGCTGCCTCTGCCCTGCCCTGCCCTGCCCTGGGGAGTTGGGGACAGCATTCAGTCAGTGGCCACACCCCCAGATGCCGCCAGGGCTCCCTCCCTCCACACTGGCTGTGGGTTGGCTGTGCACATAAAGTACACAGACACCTTGCTTGGCTAAGGGCAGGCTTCACCCAGTCCCTTCACCCCAGACTACATAACAGGGTTCAGCTGCCCAATCCATCACAGCCCCAGATCCTCCACTGCTGCAGGGGTTGCATCGAGGAGGACTCAGTCAGCTGACCCAAGCTGACAGCTAAGTTCCCTAGAAGGGAGGGAAACTCGCACTCTTCCCCAGGCCTACCCCCAGGCTGGGTTCATCCATCTGCCAGCTCATTCAGCTCTTGGCTACTTTTCATGCCTGACTGGCCCCATGTGATATGGTGGATGGCCAGTGATGGCCCACTAAGGCCCACTTTTTTCCACTGACTGCCCTGGCCACCGAGAGATAGAGGTAGAGTTGCCCAGGGACACCCACTTCATGGTGCCGCTGCCTCGAAGGCTAACAGACTGAGTGAGTCTAATGACTTTCTCCTCTCCCCCTGATGGAATTTTTTGAGGGAAAGGGGTGGGCAGGTGGCTGGAGTAGCTGGGGTCCTGGGTCCAAGATGGGGGTGGGAGAGGCGTTGCAGAAAGAGGCTTCAGGTGCAGGCTGGGGGCCATGACCTGGATGGGGGTTGAGGGAAGGGGCTGCTGGCTGGGGACCATGAAAGGGGCCACGTAAAATCTTGCTGAGGACTGCATTTGGCTCTTGGACCTGAGGTCTTCACCCCCATTTTCATGTCTACTGTGTGAGGATGTGTGGGACTGGGTTGAACATGTTTGATCTATGGTTGATCAGTTAATCTATGTTTGAATTGAACTTCTGAGTTGGGGGTGTAATGGTGATATGCTCAAGAGAAAGAGGGTCCAGATCATGGATCCATCTGTCCCCCTATCCTTGTCTGCATGCCGTCTCTGCTCACTTCCCTTCAGCTTGGTTTTTCAGTGCTTTAGTGTTTGAGAACCAGGCTCTAATTCAGGAAGTGGAAAGGGGCCTCATAAAATCTTGCTGAGGGGGGCTGTGTTTGGCCCGGAAAATACAAAAAGTCCTGGAAAGTCATGAGAAATGACAAAAAGTCATGGAAAGTGACAAAAATGACGTAAAAATGGAAGAAGCGCAGACACACCAGAAACAATCAGGTACCGACGAACACTCACAAGCACTCCAGAAAGGTCGTTACTATTTCCCTTTGGATCAGAAACACTTACTCTCATCTCCCCTTATCCTAGTTGACCAACATGCACCCCCTGCTACAGTGCAGGCTCCTCCCAACACATACCTGTCTCAGCACCTTGCAGTGAGGGTGGGAGAAGGACCATCTCACCTGCAATAAAACCCACAGCTTGAGCAGTGCAGTGGTAACAGTGTGTGTTTGGACACATGTTTCATGATTTTGCCTAGGGATGTGAAAATCTGGCCTAGTTGTGAGGTAAACAAGAGGGGTCTGGAAGTGTCTTGACCTCACTTTGAGTTTTTTAAAAAAGTCCTGAGACTTTCTATTTATTTCGGTGGGACTACTTATGAGTAAATGATTTCAGGATTGCTGCCATGAAATCTAAACCTATTATAATAACTTGCTGGTTTCTGTTTTCCTTTTTTCCTTTCAGCTTACTATATGAGTAAGCTCCATTACTATAGAATCAGATTACTTCTCACAGAGAACGTAGCAGCATTTCATCATGCGAGGTGGGTAAATTGCAGCGTTAATGCAATTTGTCGATTTATTATAGGGGTGGATTTTCTTTTGCTATTTCTAAAAGCCCTTCTCTTTTGGTATTATTTTTCATAGAAAAAGATCCTGAGAAAGATTAAGACTTCATATCAAGAGTAATTGTAAATGAATAAGAACACAGAGGGAGGAGAGTTGATCATTTGTATTTCCTTGCATAGAATGGTCCACTTAAATTTAAGAAGTCAGTCTAGAGTGGCATGGGTTAAATTCATTTCTGGTGTCACTGGTGATTTCAGAAAGCTGAGCTAAGAAACAAATGTGCCCCAATTGACTTTAATAGTCCCTTTTAATCCCCAGATCAATACTTTAAGTATTTAAATAGTGACTCTACATACATTAGTCAACTGTTTCATTCACTCTGCACAATATCTGTGGGTTATATAGACTGCAAGTTCACAAACAGTAGAGTCCATCTAAGCTTCATTTTAGCCTCTTTCAGAAGTAAACACCATGACTGGAGTAAGAAGACTTAACGAGCATTGATTACCTAATGATTGTGTCAGAAAGGTAGGAAAACTGGCATTTAAATTTCAATGGGTAAAAATCAGCACAGTGGTAACCTTGCCTATTTACATGCTCATGCCGAGCTACCTACTGATGCAGGTGTCTCTCAAGCATAACAATAGGGCTCCAGTGAACTGGAAATAGTTTCATGTACATTGTGGACAGTTATTGATCTGCCTCTGCTTGACAGAAAAGCTAAAGTGGCCAGAGATATTTCATGTTCCACCAGCACCATATTTCCAATTTTCCCTTTTGTCAGCCAAGGAGTCTGTGATAGGTAAGGAATATTCATGGGGCTAACTTCTTTTTCGTTCTTTTTCTTGATTATATTTCCAGCCAACTTGCTAAAGTATAGATAGGAGGGAATTGATCGTATTAGACAGATCAAAGAAAGTACTGCTGCCTCCTACTCCTTGGTGCCTATGATATGTACATCAAAAGAAAAAAACCTCATTTGACCCAATGAGGGCGTATGAATACAGTCCCAATTAACTACTGGTAAAAATAGCAACTGGACAAAGTCACCTAAGCACTGGTAGTTCCTTTCTTGTTAAACCATTTGCTACAAATTTTAATTCTCATACTTTTTATAGCAGACATGGGTTTTTGAACTTTTAAATCATTTTGGTCACTATACTAAAAACAAAAGTGTAAGAGGGAAGAGAATGAAATAAAATCCCAGCAATGCAAAATTTACGGTTGTTGTACATACATTAGTAGGTCACTGCTGAAACATCAGCATTTACCAGGAATGATCACATGGCAGTATCTGAGACACACCCATTTCCACACCAACTGTAGGGAAATAATACTGTGAATTCTCAGATGCTTCTTTGGGTGTTTTCACATGGATGCAGGGGTGCTCAGTAGGGGTATGAACTTCTTTTTCGTTATTTCAATAACGAAAACAAATTTTTCTTTTTTCTTTTTCGTTATTACAATAACAAAAACAAAAGTGATAATAACAAAATCAATAATGACGTTCATTTTTCGTTATTCACTTCATTATTACCTGGCAGAGTGGCAGTTATTTTTGAAGGGAAAATGTGGAGACGTGAGGAGGGAGCAGTGTTGAACTCTTTAACTAGGGCTGTGATGGGAGGGGTGAGCAGACACAAAGACCTGATGAATGTAATCACTGGCCAATGACCAGCACAAGCAGGTCCCAGCCAGTTGCATGGCACCCTGTGATTGCTCAATGCCTCCTGTCTCCAAGAACCAATCACGGGGACTCTGGGGAGGGTACTGGCACACTGCAACACTTTATCTTGTCAGGGCCAGGGGGTTGGACTCTTGTTCTGTGTTAGCTCTTGCTGTGTCAGGTTGCATTTACAGAACTCTGGTGCTTGCACTGAAAATCTTCCCCAGCCCTGTGTTATACATTATATACCTTACTTTTCCTTATACCTTTTATACTTTTTACCTTTTCCCTTCCCCTGTCTGTCTCCCCCTGTAAAGATAGAGAGAGAGAGAGATTACAGATATATAGATAATATATATTGTAATACATAGCATATAGAAGTTTATTGATATAGATACTTAGATACGAATATATTGCGTACATACTATAGGTTATTAGGTTTAGGTTAGATTATACATACATATTACATATTGTGCACTACTGCATCATAATGAGAAAGGGAGGAAGGAGTTCAGAGAAGTCTGGGACAGGTGGCTGACGAGAACGGAAACGAAACCAAAAACAATTTTTTTGTTGTCACGCGATATTGATACCAACAATGGCACTGATATCAAAAAACAAAATCTTGTTAGTAATGGGTCTCTGGTGCACACCTCTAGTGCTCACCCTTAAAGTCTGTCCACTTGCAGACCTGCCTGGGTCGGATTTTAGCAACCTGGCAGCTGCTGCAGCCCACGGTCTGCCTGCACGGCATTCCACCCCCAGACCATAAAGTTATAGACTAGAGCATCCGCAACACTATCGTGTTATCCAGGGAAACCTCTGCTGAGAGTGGAGCTGCAGCAACCGACCACTGAGCAGACAGACAGACAGCAGACCCGCCTCCTGCTGATGCCCTGGGTTTGCGCTGCCTGCTCTGCTTTAAGTGCTCCTGGATGTTCTAGAGCACCACTGGTGGGTTCTGTCCTGGAGAAGGGACAGCCTGCCCTGCTTCTGCTCTGCCTGCTTATCTGGTGGGCTTCCTTTAAACAGATGGCCACCTGGGGATGGGGTGGAGGAGAGGCATGGATGCTGCACATCTGAAGACACCCTTTGTGGTAACTATTGGTTAGGGGTGTGCGGGAGGTTTTTGTTTTAATTTTCATTGACAAAAACCCCTTCCTTTTGGGGGTGGGCGGTGGGTTGTAAATGACCCTAGCATTTTCAGGGTTTTCCCCTCTGTTTATTTTAATTAAAATATTTTTTTAAAATCACTGCACGTATGAAAATGGCCACCAGACCATTCCGTGCATGCGCAGCCCTGTTCCAAAATGGCACTGATGCTGCTGGCAACGTTCTGGGAAAGGGCTGTGCATTTGCAGAATGGTCCAGTGGCCATTTAAAAAAAATTAAAATAATAATAGTAAAAAAAAAAATATATCACTTTGCACGCACAAAATGGTCACCAGGGCTGTTCTGTGCATGCACACCCTTTTTCAAAATGGCACTGACACTGCCAGCACCATTTTGGGAAAGTGAGTGCATGCACAGAACAGCACCAGCAGCCATTTGCAGAAGCGCAGGTTTATTACTTACTTATTTATTATAAATTTATTTCTTATTATTTTATTTTTTTATTTTAAAATCAAAATTGATGAAAGCAGATTATAATATTTTGCTTGTTCATCTGTTTTTTATTTTAATTATTAAAATGAATGCACTTGTAACCAGGACTGAAACGAGAATGGGAATTGTTCTTGTGAGAATCGCAGGAGGTTCTCTGAAGCCCAGCAAGATCTCGCTATGTGAAAAGTGTTTGAAAATGCTGTGCGCATGTGTGAAATGGCTGCCATAGCCATTCTGTGCATGTGGGGGCCCCTGGTGGCCATTCACCCATGAGCAGAACATTTTTTGAGGGTTCTTGAGAATCTCACAAGCTCCTTGAAACCCTAAAACTGCTCTGCACATGCACAAAATGGCGTATGGAAGATGCATGTGCAGATTGGTCACTGTGGCCATTTTGTGCGTGTGCAGAGCCGGTTTTGGGATGCATGCATTTCACATGAGAACGGGTTGAGAATGAGCCAATTTTTTAACCTGTTCTCTTTCTCACAAATCTCAGTGAGAAGCCAATTCTTGCCAATATTTGCGAGAAATGTGAAGGCGAGTTTTAGCCCTACTTGTAAAACTGCCTTCTTGACTCTGTGCTTTGCAGCTTCGTCTCCAAAACTTAAAATACCAGGTTACAGTACTGCAGATGAGTTTTAATAGAGATTCAGAATCAGTCTTTGACATAAGAAAGTGGCTCATTATGCATTTTACAATTTGGATATATATTAAAGAAAATACATATTCAAAGAATTAAAACACAGTAATCAAAATCATGATTACAGAATATGAACCTTTTCAGTGTAGAGAGAACAATACAAAGCCTGTCCTCAGTCTTAAACACATCTATAATAAGTACAACACAGTACACACAAAGAAAAAACAACAACATAACTGTTAATATAGGATGAAGCTACACAAGCTGGGGCAGGTACGCTCCTCTGCCCACACCAGCGTGGGCAATTGCAGCTGCCACACTTTGGGCCAGGGGGAAATATTGGCCACACAATCTGCTCCCCACTCCTCCTCTGTGGCCATCACAAGCCCCTGAATGCCTCATGGTGGAACGAGGAGCTGACCACATGGGGTGCAGCCACTCAAGATGTTATCCCACTTTGGGTAGCATTATCCCACTTTGGGCAATGTTAAAATGTGATGCAGTGACTTGTATGCCCAGCAGCTGAAAGATGTTCAACCCGCCCTGAGACAGGGCAGGCAGACAGCTAATATGCAATGCACTCTTCAAAAAAGGACAGAGACGCATCACATATTACTAGCATTTCCCAAAAGACAAAGATGCACAATCTTCCCAGGTCCTCCTCCCCTGTGATACACTGTTAGGTGGGTAGGAGGAGCACACACGCTTCTCCGCCCCTCAACAGAAGACCCAATTCTGCAGTGCAGAAGGAGTCCGAGCATCAAGCCCCAAGTGGCTAACTCCTCAGCCCACCCTGAGGCATGCAGGGACTGATTCTGTCCACAGGAGGGAAGATCATGTAGTCAGCTCTCCCCACTGGGCCAAAGTGTGGCGATTGCAATTGCCCACCCCAGCATATGTGGCTTTACACACAGGTCCAGTGCAAGGATTTTTGCTGCCCTGGGAAACCCTCCCCCCTCCCAACCCCTGATCAGCTGCATAGCTTAAAAGTGGTGGCGGTAGCAGCTGGATCGGTGATGGGAGAGGCACCCCCATTAACTTGCGGGAGAAGTGGCAGTGGCAGCGGCAGCAACTGGATCATGGGCAGGAGAGACAGCAGCAGAAGCTAGATTGAGGGGAGGGAGTAAAGCCACCTAGAAGGTGTCTCTCCCACCTCCAATCCAGTGCAGAGCTTATTGGCAAAGATGCCTTGGGCAGCACATTGACAGGGGCACCTTTCCCATCCCATTCAGAGCATCATTAGTGGCAGCAGCAGGGCAGCTTGATTTGAGTGTAAGAGAGTCGCCCCCTTCAAGCTGGTGCCCTAGGCAGCCACCTGAGCTGCCTAATGGTACCAACAGCCCTGTTTACAGACACGGCTTGATGCCTGGACTCCTGTTGCACTTCAGGATTTGGACTACTGCCTCTAAGCATCTGTTGGGGGGTATACATACTCCTCCTACTACGGGTGCATATGTCATTTTTGTTATTACAATAAAGATAATGAAAATTGTTGTTTTCATTGTAGACGTTTCAATAACAAAAATGACAAATAATAACAAAAATTGAAATGAAAACAACTTTTTATTTTTGAAATAAAGGGGAAAAACTGAAAAACGTATTTCCAGCTATAACTTTATAATATTCTTATTCAATTCTCATAAAACTTGGGGAGATTGTACCCCCAGTGAAGGGCACTATTTTTACCATTTTTTGAAATGAATAGATGAAGCAAACTGATTGTAGAAGCACTTGAATGTTGTGATTTTAAGAAAAGCTCCCTATACATCATGGCTACAACATCTTTATCTTCCATCCAATTTGCATGAACCCTGTAATTATTTTGTCCATCCACAAGCTTAACACTCCTGCCAATTTTCAGAAAGTTTGGATAAAGGGTTCTGATGGTATAAGACATTAACTTCAAAATACATTTTCAGCTGTAACATTTTATATTCCACCCTGTTTACAAGACATTTGGCAGGAATGTATCACATAGCTTCCCAATTATCTCTGCCAAACTACAGGACAATTTGATAAATGGACTAGGGGTGTGCGAACACCCTGGGGTTTGGCCAGTTGGGGGTTCGGCCCCCCCGAAACCGTTCGGGGTTCGGCTATTTGGACTGAACCTGTTCAGGGGGGCAAACGTGTTTGGGCAAGGGGTGGGGGGCAGAGGGGAACACGGTTTCCCCTCCCTCCAGGCTGCTCGGGTGGAAGGAGCGCCAGAGCTCACCTCCCCCACCCACCCTGCGCAGCCTACTGTTTTGTTGTTTTTTTTTTTTTAAAAAAAAACAACACCCCAGGGATTGCCCTACCTAGTGGTGCTGGGGCTCTGGTCCTGGGTCCTGTAGTGGCAGCGACAGCAGCAGCAGCAGCAGCGGGTCCAGCTCCGGCAGTCCTGCGGAACGCTTCAGGCCTCTACTAGGCCTTCTGGGTCAGGTTACCAGGTCAGGTGACTCAGGAGGCCTAGTAGATGTCTGAAGTGCTCTTCTGCCACCACCAGAGCCAGCCCCACTGCCACCACCAGACCCAGGGCCAGAGCCCCGGCACCACCAGGTAGGTCAGGCTTCGGACCCAGGGCCTGCGGCGGCAGTGGGGCCAGCTCCAGCAGCGCTGTGGAGCACTTCAGGCCTCTACTAGTTCAGGATGTAACAGCAAAAACATTCAGGATGTAACAGAAAACATGCAGGAGAATGTGTGTGTAAAAAAACCCATAGTTTACACATCCAGGATGGCCAATTATCAACACAAACGCATCCTGCAACACTGTGACAGAGGACATCCGAGAATCTCTATTAGCTCTTTCCTAAACAGATGCTTCTGACTTCCCAGTAAGAAGTGAGGGAGAGATGTTGGGATGGTCACAGCACAGAATGAGGATATTTGGTTGACATTTCTGCTGGCCAACTGGCATCACAAACAGATCTTATACCACAGTGACACATAAGAGAATCCCTGACATAGGCTCCTTCTCTGCATCTGCTGTGCAGGCATATAAAATAGGAACCCTTTACCACATCTTTCTGATATTTGTCAGAGATGATAGTGAAAGTAATATATACAGCTTTTCAAAATTTCATATACACTGGTTGGACTACAAAGATGTTACAGTCAGACATACATTTATAAGTGAATTACTTATACCACAAGGACTCTTTATCCAATCTTTCTGAAAGTTGGCAGAGATAGTAATTATGGGACCGGGTATAAACCTGCCAAGCTAAGACTGTATATGAAGATTTTTGCAAAATAATATAATTCAACTACTTTTAAAATTGAATTCCTTTATCCGATATTTTTGAAATTTAGTATACATGATGCCTTCCATTGGAGGTACAATCCCTCCAAGGCCTATCCAAATATATTGAAAAACAAAAAAGGTACAGCCTAAAATGTGTTTTCAACTTTATATTTATGAAAATGAAAATGACATATTTAAATAACAAAAATTAAAAATGAAAACAAAAAATGACACGGGCCCCTGGTGCACACCTCTACATCCTACCACCTAACAGTGGATCACAGGGGAGGAGGGTCTGGAAGAGCACATACTTATGGGCCTGATCCACAGACACCTCCTCACAGAAGGGCTCCAAGGCACAGCCACATAGGTTTCATTGTTTGATTTTGCCTATGTTTAAATTTTGGTTTAATGTTTATTGTTGATTAAACCTTTTGCATTGTACTGTATTGTAAAGACCCATGTGGTCAAACAATAAACTATCTACCTACCTCTACCTCACATCCACATGGGAGGCAGCCCATTAACTCACTTTTGTTAGGGTTATCCCACCTGCGCAATACTAACAGGTCTCCGGCCTTTTTCAATGACACATCACATGTTAGCTGGCTGTCCACCCCTGATAAATGAGCAAAAGCAGTTGACTGATATGTAAAATTACAGTCAGACTCTTAAATCTGGTCCATCTTTGTGGGGAGAGTTTCGGGAAGTGACGCCGGACGATGTGGTGGATGTCCTGGGGTCTGTGAGGGCCACGTGTTGTCAACTGGATCCGTGCCCGTCCTGGTTAATAAAAGCTTCCGGGGAGACGTTGGGGACGGTGCTGGCGAGGGTGGTGAATGCGTCCCTTCGGCAGGGGAGGTTGTCGCCTTGCTTAAAAGAGGCTGTGGTGCGCCCCCTGCTGAAAAAACCATCGTTGGACGTAGACGCGCTCGCCAGCTACCGACCTGTCTCTAACCTTCCCTTTTTAGGGAAGGTTATTGAGCGGGCAGTGGCGCTCCAGCTCCAGGGTCATCTAGATAATATCGGGCTCCTTGACCCTTTTCAATCTGGGTTCCGCCCCGGCTATGGCACCGAGACGGCGTTGGTGGCCTTGGTGGACGACCTCCGCCGGGAGATGGATGCGGGATGTTCGACATTTCTCATCCTGCTCGATCTCTCGGCCGCTTTTGACACCGTGGACCATGGGCTGCTGTTGAGACGACTGCGTGACCGGGGGGGTCTGGACGGGACTGTTCTTGAATGGTTCCGTTCATTCCTCTCGGGGAGGAGCCAGCGGGTGGTGTTGGGGGAGGAAACATCGAGCCCCCGCGCCTTACCGTGTGGCGTTCCGCAGGGATCGATCTTGTCTCCATTATTATTTAACATCTATATGCAGCCCTTGGGGGAGGTCGTGAGAGGGTTCGGGGTGCGATGTCACCAGTATGCTGATGATACTCAGCTGTACCTCTCGTTTTCTACTGACCCAGACCCTGCTGTCTCGGTGCTATCCCAATGTTTGGAGGCCGTGGCGGATTGGATGCGGCGGAGCAGACTGAAGCTCAACCCAGATAAGACGGAGGTGATGGTGGTGGGGAGGGCGAAGGGGGTGGTGGCCCCCCTGGTTGGGGGGGTTTGCCCCCCTGTAGCTCAGCAGGTCCGGAGTCTGGGGGTCATATTGGACGCAGACCTGCGGCTGGAGCGGCAGGTGGAGGCAGTCGCTAAGGCTGCCTTCCGCCAGCTTTATCTGGTACGTAGGCTGCGTCCGTATGTCTCTGGCCCGGACCTGGCCTCCCTCATCCATGCCTTCGTCACCTCGCGGCTCGACTACTGCAACGCGCTCTACGTGGGGCTTCCCTTGTTCTTGGCCCGGAGGCTGCAGCTGGTGCAGAATGCGGCGGCTCGTCTTCTTACGGGGACGGGTCGCCGGGAGCACATTACACCGGTGCTCCGAGCGCTGCACTGGCTGCCGATAGTGTGCCGGGCCAAGTTCAAGGTCCTAGTGATGATCTATAAAGCCCTATACGGCCTTGGCCCCTCATACCTTAGGGACCGCCTCGCCCTTCGCGCCCCGGAACGGCTCCTGCGGTCTGCCGGGGGTGCCCTCCTGGAGGTCCCCCGTGTTAAGCGGGGGGCCACGATGGAGCGAGCATTCTCGGTGGTAGGGCCGCGGCTGTGGAACTCCCTTCCGGAGGAAGCTCGCCTGGCCCCAAGCCTTTTAACATTTCGGCGGAACTGTAAGACCTGGCTGTTTTCCCAGGCCTTTGGGAGGGAGGGTGGGGGGGGATGATTTTAGTCCCCCGCCCATTTATTTATTTGTTATTTTTCTAGCCCTGTTTTATATGATACATTTTATATTTAATATTTTAAAAGGAATTTTAATGTTTTATTGTTTATTGTTGGAAGCCGCCCCGAGCTGCGTTGCAGGAGGGGGCGGGGTATAAATTTGAAATAAATAAATAAATAAATAAAATAATTTTTTTTAAAAAATCTAACTGCACATGAGTATGGAATCTCCCAGGTCTGTCTTCTCCTCTGGCTGGTCTCCTCCTCTGGCTGCCAGATGTCCTCTGGTGAGATCTGGCAGCTGCTGGGCATAAAAGCCACTGCGTCATGTGTTAACATTGCCCAAAGTGGGATAATGCTGTCCAAAGTGGGATAAGGTCTCGTGTTGCTGCACCCATAATTAGTGGGTATGGAATGTTCTATATCTGTCTCCTTCTCTGGCTGGATGGATCTGAACTGGCACATCATATGGCTGACAGTCTCATACTCCGCCCCCAAGAGTGGATGTGTGTATGGGCAGCAAGAGACACCACTCCTTGACGCTTTGGTGTTCCATATTCAGAGGTTTTCTCTCCTTGTGAAAGGATAGAGGGCACCTCATCAGTCCTCCATCTAGCAATTTGCCCTTAATGGGAACTCCTGTGCTAACTTCGGAACATCAGCTGAGCATAGTCATTAGCTGCCTGTCTTCTCCTTAGTGTTCAAAGACCACAACTGCTTTTGCTCATTTCTCACATCTGTGGAAAATGTACAGGGGTTACATGCACATGGATAGGAGACATATCTATGGTACAGATCCATGATATGGATCCTACTCTTCCAGAGCACACTCCTTGTGCACCCCCATCCCCAACTTCTATGTGGCCTATCAAGCTTGTACTAATTTTCAAAGTGGCCCTTGAGATGGAAAAGTTCCCCACCCCTGATCTCGAGGAACAGACAGAAAACATCCAAAAGACTTATATTCCAAATTTAACAAGGGCCATCCCCTGTTTCTGTCATGTAGTATTCAGGAACTTATTTTCTTGTCCCATTTGCTCATACTACTTTTGAGATCCTATTCTTGATGGGTGAATATTATTTATTTATTTATTTATTTACAGGACTTACATCCCGCTCTCTCCCACCACAGGCGACCCAGAGCAGCTAACAATGATGCTATAAATATAATAAAACAATTCAGCTATAAAATTGATCAGTCAGATAACACCCCAAACCACCCTCCTCAACCCCCCCACCCTACCCTTCTCCCTCACCAAACGCCTGATGGAATGGCCAGGTCTTGAAGTTCCAACAGAAGGCCAGGAGGTCCAGGGCCAACTGTGCCCCCACGGGGAGGGAATTCCAGAGGCGCGGCACGGCCACCGAATGCCCTGTCCTGTGTGGCCCCCTGGAGAACCTGGGGGACCTCCAACAAGGCACCCCCAGATGATCGCAGGGGCCGATCTAGAACCCGGGGGGTGAGGCGGTCTCGCAAATAAGCAGGGCCCAGACCATGTAAGGCTTTATAGGTTAAAATCAACACTTTGAATCCGGCCCGGAAGACTATTAGCAGCCAGTGCAGAGATTGGAGCACTGGTGTAATGTGCTCCCGGCGGCCCAACCTCACCAGGAGGCAGCCCGTGGTCACTTTCTGCACCAACTGCAGCTTCCGAGCCGTCACCATAGGTAGCCCCACGTAAAGCGTGTTGCAGTAGTCTAACCTAGAGGTAATAAAAGCGTGGATGATTGTGGTCAGGTCCGGAACAGAAACCAGAAACCAAAGCCTCTGCATCAGATGTAACTGGCAGAAGGCACTCCTCGCCAGAGCCTCAACCTGGAGATCCAGGCAGAGCTGCGCATCGAGGAGCACCCCCAGGTTCCGCATGTGGGATGTCAGCGGAGGGCAGACTCCATCAATCGATGGAGCTGTCACCTCCACCGACCTATACACTAGCATCACCTCCATCGTGTCAGGATTCAGATGCAGTCAATTAGCCCTCATCCAGTTCCCCAGAGCTGCCAAACACCGGGTAAGCACTGAGACAGCCGGGCCTGGGTTGGTTGAAAATGAAAGGTACAGTTGGGTGTCATCAGCATATTGATGACACCTCACCCCAAACTCTCTGATCACCTTGTCTAGCGACTGCATATACACATTGAACAGGAGAGGGGACAAAACCAAACCCTGCGGGACATCACATCAGAGGTCTTGGTAAGATGAAAAAGAATCACAATTAAGCTAGTGTTTATCTTTCCTGAGTCTAGATCACTGATTCCCAAACTTTTTCCTAGGTGGACCTAGTTTGAGACGTAAGTATAGCTCTGTGAACCCAGACCACAACAAAGACTTGCAAAATATCTCTATTATTAATTGGGAGCATTACCTCATTTTCAGATGGCATGAACCCACCTGGGTCCTGACCCACAGCTTGGAAACCTCTGGTGTAGATACAAATTACATAAGGTCATGTGGCCACATACTAGTGGCACACTCTTTGTTGAGCCCACAAAGAGAAAGCCTTGCTCTATTCAAAAGCCAAGAAAATCACCCTTTTCTCTTGTCTTTGTCCCTCTCTGCTCTTTTATGATATAATTTCTCTCAGCCACCAGTGCTAGGCAGCTGTACATGACTCATTATATCTTTAGTCAACCTCTGCTAGCACTGAAGTATGGGATCAAACCTTTGGCCTTATAATGAAAAAGTATGGATGGATAGAGTGCATTACCCATATCATCAATCGACATTACCAAAACAGCACAATAAAATGAAACTTCTATTTTATGTACTATCTTTTCTGAAATGAATCCCTGAAACACAATTAGATAACACATTAGGGGATTGTATTTTATTTTTTAAAGGAGAGCAAGAGAAAAATAGTTTAAAGGCATAGAAGAAAGGGTATGTTTTCAGCTGAGATTTGAAGCTAGATGGAGGGCTGATGAGGCAATGATTTGCAGAACGGCCGACCCAGATTACACAAGGAGAGAAAACATTTGAATATGGAACACCAAAGCTTCAAGGAGTGGTGTCTTATTAATTAACTGCAATTTGCTAAATAAGTAATTGGATTAATTTTGTTATGCATTTAACTCGTACTTTTAAAGCATCCACCCAATAATCTGAGGAAACAGAATATTAAAACATAAGGTGAAAAGGACAACAAAGAGACTGATCTTCTACAAATTACTACAATTTCTCACACACCATGGATTTATCAAGCCCCTACTTTCACAAAGAGGGAAAGAAACTTCATGTCCAAAAATCAAGGAACTGCTCCTGTGGAGAGAGTGCCAATGAGTAAGTATAAAATGGAGAGGGGAAAATGAAAGGTGATGATGCTGAGTAAGAGTCAGAAGAGAGTAAGATACAGGAACAAGTATTGAATTTGAAAGCCAGCAGAAAGAACACAATTGCTTCAGAAATGGTGGGAAGGGAGTGGTGAAAAGGTTCAAGTAGGGCAACCTCCTAGGTTAGGGGCCTTACATTTGCCATCCATAAGTAGGGTTGCCACCTTCCACAATTTGACCCTGAGACTAAAATTTGGCTTAGGAGAGTCTCAAGGTCAAATTGCAAAAGATGGCAACCCAACCTGTAGGTCAGGGATAAGGAAACTGGTGCAGAGAATTGTGTCATGCTGAGGCTCCCAGGGCAGGATGGCTGGGATTCCTAGGGGGATGTGGTGGTGTATTCTGGGATTCAAGGGAATATGGGAAGCAGGGCCTACGGATGCAGCAAGGTTAGACATGCCCGTTCAGGCAGACAGAGCCCAGCAAGCCAATCAAAGTGCTCTATTGGTTGGCAGGTGCTGCCTCACCCACCTGCAAAGTGTTCCAGTAGGTCTGCCGGGCCCCGCCCCCTTGCATCCCCATGCCTTTCTCTACTCCAGTGCCCCCATCTCACCAACCCAGTATTCCCAGCTTGCGGTGACCCCCTCCTCTCCAGTATCCCCACTTTCCCACCCCTCAGACTACCCTGTGCTTTGAGCACCACCACCACCACACATCCTGCTCACAAATTGCTCCATGGCTGGCAGAAATTCCTCATCTCTGGCCTAGGGCAACAAGAATCTAGTATTAGTATCTAGAATTAGTATTTACTTCCATGCTCAATGGATTAACTTCATTGCTGGCCTTTGATAGTGGAAGAACAAGATGAGGAACCTTTGCCAAGCTTATTTGAACTCTGGTATCTGAATTAAATATAGAATGAATGTGGAGAAATGAATTTCTGCACAGAGCTAAATGCATTGACACCATTTCTGCTGTGTCAGTTTGTTTGTTTGTTTGTTTGCAGCCTAGGGCAAAAAAAAAAGCCTAAAGTCACACACACACACCCTTACCAACTATATCTGTTCTATCTTATGTTAAGGGAATTTGCTTTTAAGAAAAGCAGGATATTCAAAATCTCTCTCAAAGAGTCTGATTCTCAAAGTACTGACCTGGCACATACAATGTTCACTTCAGTGTGATTTGTGCCTTGCTAGCACTTTGAATATTGGTGTCACAGTTTCACCATTGGTTGTGGAGGGAGCACAATTAAAGCAACAATGAGCGCTTTAAAAAAAATTAAAAAATCCCAGCTTCCATAGCTAGCTCAGTTTTTTTTTACTGCTGTTAGAAAATCATCTTGGCAACCCCACACCACTGAAAGTCCCAGCTGTCCCTTTGGTCCATGGGCCAAATCCAGCATGTGGCTGATTTTTATTTGGCACTTTTCTGGTTCCTGTATCTGGCTTGTGTATTCAGTCCCTACTCCTGGGTACAGAAAGAGCAAGTTCAAAGGAAGAGAGAAGAAATGAGGGCATACACTCAACAGTTAGGGCATAGATCCACAGTACAGATCCATGATATGGACCCTCTCCCCCTGCCCTCTACCCTGAACACACACACACACCCCACACACACACGCCCCACACACACTGCTGTCCCCAGCTCCTATCTTGTAAAGAAATTTCAAAGTGGCTTATGAGAGGAGAATAGTTCCACAGCCCCGTCCTAGACTTCCACAGCAAGGTCTGGATTATTATTATTATTATTATTATAAACATTTATATAGCACCAGTCATGAGCTTGGTGCTGTACAGAAATTCTGAAGTGTCAGCAGAATTTACTGACTTGGGGTGAAAATGAGTGAGATCTTTTGCAATTTTCCCACAAGTTACTAATATTTACTTTGATGTTCAATGGACTAACTTCATTCATTGTTGGTTTTGATAGTGGAGGAACAAGATGGGGAACTTTTGTCAAGTTGCATAAACTCTGGCATCTGAAATAAATATATGAATGTGGAGAAATGAATTTCTGAACAGAACTAGATGCATTGTGACCTTTTCTGCTGTGTCAGATTACTTACTTACTTTATTTATTCTGTTTGATTTTTATCCCACCCTTCCCTGAAGGTCTCAGGGTGGCTTACACACCATAAAAACAAACATATAAAATACAGAAGATAAAACCCATAAAATACCCACAACATAATTAACTGGTCCTAGCACTGGAAAGATTGCTCAGAGAGTTGCTGTCAGGAGCAGGGCTTGAACTCAAGTCCTCTCATAGCTTGGAGGAAGGTGCCATTCCTTGATTTCCACTGCCTCCCTGATGGGCTGAGCTTCACCTGTCTCCCTATTGGCTGTCCAGACTATATAAGGAGCACAGGTAGGAAACAGGAATTGCCTCTGCAATGCAGTGTAGCATAGTCTATGGCCAGAGACTCCCCATAGCCCTGCTCTCCAGTTTTCCAGCCCTGCTGTCTTCCAGCTCTCCAGCCACCCTGCACTTAGGTGACTAAATATGCTAATCTTAGAGGACACATGAGAAATACAGGTTGCAGGGCTGTGCTGGGGGGGCAATGCAGCCCCACAACCTGTATTTCTTATAAATGTCCTCTAAAATGTGCATATCTGGCCACCCTACCTGCACTCCAGTGTTCCAGCTCTCCAACTTCCTTGCTCAGCCATCCTCTGACTCTCCAGTCCCCAAGCTTCCCTGTATTTCTGGGTTCTTGGCTTTTCAGACTTTCCAGCCCCTGGAGACTCAGTGTCAGATTCTGGCATGCTCCGAGTCACCTCTGGCTAGGCTCTGACAGATGCAAAGCATCCACAAAATCTATTTCCTTGGGAGACATGCAGTCACCTAGTGTAGCCCAGTGGCCAGTGTGTCGTCTTCTGTGCTGCCTACTTGCACACAGACTCTGTTACAGCTCACAGTTACAACTCTAACTGCTGAGACATATGCTTTTAGCTCTAGCAATCCCCTGTTCAGGACTCGGTGTCAATCAGTATGTCACTGTCAATCAGGCTGTGCCACCACATTAGCACAGCCCCAAATATACACATCAGCTGTGGAAGGAGACTAGCCAGGGTGCCTTTGGAATCTGCTGACTCCAAAGAGCTCTTGGGCATGTTCTGAAGCTTGATTTCCCATGGGCTAAGACTATAACTTGGAATTTGCCTCTTAGCATCAGAGCCTTTAAGGGAATCGCTCACTGCACCAGCAGGGATTGCTGTAGCAGAGCTTGGGGTCCTAGTGTTTATAAGGAATTAATTAAGTCCATTCCCTGTATAGAAAGGCAGATGTTGGTGGACCTGAAGCAAATGTATGTAAATAGTAGGGATGGGCAAACGCGGTTCAGAAGTTTGGAGTTCGGATCGAACTCGACCAGTTTGGTCGACCAAACCAAACTTGCGAACCGAATTTCTGAACTGAACCGAACCGAACCGAATTTCCGAACTCGGCTCTGTTCACCCATTCCTAAAAGATAATATTCCATTTAGTTCATTGGGGTTTGAATTTCTGAACTTTGTTCGGAAGTTCGGAGTTCGGACTGAACTCAAATAGTTCGGTCGACTGAACCGAACTTCCGAACCAAATTTCTGAACTGAACCAAACCAAACTGAATTTCCAAACTTGGTTCTGTTCGCCCATCCCTAGTAAATAGCAAGTTCTGAAAAGTTTCATAATGCACTTCTGAAACATTGACAATATCTATATTGCCATTAGCTCAAAGGAGGTAATGACACTGATCCTAGCAATTATCAACTAAAATCTCTCTTAGTCCAAAGCAGCCCATTCAAAAAGAGGAAAGAATTGCCAACTAGGGGTAATTTCAGATGTGACAGGCCCGAAGGCCGTTTATATATATAAATGGCCTATGTATTGCCTTTTCCTGCCAGGCTTTATTGCCACAAAGTTTTGAATGGTATTTTAGCGCTCATGAAAGACATTAGATTGACAGCCTTTCTGGCTTTGTTAATTCGCAGTCAACCTTGCAATATCTATTCCTGAGTTTAACTCTCCATCATTCAGGACCCCAACCAGCAGTCAAAAGGGCTATGGGGGGCCCCAAGCATCCCCATGGTCTGGTGGAACCTCTCCTCCTGGGTGGAACCTCTCCTCCCAGGAGCCAACTCCCCCTAGCAGCCAGCCTGACAAGGCTACTGGGGAGGGCCCATTCTTGCTTGTCTACGAAGGCACTCATGGGCTGCACCAGCTCTTTCTGCTGGTGAGGTTGATTGGGACAGGCAGGGATCCAGAGAATGCCCCGTACTGGGGAGGGAGTGGCACATCCAACCCAGACTGCACTAGGGACTTTCGGACTCCCAATCAGCTGCTTCCTCCCACCCTCCCATTGTCCAGCAATAGATCTGGCATCAGGGCTCCTACCCCTGAGAGTCCCTCTTCATCCCAGTCTTCCTTTTTTTAAAAATCCCTGGTTTATACCCCTACCATCTGGGCTTCCTCCTTACGCTCAGTTAATGGAGCCCACTGACAATCTCATAGGAAGATAATTTTACAGATAGCTCACGAATACATGTAGGGGAGTCTTTTTAATGCATGTTCAGCCTTAACATGTAACATTAAGGACACACAGGTAAAAATATCACAAGAAGCTGGGCAATAGGGATGTGCGAACGTGGTTCAGAAGTTTGGAGTTCAGACCACCCTCGGTCCGTTCAGACGACCGAACTGAACGTCCGAACTGAACCTGAACCGACCGAATCTGAACTCGATCCGAATTCCGAATGACTGAACAGTTCAACTGCATTCAAATCAAGTTCAGATGAGTTCGGTCGTGAAAAACTTGAGTACCAGGCACAGGCAGGCATTGGGGGGGGAGCAGCTGAGGAGCAGACTTCCAGGCACCAGGGGTGGAGAGGCTTGGAGTAGCAGCCAGCCTGCCCAATCACCATCCCTTTTCTCCTCAGACCACTGGCTTTGCAGTCTGTGATTGGACATAGGGGACATGGGGTTAGGCTGCACAGAGTCAATGGGCTTGTGGTAAGGTGGGTGCAGCAAGTAACAAAAGTCATTGCCCTCCCCCCTTCCAACACCTTCTGAGCTAGCCACTGATCCTGTCAGCAGGCATTTTCAGAAGTCTCCCTCTCCTAGCAGTTTGTGTTCCTTGAATCCTTCCTATTCCTGAATCCTAATCCATTGCCATCCTCCTCTTATTTCACCCATCCCACACATTTACCTCCCTAGTATCATTTATTTAGATTAGATTTGATAGATTTAGGTGTTATTTTTATTTTTTACCCATCCCTGTGTTCTTTCTCCTTACCCTCCATTGAATCCTCCCCTCCTCCCTTTATATATTCCATCCCCGATTCCCTTCCCCTGTTTTTGGATTTATTTAGAGTAGGATTAGATT